>CAHIKZ030003526.1:1112500-1195000 GCA_903632075.3 Acanthosepion pharaonis
GGTGGAATGTCTTCCTTACATTTGTTATAGGAAAGAAATGTCATATGAACATTTCTCAACGAAATAGCGATAAAGGAGCGAGATGCTTGCTACATTGCATCTGTGGAAAAGATGATATACATCCTTCCTCTCTCTCTCTCTCTTACGCTCTCTCTCTCTCTCTCTATATATATATATATATATATATATATATATATAATCTGTATCACCCCACGCAAGGCAATACAGCCACTAAAATGAGTTACAGGGTGTGGAGTAATAAGGAAGAGAAATATTAAAAAGAAAAAAAGTTGACACTGCCTTTAAACTTTTGTAGATTAAAGTTGGCTTGAAAGCATGGAGCCGCAAGGGAGTTCCACAAGCGAGAAGTGCGAGATAAGAATCTGTCAGCATAGAACGAGCCGGTTACAATTACCCAGCTCAACTGTAAATTGATCATATCTCGCCGCCAGTCTAGTATTGCGCTTAAAGTCATAAAGTCTAGGTACCATAGTGAAGAGCTCATCCAAAAAAATTACCATGAAAAGCATTTATAAAAAAGGCACAGAGACGCAACCTTACGGGTTGGATAAGTAAGTGACAGAAACCTAGCCGTCAGATCAGGACCAATAATATTGCTGATGCTTTAGATCTTATGAAGAAGCTCCAGGTATATAGTCGGGCATCGGACTACATATGGCAGCGATATTCTAAGCATGGACGAATGGCGGACTTATAGATGGGCAAGATAGATTCTGGAGGCAAAACCTGTCATACGAGGGCTGATGAAAATGTACCGAAAAAAACAGATCACATACCACGGCATTTAATCGCATTCGAAATTTCCCCTTTTGAAGTTACACACTTTATTCATTGATGAACGAACTCCACTTTTTGAGATATGAAAAAATTATAATATATATATATATATATATTATATATATATATATATATATATATATATATAAGAGTATTTACTTAAGTAAATTGATTTTATAAAAATAACGTATAAACAGAAAATATATTAAATAATTGTCGGACTTAATCCATTTCTTTATATGTTGTCAATGTTTACGTTAAGATACGTTTTGTGAGCACAAATATGAAAGAAAGAGAGAAATATTCGAAGATTACGTGTTAAAAACAGTAATTTGGGCCTTGCTAACCAGACGCTTACCTGTAGCTGAATCGTACAGAACGTCAGGTCAAATGACTGTTTCCATATAGGAAAACAGTTTCGATTCCTGCATATTTTCTACGAAATTTCTCTAAAATTCTGGCCGGTAAATGTAATTAATACAATTTAATGAAATAAAACAGAACATTTATTTTAATAACTTGTATCTATAAAAATAACGTATCAACAGAAAATATATTAAATAGTCCTCCTAATATATATATATATATATATATATGACTTCTGTAATTTTACCTATATTTTAGGCAAACATTTGGAACTAATTAACGCCCGACACTACACTGCAGAAACAAACAGTAATCAGGTTAAAAATATATCGGACATTAATTCTTAGAATATAGTGTTTGTCTGTAATTAGCAAAATTTTGAACGGTTGAACATTAAACCGAAAATATTCATAACGGTAATGTGAAAACACATCCGACGGCAGTAATTAAGAAATTTATCTAAACTCGACACTGAGAATTATTTAAAAGATTTAAGGAGTTTGGGCGTTGTCGGGCTTTAAGTAGACAACGGACAAAGTAGAAATGTTTGTCAGTTGTTTGTCTGTGTGGACGAGTTGGCAGGTGCTTTGTGCTTTGCGTCTTTTTATGTGTATGTTAGGGACGAGGAATATTGGGGGAGTATGGGTGTTCACTATTCGAGGAATGAATGCAATACAGTTGTTTTGCTGTTTTCATGAGCGTGGGCGTGGCGCAAAGAGTGGGAAGGCGCGCTCCAAATGCAAGTGCACAGCCTTGCACTTTTAGCGATATTCAAAGACTTCGGAAGCGTAGAAGCATATCAATTTATTTGTCTGTCTGTCCAACAGAGCTTATTCACTATCTATCTATCTATCTATCTATCTATCTATCTATCTATCTATCTATCTATCTATCCCAGGCTCTTCATAATCTATCTATCTATCTATCTATCTATCTATGCACTTTTAGCAATATTCGAAGACTTCGGAAGCGTAGAAGCATATTAATTTATTTGTCTGTCTGTCCAACAGAGCTTATTCACTATCTATCTATCTATCTATCTATGATCCTAGTTTTAGAATGGATCTGATAAAAACATAGTTTTCAGGCATTCTATAATTACGAGTTAAAGTGTTCAGTATCAGAGATAGAGCTCATGCAAATATAAAAATGGACATGGAGTTCAACACACAGTGGCGTTAGGCTGTTTCATAATTAAACACAATCGTTGGTCTCAACGATTACGTTTAAGTAGGAGACACGTAAATGAAACACTTTGCACCGTAAATAAAGCACAAGTTCTCGAGCAGATATGAAGATTTCTAGCAATACGAGAAGGATTTCGCTTATAGGCGCGTTTCAAACTTTGCTCTTTGATCGAATCGGTTAAGGCACGTCGGATCTAACGACACTTTTTCTTGCCGAAGACTGCACATTTTTGACCACAGTCTATGACAGTTCTTTTGTTATAGTAATATATATATATATATATATATATATATATATATATATTGTCTTTTCACAATTCTTTTATTATACATATCTATCTATCATTATCTATCTATCTATCTATCTATCTATCTATCTATCTATCTATTTCTTCTCTCTCTCTCTCTCTCTATATATATATATATATATATATATATATATATATATATATATGGAGAGAGAGAGAGAGATACATATATATGGTAAAATAAAAGAACAAATCGGAAACGTATATCAATCTAAGATGTTTCACCTTTATTAAAGCTTAGTATGGGATTGATAGAACACAGACATAAAACCAGAAAACTCTGGTATTTTCAATTATGATTTAGCCAGTTCTCATTGGTCAGATATATGTCACGTGTATGGCAACCGTGTATGTAGGTTTGTGAAAATTCTAATATAACAAAAGAATGATCAAACACACAAATATAAATCCACAGATTACTAAAATATATATATTCTCTCACCGGCAAGATTCGAACCTGCGTCCTGCGAACCTCCAGAGGAAAACCATTTCTTAGATCCGACGTGCCTTAACCGACTCAGCCCCGAGTCATTATATATTTGATGGATACACGGTCCGAAGTTTATGTTTTGTTTTGTTTTTGTTCAAGTATTTTCGACCCTCCCAGTCTTTATCAAGAACCGAGTATTCTCAGTGAGGTAAATAATATGTTTTGACGACTTCCTGATATGTTTTTTTTTTCTATGCTTGGAATTCTGACGTCATTTTCAAAACGGTATGATGTAGCTAAGTCATACCGGAAAGCAATACCGTATATACGCGCGTATCATACGCCCTTGAAAACCTAATTTTGGAGCTCATTTGACTACAGTAAATCGCTATATATTTTGGTCAATAACTTAACCGGGGTCAACGGTATATACGCTAATTTTATATCTCGTGTATAATGCGACCCCCTTAAAATTAGCTTCAAAACTATGTCTTCAAAAGTCATATGATACGCAAGTATATATGTTGAATCCAATATTTATCCCTGTTATTGTGTTTTGTGAACGCATTCTAAATATCATACACACACTATGACACGATCTTCTATCGGGAAATATTTTATTTAACTCGTGTTGCTTCTTTTGCATCGCAATAGCTTCTAGTATTTGGCATCTTTCCTTACAATGAGTACTGCATTGTATTTTGGTATTTTCTTCTAAAATTTGTGAAGCTTGTCTCACTAGAACAATTGCGACTTAGTAGGTCATCGGAGTTCGGTCATCACTTGGTGCTCCATAGTTACGACCTTGTGCCACATCTATGTAAGTAGCTATATACCATAGATACATGTTTTACGGGGATAAACATGTATAAGCATGTATGTACACGAGTAGTGTTACGAACACATATACGTACAAATGAACGAATACACACGCGCATACAAATACAAACACACACACTCTCTCTCTCTCTCTCTCTCTCTCTCTCTCTCTTTCGTCTATCCACATGCCTAATTATAAGTGGAAATACATTCACGCAATCCTGATCGGGTTTATAGAATCTGCGGTAAGAAACGAACTATTTGATAACCGGAAAGAAAGAAAGAAAGAAAGAAAGAAAGAAAGAAAGAAAAGAAAGAAAGAAAGGAAGAAAGAAAGAAAAACCGCAGTTGAAGAGCTCTATTGATGGTGGTCGAGTGTTAGTGGCGGAAGATCGGGGCGGAGTGGTTGAGGAACAGAGCCTCGGCTAAGTGAAATCTGCCTTAGGTATGCGTCTTTGGTTGCGATGTTGGGCATGAGTCACGTCGAGAATCAGAGAGATTGCCAGAAAAAAGAGAGCGAGAGAGAGAAAGAGAGAAGAAAATCATGAGAACGAGAAAGAGAGACAGAGAGAGAATGTGTGCGTGTGTGTGAATGTGCATGTGTTTTATTGTCTGTGTTCTTGTGATTATGTGTGTGTTTGTGCATCGGCGTGTGTTGGTTGGAAGGAATATTCAGGAAAGTTTGGTGGCGGTGGTGGTGTTGTGTCGTTGAATAATGATGAATGAAAAAGAAAAGGAATAAAGTTTAAGTGTTTCTTTCCCTGTCCCTTCCCCAACCGCCTACACCAGTCCCCTCTCCAGGATTTATTTATTTGTTATTATTATTGTAATTATTGTTGTTGTTGTTTATATAATAATAATAATAATAAGAAGAAGAAGAAGAAGAAGAAGAAGAAGAAGAAGAAGAAGAAGAAGAAGATTGGTGTGAATACTCATTGAGTGTTTACACCAATCATAACTGATGGCTGAGAACGAGGCTCAAGTGGGAGAATGTCTTCTCACTTTTCTATCTGTACAAATTTCTTTGTTTTCTCTCCACTTTCTTTGGTTTCCCGTTCTTCCAGTACTTTTTAAAAATCCCCAGTGCTCCAATAACAACTGGTGTGACAGTTACCTTCATATTCATCAAATCCCTCAGTTGATTATTAGTGGTCTAGATAATTATCTCACTTTTCTCTTCTGTCGTATTCTCTCTATCGTTAGATGGAACAATGAAATAAATATCTGACAAACCTATATATGCTGTTCTATAAAGAAGATATTTAAGTCAAGTACAGTAAAACATATGAAGAGTATAAACAACAAATGTTGAGTCTTTAAGAATTTGACAATTCTAATCGTCGTTGTTCCTTGTAAAACCCTTAATGTTGTTTTGATTGTATGTCGCAATGTGTTGTGTGTATTTGAAGACTAGAGTAAATCACCTCAATTATCTTTTCAACTTATAATTCTCTAATAACAAAACCGGTATTAATTATTTTTTTTATTTAATATAAGTAATTGACTAATTAAGTAATTTATTTATTATTATTATTATTATTATTATTTTCTTTGATTTCTGGTGTGTACTCATTTCTTTCCGGGTCTTGCACAGAGACTTATGGTCAGAAATTATTGACGTTCTAATGGGCCACATTTTTGAGATTTCGATTTCAAGGTCCTTGTATTTTGATAGCTTTTTGAAGATCTTCAAAGATACATTACAGTCTGTCGGGGCTGTCATATCAATAAGGAGACAATTTTTTTGTTTGCGGTCTCTAGTCACGATTTCTGGGCGATTATTATTATTATTATTATAGTTAAGACAAGAGTGAGATTAAGAAAAGATAAAGAAAAGAAAAAACACAGTGACAATGTTAAACAATATTTCAGCAGAATGTCAAACATGATGTTTTTTCTCATCTTTATCTTTTCTTAAATCATGCTCTTCTCTTAACTGTTGAAAAATACTGGAAAAGTTACGTCAATCATTTTACTATTATTATTATTATTATTATTATTATTATTATTATTATTATTATTATTCATTCGTTTGCATATTTTCATCAATTTTCTTGATCCTCGGTTAAACTGAGTAACAGAAAGCGAATTCAAATGAACAGCACGTTCCTCAGTATCACTGCCTACACCTTTATTGCTGTGGTTTCTACAGGTCCGGCCCTACCTCGAATATCTAAGTCATCTATTATTGATTTCAACGTATCTGGTACAATTCATATTGCGATTAATATTACAAACATTATTATTATTATTAGTAGTAGTAGTAGTAGTAGTAGTAGTAGCATTATATTTCTTTTGATTTTTGGTGTATACTCTTTTGTATTTACTTTCTGTGTACCAACCAGAGACCTAAGGTCTGAAATGACATCATGATATTCTCTACTGAACATTCTTTGAAAAAAAATCTAAGGCCACTCACATTTTACATAGATATAGCCCTTCATAAGGTGTGATCTGTAATTGTGAGTACAATTTTTAGCATTTCTTTAAGGCTTGAACTACCAGGAATCCTAGTTTTTTGAGATTTCGATTTCAAGGTCCTTGTACTTTGATAGTTTTTTTAAAAGATCTTCAAAGATACATTGAAATCTGTTGGGACTGCCATGTCGATAAGAAGGCATATTTTGTTTACGGGTCTCTCTGATCACGATGTCTGGGTGATTAGCTTTGATAGTTCTGTCTGTTTGTATTGTAAAGTCCAATAAAATTGTTACAGCTCCTATCTCTCTAACCGAGACTGGGTGGCGTTCATACCAATTTCTTGCAGTTTCCTTCCCGTAAAGGTTGCATAATTTTCCAATGCAGTTGTTGGCGCCCTTTGTCCTGACGAGTTTTATATTTAGTGGGTGTCAATACCGTGCAACTGGATATAAGATGGTCAACTGTTCTTGGATATTTATCACAGAATCTGCACTTTGGGCTAACATAATTTTTCAGTATATCTGCTTGGCAATTTCTAATTAGCAAGTTTTTTTTTGTTTGTTTGTTTGTTTCTTTTGTTTTTTTTGTTTTTTTTGTTTTTTTTTTTTTTTGTTTTGGTTCATCACTGCTGTGACCTGGTATTGAAACTTTGAGAGTTGAGTTAAATGGAAATAACTGAGACACCCAGAAGAGGCATGTCACGTGGAAATAGAACAATCTACTCCGGTGTACAAAATAAAGGGTTTGGTTCAAAATTCCAATCACCTGAAGAACGCCGGAGAGTAAAACGACCGAAACGCTGTAATTATGACAATGAAGATGAGTATAACATTCCGAATAATGTAAATAACGCAAGTAATCATGATACCTCATCTCAGAGATATAGACAGATATCCCGTTGATACCATTTGAAAATAGTATCTTCATTGGGAAAACCCTGCCATATATCTAATGGGCTAGAACTCGAAATATAACACCGTGGAGAAGGTAAATGGAAATGACTCGTATTACCTTTTCAAAGAGTTGTATCTATTTACATAAGGTCTATACATCTGTAATGTATGGGGAAAACGCCGTTCTCCTTTTTTTAATCCCTTTTTAAAATTACTTCTCCTTCTTCCTACTTGTATTTCTTTCTCAGATTGGGTCTTGTCTTCGATGTCTCCTATGAACACCGCCCAACACAAACCCCCGCCATTACATGGAAACTTCCTCACAAACACGAGAAACAAGGCCTCACAACGACAGGCTTTTACGGAAGATTATGCTGACCCAAATTTAGATGAAGATGAAGTACGGAGCAGCTGTCACATAACTTGGCACTCAAAGCCTGCACTTTTGCGTGGATTCGAACTTTAGTGGGAGAGGCTGACTCTGAGGGCAGCCGTGCTATTTATCAGTGAGTGCTTTTGGCGGGCACATCATGTCGTTTTTAGTGGCTGTTGTTCAATTGGATGCAGTTCAAGTACCAAAAAGTGGGACATGTATGAAATCTGGAATTTAAGGAGACTAAATACAGAATATGGCACTCCACAACTACTACACAAATGGAGCCACTTGTCTGTTTCTTTCTTTCTATTTTTCACCGCCCGTATAAAAAGAGAAGCTCTCTTATAGAAAAGGAAAGGATGAAAGAATAGCAGGGTACAAAAACAGCTGTTATTGTTTGCAATATATATATATATATATATATATATATATATATATATATATATATATATATATATATATATATCGTTAAATTGTATAAGAGTAGCGGCTCTGGTCGGTAACTCGAGTTTAACTCTCACGCAAACTTCATACAACTGAAGATCGTTCAAGTCGTCTAATGTTCACGATAGACCATGAAACTCGTGTTAAAACAACTAGGGCCACCCTGTCATAGTATTTAATGTTCAAAAGAGTTTCTTGCTCCGTTGTAGGTAAATTAGGCTTCGAGCTGGATACTTTTGACCTTTTCTTTTTCCATTTTGTCATTTTTCTTACTTTAACTGGATAAGATTGTAGATTTGGCAAGTTCCAGCAACAGTTATATAAATATATAATATATATATATATATATATATATATATATGTGTGTGTTAGGTGTGTATAAAAGCATACATAAAGGATATATATATATATATATATATTTAGAACTAATATATATATATATATATATATATATATATATATATATATATATTTAGAACTATATATATATATATATATAAATATATATATATAATTCGATTCTGTCGAAATTCGACGTATGAAATCAAGCAGATCAGTTTCCAGGAAACCGACAGCCCGACACCGACACGTGCCTCCTAGTTATATATATATATATATATATATATATATATATATATCTGTGTGTGTGTAAATACTTTTTCTGCAATATTAATCTTAAGTAAAACGTTAAATTGAATACGTCAGACAAGGTGCTTGTTTTAGGTTTTTACTTTTTTCAAATGATCTTATATTTTTTTTTCTTTTGGGGGAAAGTTATATAAAAAATGTCCAAGTTTTTCTTTTTCTCCTCAATTTTTGGCTATACATTTAACCATTTTCAAGGTTGAAATAGATTATTGTATGTATGTATTTATATAATGTTTCATCTTCAAAACACGGTCATAATATTGCGTCCATGTTCATAGTTGATATTAGTGAGCGTTGTTTTCTTTGCTTTTATTAATAAGGCTTCCATTATTTTTAGCCTTTTTTACATGTAGATAATGCTATTTTATTTGTGTTGCCAACAAGTATGTTAAGAATAGGGTCCAGTAGATCTGCATGAATATTTAAATGAGATCTAATTGAGCTATGATCAGAAAGGTGTAGTGTGAGTCTGCGTGTCAAACATGTTGTAGTGTGGCCTATATAATTATTTGCGAAATTTGATTGATCAGGATTTACTTAATGGGCATTTAAATTTTATATAATTTATATAGTTTTTATATAATTTATTCTCCGAATAAAAAAAATTATAAGATCATGTTAAGAACTGTATAAAAATCTAAAATCAAAGCACCTTGTCTGTCGTATTCAATGAAACATGCGCATATATATATATATATATATATATATATATATATATATATGTGTGTGTGTGTGTGTGTGTGTGTGTGTGTGTGTGTGTGTGATAAAAATATAGTTTTAAGCTATGCTGTATCTAAAAGGGATCGATCTCAAGACAAAGTGCATATAAATATCAGTGAACATTGAGGTCCACGCCAAGTGGCAAAACCTGTTTTCATGTTTGGACATAGTCTTCAGGAAGATTGCGTTCAAGCATAGTGTTGCCGATTGGTGTTGACATTAATGTACGCACACACACACACAAACACACACACACACACACATACACACAGAGGAAATATTCTCGAATATTCAGGCCGGTAGACGAAAATAAATAACTATGACGTTTAATAAATAGACGAAGTTTTTACTCAAAATATGAGTATCGACTAAAATAAAGTTTAAAGTGATAAAATATCAATCTTTATTTCTCAGATGAATTATTGTAACTATTTTCACTATTTACATAGTCCGAACTGTTGTCCTCGTCTTTATTGCCATATGCATGATGTTTTCGGCCGTTGTATTCTCCGACCTTCTTCAGGAGATATACGCTGGAATTTCGAGCTGAGCCGCAAGATCACATGGTCCAGTGGATAAAAGCTTGTTGAGCAATACACTTGACCTAAAGACTTGAATTATGAGTTCAATACCTGGTCACAGCAGATGGAACAAAAACTTGGAGAGTTACCTTACTAAAGGGAATTAACTCATACTGAGATATCCACAAAAAGGCATGTCACGGAGGATTATAACCTTGACAATTAAAGAATTCGGTACAAAATTCCAACGTCTATCACCTGAAGAAGTTCGGGACGTACAATGATCGAAACGTCATGAATATGACATTAAAAATGGGGACAACACTCCGAACGATGTAAATAGTGTAAATAGGGATAAAATTTAATAAATAAAAATAATCCATTGCTTCTTTATATATTGCTTTGTTTACGTTTCGGATACGAAACCTAACAGATATGAAAATTTCGAGAAGGCAAGGATTTCGCTTAAATGCTCTGTTCATCCTTCCTTAATCGGCAAAATGTTATTCGCTGCTGAGTCGGTATAAGCTCTTCGGATTTAACGAAGTCTCTCCTATCAAGTGGATAATGCACAATGGTCTTTAATAATATTTCATGAAAATAAATTACGCAAAAATGAAAGTAACACTGAAATCTTATTCTAACAGATATATTTACTATAATTTCACAAAACTATCTAAAATACTAAAGAGTATATTTATTCAATTAAATCGCCGTTGGCTTCAACCACGGCCACCGGACGATTTCGGAATCTACTGCTTGTATTCTAGGCGGTCATCTTGCTTAAGTTGGTGAATGCTGCCATAATCCTTGCCTTCAATTCATCTTTTTACAAGGAGTTTTGTAGGTTTCTCGCTCAACTGTGCCCCGCACATAATAAACGGGGTTGCAATTTGGGGAGTTAAATGGGGTGATGGTCACAGAAATTGTCTGACAGTCATGACTCGGTTTTCCTGCTTGTGTAGCATAGTCCAGCGGTCTGTTGCCAGACATAACTTTCGACTTACATGAGCCATCTTCAAAGTGGTTATACAGACATGAAACAAAGATATCCACCGTCAAATCTGTTATTTTGTTATTTTGACGTAGAAAATTGCAATGCAGTTCAAGATACGGTTCTATGACGTCATACCACGCGATAGACCGAAGTATTGCAACAGAACCAACGTTTAGATGCAATAAATGCGTTGCAACTTGTTTGAAATGTAATTTTTTTGAGTGTGTGTTTCTTCTTTATAAGGTAAATAGCCTCGAATATCTGAAAGATTTTTTTTACTGTGTGTATGCATGAGTTTTATTGTGATATCAACTAATATCTGTCAAATATTATGTACGATGTCGCCGCATAGCAATTTTCTACTTCAAAATAACAAAATATCATATTTGACGGTGGATATTTTTCTTTTATGTCTGTATAACCACCCTGAGGATGGCTCATGTGAGCCGAAACATTAGGACCAACTTAATAAAAAAATATCCAAATGCTGGACAATTTTTGTATTTATTTTCACCAGAAAATAAAGCAAACATTCCAACATTAGAATGGCTCATGATCAGACATAATAGACATTCATTGTCTGTTATATTTAATAATATATGTTTAAATAATGATCTGCTGCCACAATACTATATATATATATATATATATATATATATATATATATATATATATATATATTCACTGTCGAAATGGTTAAATGTGGCAGTCTCTTCTACTCTCATAGCCTCATGTCACGCACTTCCCGTCTGTGGAATTCCTTTCCTATTACTTGTTTCCCTGATAGCTATACTCTCCAGCTATTCAAATGTAACGTCAATCGACATCTGCAGATGCCCTGATATATTTCGTGCCCTTCTCTTAATCCTTTCCTCACCTCTTTTATTCGGAGCTAGTGGCATCCCGCCTTACTTGGTGTGAAATGCTTAAATATATATATATATATATATATATATATATATATATATATATATGTGTGTGTGTGTGTGTGTGTGTGTGTGTGTGTGTGTGTGTGTGTGTGTGTGTGTGTGCGTGCGTGTATATATGTGTATATATACTTTCCCTGGACGAGATCTGTTTAGGTGAAACCTAGGTAGGTTTGTCTGGCTCACTAGGTATCTATATATATATATATATATATATATATATATATATATATATATATATATATTAACAAATGTGCGTTGCCATGTTGTTTATATATGTATGTGAAATTTTATGTGTAGACAATTAATGGTAAATATATGAGATATAAGTTTCCGCTTTGTGTGTGTGTGTGTGTGTGTGTGTGTGTGTGTGTGTGTGTGTGTGTGTGTGTGTGTGTGTGTGGATGCGTGCGTTGGTCTGTAAAGAAAGAAACAAAGATGTAGGTGTGTATGCGGGTATGGTATATGCATACATTCGAAAATTCCGTCATATGTAGATAGATAGATAGATAGATTTCGAGGAAGAGGAAATAGATAGATAGATAGATAGATAGATAGATAGATAGATAGATAGATTACGAGGAAGATTAGATAGATAGATAGATAGATAGATAGATAGATAGATAGATAGATAGATAGATAGATTACGAGGAAGATTAGATAGATAGATAGATAGATAGATAGATAGATAGATAGATAGATAGATAGATAGATGTGAGCAGACTGTGAGGCAGATCGAAAAATCATTTATTGTAATGGTGAGAATGGAATTCTTGTGCCCTTCTGTATGACTTCCTGCATTGCCCTGTTTTTCTCTTCGAAATTTCAAATCTGTCGAATCTGCCACCATCTTTCCACATTTTTTCCCATGTGCTGCTCTTCCTCTTTGCGCACCTGCTCTTCAACTGTTTTCGAATATTTTCCGTTGGTGTTTCGGCAATCAGGCGAATGAAAGAAAAGAAAGAAAGAAACGAATGAACGTATGAAGGAAGTCGATTACACAAACGGAAAAACCGTAAACTAAAACGAAAATAGACAAACAAACATGAAGAGTTCTGAGGCTGGGTAGGGTCAGCCGTCTCTATCAAAACTAAAATGTTTGTACAATACTGGTATGAAAAGTAAGAAAATCGCTAAATTAACAGGATAATATGTTAGAGTGAGGATTAAAATAGAAGGAAGAAACAGATGGTAAATTTGAGTAATCATTATTCTACGTAAGGTAACGAAATGAATATACAAAGTGATTGAAAAGTTACTCCGATTTCATGTATGATAGACTCTCCCGTCTTACTATAATTCTTACAAAAGGAGGGAGTCCATTATACATATTACATAAAATAGCGCGTTACTTATATATTCCAATTGCGATATATATATATATATATATATATATATATATATATATATATATATATATATATATATATAATAAACAATAAAAAAATATTAAAAAATTAAAATCTTCAGACACACTGGGTTGTAGATTAATATTCTTTGGTTTTTTTTATTATTATTTCATTTAGATTCCTCAACTAGTTTCGGCCAAAATGGCCATCATCAGGAGAAGAAATATTTCTGCTTGCTGGTAGCAGTAAACTACAGAAATGAATGTCTTGATGGAGAAAATGAACTTTTGTCTGTAGTTTTCTTTTGTTTTTTATTTTTTTATCTTTTTAACATGAATCTTTTAACATTCCTTGTGTTGGTTAAACAGGTCTCTTTTAAGTTGTTATTTGAGATAAGAGCTGGTGGATCTATGCTTCCCTGAATCCCCTTGGTCAGTTTGACAGTTTTATTGGTCCTGGAGAGGGGGTGTGTCTCTGTTTAGTGTTTGTGTGTGTGTTTTAATTGGTTCTTAGGGAGTGTATGATATATGTAAGCGTGTGTATTGCTGTCAAAAATCATTGGCTTAGGAATATATATATAGTGATTTCTAAGCGCTGCTTAGATTTGGCATGAGGCGGGAGTATGGAGCACTCACTACTCCTGTCGTAATTGTTGAAAGGAGACAAAACTAACCATTACACCACCTCGAGGTGCCCAGTGATTTTCAAGCGTGTAGCCTGATGTAACACAAGGCCGAAAGTATGGGGGTACTCAGTGAGGATCGAACTCACTACTTAGTCGTAATTGTTCTAGCGAGACAAGCCTGCTAACCATTATACTGCATATAAGGTATATATATATATATATATATATATATATATATATATATATATATATATATATATATATATATATATATATATATATATATATATATATATATATATATATATATATATATATATATATATATATATATATATATATATATATATATATATATATATATATATATATATATATATATATATATATATATATTTCCTGATGCAGTCAACTTCGCTAGGCTGCCAGGATATATATATATATATATATATAATGAGTTTTAAATATTCGGCCTTGTTCAGAATGTTGATCACGCTAGATAACACCCTCTCTCCCAGAAAATGTCAAAAAAGGCCTGCTCAGCATAGATGCAGTATAAACCACATGTGGGCTCTGTGGTGATGAACAAATGTGTCTGAGCGAGCGTCTGAATTAGGGTTCGGCAAGCCGCTCTCGTAGACGGATATCCTCGAAAACGAGTGGCCAACTATTATATATATGATGGAATCTCTCGTCGATTACAGAGCATGAGGATCCGACAACGTCATTCGTTTTTTATGTTTGTGCCCTATCTGAAATTTCAGTTCCGCTATTGACCTGCATAAAATTTCACATATTTTACAACAGCGAAGATCTCGTGACATAATCACAGGAATATTTGCTAATGTTTTTCGCGTTTGTCTTTCGTCTCTTCGCCGGTCAATACGACTCATTTCGAAATGTCTGATATCACTCTGGCACCAGTTATTTCTGTTCAGGGCAACCCTCTCGAAGTTAGTAAGAGGCACATTGATAGCTGAGAGGTTACACTTTAGCCTGTCTTTATACCCTAACCATGGCCGTCTACCACTCCTTTGTCCACTGTCAAGCTGGCTAGACACGAGGACCTTAGGTATTCTGTCATCACTCATTCTGGCAACATGAGCAGCCTAGCGATGTTGTGACTGCATCAGGAAAATCTCAATTCCACCAATGTTGCATTTTGCGAGATCAGCATTGCATACCCTATCGTCAAAAGTATAGCCATATATACGGTAATTTTGAAAAACGTTGATGTAATATCATTCAGTGTGAAAAGATTGTCTCAGAATACACAGTAATTATAAAAATATTACGAAAACGCGACTGTATTTTCATTCCTTTGTTATGAAGAAAATAATACAAAAAGGAAAGATGTAGCGTCTCCTAGAATGAAAAGTCGGGAAAATACAGCGAATCTGAAATAATAATTCAAGGAGCAATAAGGAAGCAAAGAGAGAGGGAGGGAGAGAGAGAGAGAGAGCAGGGCAAAAGTTATGAAGATACAAAATGGAGTCTAAGAAAGAAGAGCAGAGATGTTACTGGGCGAATTAAAAACAAATTTGGTGCGTAGAAAAATCTTTAGCAGTAGGTGTTGGTCGGTGCGTGCCCAATGACCGCTTACACTGAAACGCGGATTGTGTAAATGGCGGGAGAAAGCGAGTTGAAGAGAAAAAAAAAATAGTAGCCCAAACTCAACTTCTGGGTGAGTGCGAAAATTAAATAAGAAGAAAATATCTGGAAACGGAGAATTAGGGGTGTGGATTTTGGAGAGTAATTAGAGGGCGCTACCTTGAAGCTAAGAAGAGCGGCCGTGGCAGTTGCAGAATTGATGGTAGTAAGGGTGGAGATGTATAGCGTGGGACGCTGAGGTTGGGAAGGACGGAGACAAAAGAGAATAGAATGCTAGCATATAAACTAACGAAGTAGTAGGTTAAGGAAGAAGAGGAAAAACGTATGGCCTCGAAGAATGGGTGCTTAATAAAGAGGGGGGCGAGAAAAAAATTCTTAGCCAAAATGGGAACTAAAACAAGGTATGAGATGCAGAAAAGTGCCGGGTTGGTGAAGTACGGGGATAGTAAAAAAAAAATGTTGAAAGTGAAGGGAGAGTAATATTCAAGATTGGAGAGTAATGTTCAAGATTGGAGAGAGAGTTAGATTCAAGAGTGGAGAGAGAGTAAGATTCAAGATTCGAAGGAGATTAAGGTTCAAGGTTCGAGGGAGAGAAATGTTCAAGATTCGAGGGAGAGAAAGGTTCAGGATTCGTGGGAGAGTAAGATTCAAGATTCGAAAGGGATTAAGGTTCAAGATTCGAGGGAGAGAAAGGTTCAAGATTCGAGGGAGAGAAAGGTTCAGGATTCGTGGGAGAGTAAGATTCAAGATTTGAGGAACAATGGAAGATGGCAAGGAAGAAAAAATTGTCAGAGAACGTGATTAGTGATTACAATTCTGTCTCCATTTTGGATTTCAAATGCTAATATACATTTGAAATATGTACATCTGATAACGCGTGTGAGCATGTTTGTGATTCTCTAAATATCCGTAAATGTTTCCGCAGCTGAACGCATGGTTATTTTAATGTTATAGGCCCTTGGAAAAGGCATGAAGCGACCTTCCCCAGCCATAAAATACATAACAAGGTAGACTGGTCTTTCTTACTTACTTTAGGGTGTCAACTCGTTTCGAAGGGAAACTATGAATTCAAAAGCAGCCTTTGCACGTTGGACTCCATCAGGATATCGTACGACAGACACATCCGCGGTTGCTCTGTATCTGTCATGTCCATCAACCATAATCGATTATAGGGTTCGTGTCATGACGTTTGCACAGTTATGATAACACAGAGTTTAAACGTTTCGATACAGGAAACTTTCAGCTCTCATTAACCGAATAATTAGTGCTATTACCGTTTTAAAATTATGTTTCATCCCTTTTAGGATACATTTTATGAATTAGAAATTACAGGAAGATATTTACAGACTTCAGTAAACACATTATAGGATACAGAAAGCAAGGGTTTTTCATTGATCGATGTTGGATGGTGGAATTTGTTTAGCGGAATATCAAAATCTAGCGGGCTATTTAATGCCGAATTCTAAATAGTTTTTCATAATTTCATATTTTCAGGGTAAAGTTATGTTTTGTTTTTTTTTAGATATATAGTTTATAGATCATAAAATGTATTGTTAGCAATTGTACTATAAAAATGAATTTTTTTTATTTTTTGTGCTGCATTGATTTTCATATAACGTGGGATTGATAGTGACGCGGTTTCCTGTTGCCTTCTCCACGGTGATTTATGGTGACACCAACTCTAGTTAGCGGGCCTTTGACTCAGCGAGAGTTCTTACGCCCTTTGTTAGGTCTTATTTTCTTATTTTTCATTCTAATGGCGAGCTAACTCGGAAAAACTTCGAGTGGGGTAGTCGCTGTAGTCGATGACATTTCGACTGTGGAATACTTACCACATATATATATATATAAATATATATATGTCCTCCTATAGGGCAGTGAATGCTGGACGGTCTCCTCAGATATGAAAAAGAGACTATAGGCAGCGGAGATGTGGTTCTACAGAAGGACGTTAAGGAGAGCATGGAGCGATTATTGATAGCTACAAAGGATAGGGGGGAGTGGAGAGCCATGATCGCCTACGTCCTGAAAGGATACGGCACATAAAAATAAAAGAAAAGAATTGATTGTCATTTTACTATAAAAATCATTTGGTCATTTTATTATAAAAATGTACCGTTGATTTTTGGTGGGGTTACTATTTGCTCATAGATTGGACCCGAACAGGTGCTACTCACCCGAGTCAGGTTGGAACTGGGAACAACAGCAATTAAAAGTTGGTTACACGTTTTTCAAAACCTCCAATTTTCCGAGCAGAGGCTTTGCTGCCGGATTTAATATATCATTATATCACAGACAGTTCGTTGATGGAGAATTTAACGTTAGTGTCAGTTGAATTTCGTCTATTTTATGTAATTCACTAACGCTAGCTTTTAGAGCAATGAACGCCCAAAGTTATCTGTATGGAAACGGTTAATCTTACCATTATCATTACTGTCATCGCTCTTTGTAGTAATTATGGGAGTTTCCTTCCTAACCGTTAGTTTAAAGTAGTGTGGAAAGTAAACATTTTGATTATACCATTCTCTTCTATATGAATATGCTACCCATTTCTGTTGCTGCTATTGCAAGACTTCCGTTCATACAGATTTTGTATGGGATAAATTTCTTCGTTTGTGTTCCTGTAGCGCCAGTCTATAAAATGTTGCATCAGTTACCTCTTCTTTCCATACAGCGTAAAAAAACAGCAAGGACTTTCTGATGAACTTATAATATTTAGGTTTTCTTTGTCCTACTTCTTTTAGTAGAAACTGATTAAAAATAACCAGTGACCAATTTTGATGAGAAAAGAAACTATTAAAATATAACATTCTGTTGCGTATATCTAGTTCAGCAAAAAACTGACACCATGCAGCACCCTTTAATCCATGCACCCATGATACCAAAGAGGAAATCTCATTAAAAAATGACCACGAGCATATTTGTAGAACGGACAGAAGACAGCGATGTCAGTCGGTGAGAAAATGGCTGATGCACTGACGCTTTAATTGGAGGCGTTAAAATATACAAGCCATTCCTTGCCCCAGTTAACCACTGATTGGATATTCCTTTTTGAAAGCAGCTGTCAATTTTACGTTGTCGGACCTGTCTGACTTGATACTAAGACCAGCGTAAATAGATGCTTCATCAGCATAAATACCTATTGAAGAACTGAAGACACCGGGAAGATCGCTGATGAAGATATGAATCAACGCAGGTCCAAGGATAGGACCGTGGGTGACACAGACATTAATGTGAAACGAAATAGAAGTGTAGCCTTTCAACACATTAATTACACGATTTGTTAGGAATGACTGTATTAAGTCAAGCGTTACCATAGCCATTGGGATTGTGAAGTCTAACATATCAAATACTGTCGACCGCTTTCGAGATATCTAGAACCACAGCTCGAGCTTCGCCGTTCCCATCTAAAGCTTCATAGATAAATACATCGATAGCTATTAACACATCAGCGGTAGACCCAGGGAAATAGAATCTATATTGTTTTTTTCCGAAAGAAACCAGTGTGACGCAGGATGTATAACCAATTCGGCGTTAGTCAGAGCCCCTAGTACTTTGCCAAGTAGACTAATAAGGCGATAATTTGAGCGGTCGCATAAGTCATGAACTACAGTGGAGGGTTCCTAACAAGCAAGAAACAGAGAGGTATTTATTGTAAAGTTTGGAGAGAACAGGAGTCAGTTCAGCAGAACATTTCTTTAGGACAATTACAGAGATACCGTCGAATTTGCATGTCTTCCGTGAATCTAGTTTAGAAGTGGTAGCAGAAACCATAGACGATTCTATGTGCATATCTCTCAGAAGAGACACCATTCTAATGGGAAATTCAGGCAAAGATACTCCTGATATCTCGAGAGTAGATTTAGAAGAGAATTTCCTCCCAATGACCTCTTGCGGCCTAGTTGCATTATCACCTACGCGACTTAGGATTTTTTGAGCTTAATATTTTCACCTTCTGTTTTGATACTAGACAAACAGGATTTATTTTAACTCTTTGCGCCTGACATTTCCAATACGAAACTTTAATCTTGGGCTATCTATTTTCCTGTCGATAATGCATTGTTTTTTTCTCACATTTCAAAGTTAGTCCTTTCTTCTTGCTTTGCCATACTATCTGATCGAAGAATGGCAAGAAAACCTGACAGAATACTTCCCTCATCATGCTGGTTTTGAATTCTATTTTCGCTTATCTTAAACTGGCTATCCGTATCCTGACACAGTTAGTAACTGGGTTTTGATCTGAATAAAGTTCGATATTTATGATAAAAATGAAAAGTTTAAGTTAATCGACCAAAATAGAGTTTATGATGAAAAATAAACGCTACATGTTTGTTATTGATTGATTCATTTTCTACGGCTTATCAACCGTTTGCAGTTTGTTTAAAGCCACAAAAAACGTTTATAGATTGTAACAATTGTTGTTCTTTTAGAGATAATAATGATTTCGTGATTATAATACAGCTTATCATTATTTTCCTTGGTTCTATGGATTTTTGCCTTCCTCTGATATGTTTGAATTGCAATTCTTGCTATTTAATATATGGCAGTGTAGACAGAGCTCTCCCGATGAATCGACGGTTTAATCGATTTTCAAGTGGTATTAATGTGAATTGGAGGCAACGGACGTGGACGGAATTTGAACTCATCTCGCCGATTCCTAATTCCAAGCCGATAATTGTTACACTACAACATAACAATCTTGTAAATGATGAAGGACTGGATAAGCGTAATATTTATTGGGGGGGGGTGCATTGATTGATTAACAGCTCATGGCAGGTTATTTAAAGCCGGACAATATTGGTTTAGATTGTAAGAATGTTTTTTTTTTTTTCGTAGATAGTATCGGCTTAGTGATACAAGTCTTGGTTCGGGGGAGAAGAGGTAGTTTTTTTTATTATCATTTCCAAGGATATTTTGCGAGGAAGTGAATATAATGAACTCAACTGGACCTGGAACTCGGCTCCACGATAAACAATTCCGAAACATTATACATTGCACCACACGCACATCCAAGCCTCATGCATCTGGTATTCTCAAGCAGTCACTCACCTCGGTACTGATTATACCCGATGTTAGTTAATTTCAGCGATCGTACTGGAACTAGTGTTACATCCTGATGTGGCCGTTAACCTCCTGTTACGTTATAAATTTGTTTATGTACTTGTATATATATATATATATATATATATATATATATATATATATATATATATACATACACACAGATAGATAGATAGATAGATAGATAGATAGATAGATAGATAGATAGATTATAGTAAAAAAGAAAGTACAGTAAGATATATAATCCGGTGTTCTTATTGATATTTTTTATTTTTACAAGACAGTGCTCGATGTAAATTTACAGAGCATAAATACGTTACTCATAATTGATAAAACAATAGTTAATAAAAATGAACACGCTACCCCCCTGTCTAAATGATTGGATTTCTCTATATCCTTGGAAACAAAAAAAAATATGTATTGTAAGGGCATTTAAATTTCAGTAAATTTAAAAATAAGTTATTCCAAAATTCGCTTGAAGATGAAACAGAACTAATGCTTTTAATTTAATTATATAATTAAATTTGATGTTTTAGTTTTGGTCTTTGAAACATGGTAATTCTTTGTAGCGAAGGAACCATATTTTTTAAATCAGCTAATTTATAATATATATATATATATATATATATATATATATATATATATATATATATCTTTTAGCACTATATATATATATATATATATATATATATATATATATATATATATATATATCTTTTTAGCACTATATATGCGATATATATATATATATATATATATATATATATATATATATATATATATATATATATATACAAGGTAATCCGTTAGTACTTTATCGGACGGACCGGATTTGTTATGATTTTTGTTATGACTTCACAGAACGCGAGAAGTTGGTATTTTCAAAAGATTTCAAATCATTTTTGCAGTCTGGCCAACTTGAACTATATTCATTTTCTTTTTCTTTCCATCAATTTTGTTTTTAAATATCCAACATTGTTATAACAGATAATGGTGAAACGTTGTAAGAACCTTGACATAAATTTACTGTGGTTGAACTTGTAATTGAAGCACTTTCTAGACATTTTCAGCTTAGGGAATTATTTTCTCTTTTAATTAGAATACCATTTTTTAAGCCAAAACTGTGGACAGTTTCGTTCCGGTGAACGAAACACATTGGTTGTAAATTACGAGTTTAGAATATAGTCTTTGCGTTTTACTAAAGATCTGCCGTGAAGGATTCTCAGGCATTAATAGTCAGCATTCGAATCCTCGTAATCGTTTCGACTCAGTACAGTTATTTTCGTAAATATTGAGAAACTTTTCTTCTTGTCAAGATTTTAAAATAATCCCTGTGTAAATACTAAATAGCAAATGATCCATTTTTTATAAACGATTTGCCTAGGAAAATACTCACATATTTAATAAACATATATGCAGATAATACCACTGTTTATTGATGCACTTCCAAAAATAAAGATGATCCGAGCCTTACAACTGATCTCCCCTTGGATCTTGAACAGCGCAAATACTTAGCATGTGATTTTCGATAGATCAAAAACCTAGCTATTAACGTTTGATCACCGATCAGATCCTAAGTTTTTTTTTTTCTGTCATGATGAAAGATTACGTTGTTAATGAGTCTCCATGCTTTGGGCATGTATTAGGTCTCATGATAAAATCCAGGCTTCGTGGAACTTTTATATTCAATTCTTAAAGATGCCGGAAAAATGGTTGGATCATATTAAGGCTCCAGAAAATAAATTAATCCTTCAGTATTGCTTTATCTTTACAAGAATCAGATTAAACCAAAAAATAGACTATTGATGCCATATGTGTGCTGAGGATGTTCAAACCACACTTTTCAGCATTGATAGTTTTCAAAAACGTTTACGCACTCTTGGGTCAGATGACTTATTCACCACTCTGAAGCATATTTCCTGAAGATGCATTATAACAAGTCTGTCACTACGCTATCGCTATTTCCATAGAAATTGAGCATCACGCTTTTGTTTTCAGCAGTTCAGAAACTTAAAACTAAGACACGATATGCTACTTCCTGATGTAAGAAGAAGATTCCACCTATACAGCTGTGTGCCAAGAACTGATACTTTGCGGAACAGGCTCCCGTGTGGATGCTTCCTTGAACACTACAAGTCAAGGGTCAACCGAGATCACTTAGCTTTATCCTCATAATCTTCACATTTCTTCATATCAAACATCCTTATAACCATTTTAAAAGAGACCCACTTCCTTGAGTGGCTATCAAGCCTTGTATTATGTGAACTTAATATAAAAAATGCTATCGCTGCTGTCATCATATTATTACTATTTTTCGGCCATACAATTAATTATATTAATTGTTTACAACAGCTTTCGGCAGCAAAAATTTTCAAGTGCATATACAGAATGTTGTTTTCAAAAAAAGACAGCTGTGAACTCGTCTGTTGGAGTATAAGGCCACACCCTTAACGTGCTAGTACCACAAGTTCTCAACGCTAAACGTTGTTGGTCAGTAGCAAGTAGGTTTCTAATGTGATGGAGTTGTTTGCCTCATGAGAAACCGATTTAGAATTCAGAGTTTTTTTTTTCTTTTCTTAGACTGGCTGCCAACTACGGCCTTAATCAAACTGTAGGGAAGAAACAATATATTCAAAAGTTATTAAACGAAATTTATACAGAAACGAATGCAACTGCTTCGGGTACTATTTGAACATAAATTGCACTTTCTGCAGCAACGCAACACACACAAACACAGATACACAGAGACACAAACACACACACAGAGACACAAACACACACACAGACACACACACACACACGCACAAACACACTATTACTATTAAAATAACAGAAAACTGCAACTTTAAGAGTAAAATATTAAAAGAAAATTAATAAAATTTAAAAAAAAAAAACAGAAAATGGCAGAAAAAATTTTGGAAAATGAAGAATATGGACATTTTTTGTACGCTATTAGTTCGACCAAACGGGTAAAAGATACGAATGCTGGAAAAATAAATAAAAATTCTTTAAATTTTCATTTTCTGTCTTATTCAACGAAAAAAAGTTGATACCGAACATACATTATATATATATATATATATATATATATATATATATATATATATATATATATATGAATTGACCAATGTTCTTTTTATCTGTTTGAATTGGTCTTGCGTTCATTTTGTCCATCGTCTTTTCATGTTGAATTGAATATGGTCTAATGTTATGTTTTATGAATATGTCCTGAAGATGGTCTATTATACATATTTCAACGTGGAAACGTCTGACGTTGACATTTTCTTAACATTAAAACAGCATAATTGCATATTAAGATTTTTGTTTTGTTTTTTTTCTATATATTTTCCTTCATATATATATATATATATATATATATATATATATATATATATATATATAAGGAAGAGGTTATAGTAGTTCCAACGAGAGAAAAGGTGTATATTAAAAAAAGAGATAAACCGCAAACTTTTTGGTTGAGGATTTAAAAAATAATATAATGCTTTATTTTCCATAATTTTGCTACACGTGTTTCCAGTCTCGCAACCGTCATCAGGCAAATCGTGGAGATTTCCACATATTATTAAAGATAATTAATTTTTTTCTTTATGTTTTTCGATGTTAAATAATCTCGTTATGAGACATTCTCCTTTTTGTGTTAGTGATCCAAACGGCTGCGTGAAGAGTTATAAAACAATTAAGATTGGTTCGAGAAATGATGGAGTAGTTATCGGCATGCTTATCTTTTAATGACCCCTGTGTGTTCTTAGATCGGTTTCCATGTTCGTGTACTTTTGTCAGCATGCGTGTATATGTGTGTATATTCCCTCTGCATACATACGCACTGTCTCACTACGAGGAATCAGTGAACACATCTGTACACCCACACACACATACATACACACATACACAAACACACAAACATACTGTCCCATTACAAGGAATCAGTACATACACACACACACAAACACACATACGTACATACACATACTTTTCAATTTACATGGATTCAGTATACATACACATACATTTACACACATATATGTAAACACATACACACATGCTTCCTAAGCTGTGTGGGGTTTGTGTGCGTGCCTGTGAGTAGTTCTCCTGCTTTTGTCAATATATATATATATATATATATATATAATATATATATATATATATATATATATACATTCGTGCCCCACAAACACCCGCATGTAAGCGTGCGTGCATGTATGTGAGTGGTTTGATTACTGTATTTGGTCACTATGCACGTATGTTGTGTGGTATTTGCGTGTGGGGTTATGATCTATTTAGTTCTGGTTTAAATTTGTTTATGAAGTTTTTTTTTTCTTGTATTTGTAGGTAAGAATAATTTTCTGTTTGATATATTGTCATAATTTTAAATTTTCCCTGGTTACATTTGAAGATGCTTTGTGATACAAAAAGTTTTCTATTGTCTGGTAATTTTATGTTGCTTTTGTGTAGGGAGACCCTGTTGTTTAGTTGTTGACTGATACCTAAATATGACTTCTTGCATTTTGTGCATTTGAGTACATAAATTACATTTTTGGAGTTGCAGTTTAAGTTTTTATTTATTATAAATGTCGTTTTGGTGTTTTCAAAAGTGTAGGAGTTTCCTTCTATAAGGATGTCACAAACCCCACATCTTTTTTGTTGCATTTTTTTGACTCCCTGTATTGTGTGTTGGTTAAATTTGGATGAGGTTAATATGTGTTTTAGGTTTTTAGATTGGCGTTTGCTTTTAATTATTTTGGTTGTTTTTAATATATTTTTCAGTTTATTATTCTTTCTAAGTTGGTCTAGATTTTTTGTAATTTCTGTGAATAATTCTGGATTGTTTTTGTTGTATGTTGGAACATATGCTAGAGTTTGTTCGACGTTACGTTTCTTTTTTATTTCTAAGTTGGTCAAAACCTTTGTTTATTAGTGTTGTGGGGTAGCCATGTTTTTTTTAGAGTTTTATGTAGTTCTTCTAAGCGGATTTTTCTGGGGTGTTTGTCAGTCACTATAGTACAAACCCTACGTGCTATAGAATAGGGGGATGGATTTTAGGCATCTTTTTGGCTATCCTAGGAACCGACAGCCACACACCAGCAGATATGATTTGATTATAGTGGTGAAGGCTTTGTGCAGAACCAACCACACTTTTTGAAGGTCTGAATGCAGAGACCTGATGCAGTACGTTCTACAAGGTCCCCAAATGAACCTCCACAGGTTTTGGATTCAGATTTGTCTTTCTCCAAGACCATTTGCCATCCAAGGCTATAGAACCCATTCTGTCCTGCTATTTACCCATAGATGGAGGGAGAAGAAGAGGATTAATAACTTTCCTAAGGTTATTAGCAAGTAAGTGAATGTAATGGATTGACTGGAATTCGAACTTGGCTCTCCGATTCCTCAATATATATATATATATATATATATATATATATATATATATATATATATATATAGTAACACAGTAGTTCATTTTTTTAAATGTTTACCATGCATAGATAAAAAAGATAGCTTTAATTGCAGAATTATATGTGAATTGGCTGTTGACAAAGATAGCATTATGACTAAGTTTGTTTAAAACAAGTCACATACTCAACACTTCAGCATGTGGAGAATAATAGTTCAGTGTTCCGTAAACCCGTCTTATATTCAAAAGTACAGCTTTTCGACAGTATTATCTTATGGGGATGTTTTTTTCAGCCAGTAGGATTAGGGGCCTGGTTAAAGTGAATGGGGGTCAAGAAAAATGAAAATTATTTTCAGGTGTTGAACACAAATTGTGCCTAAGACTTGGGTTGAAAACTCAAGAAAATGATAAAAAATGCATCACGTTTAGCCAAAAAATGGTTCATGTACAATAATGTCAATGTGATATACTGATCAAGGAGGAATTCAGCCCTTGACACAATTGAAACTTAATAACGGGTGCTGTAAATTCGTCTAATGGCGAATAAGAATTTCGATATCTTAACAAAAATTGACCTGAACAAAATCATCGATTACATTAATTTACAGTAAGATTCAGCCCGTACATAGCCCGGGGGGCACTAAAGTTAAGGGGCAGTTTATACGGATAGGAAGGGGAGATAACGTATAATTCTATAATTGAACAGGTTAAGATTGTATTGATATGGGAAACATCCTCTTGGGAGTCTGTTCCACAGAGCCATGGTTCACTGGAAGAAGCGGTTTGTGTGAAACTTCTCACTGATGGAATACGGAGGGAATGAGGATGGTTTGCTATAATGTATGTGATATGGAGGGTCCCAACCGTGAAGGTTCGATCTGATGGAACCAAGGAATGCAGTTCGACCGATCACTTTCTTTGGTAGTAGCGATAGAGCAGTGAGAGACTCGCCACCTCCCACCTGTGTGAGAGAGAGAGAGGTTGGAGAGTGGAAAATAATTCGTTACCCTAAAAGTCTCTGAGACAGTTCTGAACTCTGACTGGAAAAGTGAGGACTGAGCAGCTCTTGCCCAAATAAGGCAACAGTACTCGATTTTTGATCTAGCTCTTGTAAAAGGCAGAGGATAGCATAGGCGGTCAGGTCGAAATTGTCTAAATTTGCGAATGAAGTATGGATATCAGTCATAACCTTTGATCGGTTCTCGTCATAACTTTTTTCAAATGTTTTGAATGAAGGGTTTAACATTGAAAATACCTTTTGTGTTAATACGTCAGTGAAATATAATGATTATTTCTTCAAGTATCTTTTAATTTTATCCACCTTTCTATCAATGTATATATATATACAAAATAATATGCATCTCTTTAATGAAAAAACTTTATAATCCCAAATTTTGCAGAGAGTGTATAATTTCGAATATAACCACTCATACACACACACACACACACACACACACACATACATACATACATATACTCATTGGTTACTTGTTTTCCATCCGTCCGTTTGGGCACCTCGAATTGGTGTAATGGTTAGCTTGACTCGCTAAAGCAATTACGAATGAGTAGTGAGTTCGATCCTCACTGGGTGCCCCTTACTTTCGGCCTTATGCCACATCCAAGGTACGCTTGGAAAATCACTTTCCATCCGTCTGTTTGGGTGGCTTGCTGATTCGCTTGCAGCCGCCCGCTCTGTGATATTTTTTTGTGTTTTCTCAAAACCCACAGATCTAAACTGGAGATTATACAGAAACTATGACAAGTAATCATTATAGTTTTTGAGCCAGAGTTAAAAATCGATTGTGATCGATATGATTAGATTGTTCGGAAAAATAATATCCAATTTTAGAGTAAAATTCTTTATTTTGTTCTATTGTTGCACTAACATATATTACTCACTTCTAATGATTAAAGTCTCCTCTTTCTTAATTTTATATCAATCACTTTCAGAATTTAGCTTAAAACATTATATACCGCGCAGCATGAATATTAAAACTAAAAAAAATACGTTTATATTTTGTATATGAGTTCAAGCTTGGTCCTAATGCTTCTCAAATTGCTTTTACCATAAATAAAGGGTGTGATTAAGGATCCATTTTTGATCGAAGAGCACGGCGCTGGTTTCTGAAATTCCGCAGAGGGGATACGAATCTCGAAGATCAAGGTCGTAGAGGAAGTCCATCTGCAACTAATATCTGGAAACACGAGTCGAAGTAAATCTATGCCAAATTATTAGAGAAATGTTATGGGAACTTACCTATAACGATAATGGACTCTTCCTGACACTATAAATACTGCGCCTCTCAAGAGGTATAATGAAATGAATGGTGTAGAGTTCAGCCTGAAGTCGGGCGACCGGCTGACCGTCTGATCGGTTGAACTCACTGCCTTCTGGCGGGGAGGAACCTGAACGAGGCTACACCGAAGGGCGGAGTCTCATTCTGGGAGGTAAACCAACCCTGAACCCGTTTATACGGGTTCAAAGGGCATATTTTTGGCACGGGCTCGGCGATCCCACGTTAAACCGGCCTTGTGCCACATGATGCCCTCGTATGGGGGGGGACTAAATACCGAAATGAATGGTGTAACGAGTCGAAACAATATAAGTTACTCTAAACCAGACGGACAGTCATTACGAACACCTTCAACTTCTTGTACTATATTTCTGTTGTAATATATCTTTGTTATTCTACTCTTGTGTTCGTGTTGTTCTTCCTTGGTTCTAACCTTGGACCATGACTGTGGTGCGAGGATATTGGACCATAACAGGAAATGTCTAAGATAATAGGTGTGGACATTGCAACAATACCGGACCATCGCAAAAATATTGGTAGCTGAAGATACACGATAAATGGCTCCCATGTGAACTTGATGAAAATCAAATAGTTCGAAGTTTTCAGGTGTGTTCGATGCGGCATCTGCGAAATTCGAATGTTCTATTGATTTATTTAAGTAATGACTTGGGATGAGAAATGTTTCCATTATGACAATCACAAATGTTTCATTTATGACAATCACAAATGATCGGCTTCGGTCCCACGACGTGTTATAATTGTTAGCAAATTTGTCTCGCTAGATCAATTACGACTGAATAGTGAGTTCGATCGTTGCTGGGTGCCACATAAATTCGGCCTTGTGCCACATCTAAAGTAGCCTTTGACTTGGGGTAATGGATATCAATTTGTTTCGCTAGACAAATTTAGACCGAATAATGAATTCGTTCCTTACTAGGATTTGGCATTGTGCCATATCTAAACTAGGCTCAGAGAATCGCCATAGGGGGATTGGGTGTGGTGTAATTGTTTTTATAAGCTTGTCTCGCTAGATCAATTACGACTGAATAGTGAGTTCGATCCTCACTAGTTGACACATAAATTCGGCCTTGTACCGCTTCAAAACTAGGCTCAGAAAATCACCATAGACAATAGGCTCTATGACTTGATCTTAATGAAACATCCAAACATTTTCCAAAAAGGAGCCGACGGAATTTCTCTATTTCTGAGATGAGGTATTATGTTCACTATTTACATTATTCGGGACACATTAAAGTAGCTTTTGACTTGGGGTAATGGATATCGACCGAATAATGAATTCGTTCCTTTAGGATTTGTTGTGCCATATCTAAACTAGGCTCAGAGAATGCCATAGTGGGACGTAATTGGCTTGTCTCACAGAGATCAATTATGACTGAATAGTGAGTTCGATCCTCGAGTTGAATTCGGCCTTTTCAAAATTTCAGAAAATCACCATAGACAATAGGAGGTAGATCTTAATGAAACATCAAACATTTTCCAAAAAAGGACGTGCCATTTTTAATGAGATGGTATTATGTTATTCGGACTATTGTCTTTGTCGCCTACAATGTTTCGGCCGTTGTACCTCCGGCCTTCTTCCATGGTTGGAGTGTCGAAATGAACCGGATATGAGGAACTGTTCAGTTCCACGTGCCATGTTTAATGGATCCAGTTATCAGTTATCTCCTGGATTCTCCAAATTCTAACGCCGGATTTATCCACTGGGTGCCATGTGACATGTGTGCATGAATTTATGGGTATTATAAACAGCATCATTTTTTTTACCTGTGCTCATATTGCAATTTTTGTTGTTATCATTACATGTTTTTACCAGATCTCATATTGCAATTTTTGTTATTATCGCATTTCTTTGGCACTCCTTATTACTGGTTCCCATATTGTATTGTAAGAGTTCATTTCGACGTTCCAACCACCTGAATAAGGCCGGCGCTTGAAACGGCCGTAAATAGAGTCGACGGAAGTTTATGCCGACTGTCCCATAATCCATTACAATTATAATGTTCATATATTAACAATACTAGCATAAGCAACAAAATCTTCATTTTATTTTGTGAGATTTCAGCATTGCCAACATGTATGAAATAGGGAGCTTCTTACACTGAATATTTTAGATAAAATCAACACATATTTCATCAAACCTGATATTTCCTGGTATTTCAGGTAAAATGTAATTACAATATTTTTCGTGTAATTATGTACACGATTTCCTTAAAAAGTAAACCCATCGTTTTTATTTTTTATTTTTCGTATCTTCTGTAATATAAAAACCAAACACCTTGTTCAGAGTTATATAAAACTTCGCCAATGGAATTAGCGACCGCATCGGACGTGAATAAATCTGTACCACTCGGTTCATTTGACATCTGCAAAATTGCTTCAAACATTCTTGTCTGATGTTTCAATATTTGTACTATTTGTTGTTTTTCATGTTTTCCCAATAGCTGTTGTTCCAATAAATGTTTTACCACGATTTTTATATCCCCCATAATGAGCATCCCTCAAATCATTGAATAACGTGAGTTCAAAAATCCTTACAATGTCAGAAATATTATTATTTTTTTTAAGATGAGATTTGAATCCTCGTCACCACTGTTATAATTCTCGTATAAGCTGGTAAATAACATTTAAACGAAAACACTGTAAAAAAAAAAGACGGGTGATGAAAATATTTAATCACATGAGAGACAAAGCTAAGCCGGTCTAAAGCACAACTGTTTCTTCTGCCAAGGTTCGAAGACTGCCGGAAAGTGCAAAGTTTTCAATAAGATTTCTCAAATAGTCAGGCCGGGAGCAAAAATGAACATACTGTTTAATAAATATACGGAACATCTGCTAAAAATAACGTTTATCCATTCATATATACACTGCGTGCCAAATTATTATGGAGATAACTTTTTTTCTAATATTTCAAAAACTGTCCGATCAATCCACACAAAATTTTCACACAATGAAATTTTCGTACTGATCTGCGTAATGTAAACAAACTGGCGCCATATTTGTTATCAGCACGGTGAAATATAGAAAAAAAAATCTCGATAATAATTTGGCACGCAGTGTATATTATTGTTGAAACTTGTCTAATGCATGGAATAATAATGCAACACAAAATGTACTTAGAAAATGTATTGAAACAAGAAAGTGTACACAATATTTACATATAGTATTTTGTATATTCCTGGTAAGACCCTTCCTGGAGAATGTGTTGACTGAGTCGCAGTCGGGCAGAGTCTCTGGTTGAATCTCTTGATTCCTCCTCTCTTCCCGGTACCAACCATATTTATATATGGTCGGTACACCACTATGCAAATTAGGTGGATCCTACCACAACAGTTATATTATATTATTAACAAATGTAATTACCAAAAATATCTTGAAGTACGAATGAGTAAACTTATTTAATAAAATCGCCATTGGCTTCAACCACAGCCCACAGATCACTCCAGAATCTCTTACATCTCTTCTGGACGGTCTCCTTGTTTAAGTTGATGAATGCTGCCATAATCCTTGCCTTCAATTCATATTTAGTGTTACAAGGAGTAACATAATAATCAAGAGGGTTGCAGTCTGGAGAGTTAGCCGGCCAGATTTAAGGGGTGATGTGGGCGCAGAAATTGTCTGACAGCCGTGACTGGTTCTCCTGCTTATTTGTAGCATGGTACAGAGTCCTGTTGCCAGAGATAGGGTCTTCCAGTACCCACCCTCTTGACTCAGGCCAGCATAGCCTCCTCATGGCACGATGTAGACATCTATGTTGGCCTACATCAAAATATTCGGTGTTCTTTTCTTATCAGAACGCTCAGAGTGAAACTTCCGAGGTGCCATTCCTTCCTAATCACCATTAGACTCGTCCAACTCTTTCTGAATCCTCTGCACTGTCCTCAGATTGCCACCCAAACACTCTGAAATGTTTGTATAGGAGCTCCCGGCGCGAATGTACAGTATGCTTTTTTCAAATTTCTGGCTGAGTGAATTGCATCATGGAGCTCATTTTATCAAAGACTTTGCCAAACTGATCCTACTATAACGTGCCATCAACAAAATCAAAACAAATATCACGCATGCGCGAAATTTTAAATATAAATTGGTGACAAATAACTCATTGCACCATACACGCACAGATACACACACACAAATATTTATTTATGATTCACTTTTACATTAGAACATATAAATATCCATTACAAAATTGTACATTTTGTTTCAACGTTAAAATTAACGTTTCCTCGAGTGGCAAATTATGATAGTACTAAGCTGGTTTGGTACATTTATTGACCTGAAGAATCATTAATTTAACGTTGAAACAAAATGTACAATTTTGTAGTGGATATTTACATGTTCTAATGTAAAAATGCATCATGAATAAATATTTATTGCTCTACTTTTGTATTGAGCCCTGTTTTGAATTAATATTTTGAACGTTGAAATTTTATTCTTGGTTCTTTTAATTTTTATATATATATATATATATATATATATATATATATATATATGTGTGTGTGTGTGTGTGTGTGTGTGTGTATATATATATATATATATATATATATATATATATATATATTTATATATAGGTTATGCGATTTGAAGGAAAGTTTGGTGATGTATTTATTTTTGCTGTGGCGACAGTGGATTTAAAAGAAGCGGTTTCAACGGGTAAACTGAAATAAACTGAATAAAAAAAACGGTAAAAATATGATTTCTCTTTTTGGCTCGGCATGAATTTATAAAATTCCTGTTGTCCGATGTTAGTGAAAGATTTTGCTCACTGATATTTAAAGTGTCTTGTCCACGTCGACCGTTCAAATCACCCTCTGGTAAAATTTTTTTCTGGCATCTGCTCAACAAAAATGTCTTAAAGTAACCAGGAAAAAAAATAAGAAAAAATAACGTATAGACATTCTCTTTGACTCGATCGACAAATATGTCATGCAAAGGGTTAAAGAAGCCATGTTGGAATCAAACATTCCATCCTGACTTGTCCTCTTACATTTCTACTCCTGCTTTTCGTTTTATTCTTACCCCCGGTGCCTCTCTTCCTATCTGACTATATCTGACGTCGTCTGCTCGCGATTCCACATCACCACAGGCGAGTCTGTCTGGTTGAATTCCATCTGCTTCTGCTTGTTCTTATCTATCCCCATATCACTAGAGATCTACTGCTTTCGCAATCAGCCAGTCAGACGACCCTCTTCAGGTCCTTTGCGCGTGCGTCGCGGGAGGTGGCGATGGATGACGATAATAGTGCGACAAAAACTTAGGGTAATATAAAATGAATAAATAACCTTGAAAAATATATGCTTCTGGTGAAGTAACGATTGGTAAAACTCCTCTTAAGTTACGTCGCTCCTTACAAACGTTTATTTTTTTTAATATTACCGTCTTGTCCACGTCTAAAAGTTTATTATTATTATTATTATTATTATTATTATTATTATTATCCACATATACATATTTACACCAGACGTCTGGTATTTATTCCTGAAGATTAAGTGACAACAAGCCACAACAACTCTCCAGAACATTTCTCTATATCACTGCATATATCAATGGATGTGCGGGTGGGTCGATGTACAGCGTCTCGGAACGAGGGAACAGAGTTCGAATTTCAGTCGAGTAGATTATATTCATTTCGGCTTGTGGAGGTTTTTTGTTGGACATAGGCCCTCTCCAGATTCAAGAGGTGGGTAATGGGCCATTATCCGTACCGCGCTGGTCCAATGCATGTTGGTAGGGGCTGATGGGACACATTTGGATGATCAAGTCTCTTTTCTGTTCATGATCGCCCAAGGATAATTGTGTGTACTGGGACGAACCCGACTGGAATTTGAACATCCAACCGTCAGCATCAAGTTATTCCCAAGCTGTCAAACACTTAGGTACTACCCATGCTCCATATCGCTTAAATTCACTGACTGGACGAGAACAGATGTTTCAATGTGGTATGGCCGTAAACACTCGTGACATTCACTTACGAGCAAATAACTTTGGGAGAGGTATGAATGCATCTCTTCTCCCCAAGCTGTGGGTTAAATAGTAGAATTTGTATCTGAAAAAAAGTCATTATTATCTCCAAAATATCTTAATATCATGTACACTCGCAAAAAAAAAAAAAATAAAGATTTATCTTAGAGTCGAAAATCCACAAAGGGTTGCTAAACCGTAAAAATCACATCAAACAATCAATCTACCCTGTCAACACAAATATCACTTGAAGCTATACAAAGTAATAATAATAATAATAATAATAATAATAATAATAATAACTATTATTATTATTTTTTATTTTCTTTGATTTCTGGCGTTTACACATTTCTTTCCGGGTCCCGCCCAAGGACCTAAGGTTAGAAATGGCATCATGACACTTTCCACTGACAAAAAAAAAAAAAATTACATAGATAAAGCCCTTCGTAAAGTGTGGGCTGTACTTGTCAGAACAATTTTTTGTATCTCCTTTAGGCATGGACTTCCAGGAATCCCTTCAATTAGTCTACTGCAATCTTTTCCAACCAGTCCTAGGGCTCCAACTACAACAGGGATTGTTGATGTTCTCATATGCCACATTTTTTAGATTTCTATTTCAAGGTCCTTGTATTTTGACAGCTTTTTGAATATCTTCAAAGATACATTGCAGTCAGCAGGGACTGCCATATCAATAAGGAGGCACCGTTTTTGTTTGTGGTCTTTAATAACAATTTATTATTATTATTATTGTATCAGAAATTCAAGTCATGAATCAAGAATTCCAGGACTCGGGCTTTATTTTCTGAAGATCTCTCATAATTCCCTAACAAGAATTTTATCAGTATTATTTTAATTCTTATTCTATTGCTGTATTGCGTGTGTAGAATTTGGTGCATTTAGCGGAACATCAAGAGGCAGCAAGTTTTCTCATTATTTCATTTCACTCTTGGCTCGGCCAGAGGGTGTAAAATGTAATATAATGTGCCCAAGACACAGGGGACAGTTTCCGTAGGCAATGCCTCGCCTTCGAGAGGCGGCTTTTTGTTAATCCCTTGCGCCAGAGGCATTCCCCGAAATGCAAGTATCGACTGGACTTGAGCATTTTTTTTTTTGTCTCTAGCACTTGTATGTCTATCTCACTCTTCAGAATCGCCCTTTTTTTCTGTTACTACTTCTTAGTGGGCGGTAAGTTTATCTATTTCGATAATGGTGTTTTCTGTAGAGATTCAGTTTCCTCTGAGATTATCGAATCTCTCAGGGTCTTAAAATGTATTTTAACAACCTAAAATGCAAACAATAACAACAGATATGACTAATGATTAAGTGCTTCAATATTATTATTATTATTATTATTATTATTATTATTATTATTATTATATCCTTTGAATTCTGGTGCGTACTCATTTTTTTTCAGGTCGCGACCAGAGACCTAAGGTCAGAAATGGCATTATGACATTTTCCACTGAGCAATTTAAAAACAATGTCACACATATTTTACATAGATAAAAAACCCTTCGTAATGTGTAGGCTGTACTCGAGAGAACAATATTTAGTATTTCTTTTAGGGATAGGCTGCCAGGAATCCCTTCAATGAGAATGTTCGAATATTTTCCAATCAATCCGAGGGCTCCAACTGCAACAGGAATTATTGAAGTTCTCATGTGCCACTTTTTTGAGATTTCGATTTCAATGTTCTTGTATTTTGATAGCGTTTGAAGATCTTCAGAAATATATTCCCGTCTTCAGGGACTGCTATATCAATTTTTTATTTGCGGTCTCTGATAACGATGTCTGGGCGATTAGCTTTGATTGTTTTTATTATTATTATTATTATTATTATTATTATTATTTGTGTATTGTATCCCGTAGAGGCGTTTCTAAAATATGGCCCTTAGGATCTATAGGAGAATCGTTATTTAATTGATAGCACTTTTCTTAGTATATTGGATGTTCCAAGTAGGGCGATTTTCTTGGCAATTTGTATGTTGATGTTACCTGGGACACTTTTTGTAAAATTGTCCATTTCTTTTGTCACGAGGCCCAGAGCTCCGATTACTATTGGTACAGCCTCAGTCTCCATTCCCCTGATTCTGTTAATCCTGATCTCCAGGTATTTTTATCTGAACAATTTCTCGATAATTTTCATGGCAGTGTTTCTCTCAGATGGTACTGTTATGTCAATAACCATACACTTCCTGAATTTCGTGTCTTTTATGATAATATCATGTTCGTTGTATTTTATTTCCCAGTCAGTTTGAATTGACATGTCCCATTATTATTATTATTATTATGTTTACCTCTCCCTTAGTTAGGTTGCACGACCGTTACGCCCTGTCAGTACTTAATAAATAATGGACTATTCCGTTTCGACCGTGTAAAAACATAGAAATGTCTTATAACAGATGCTACTTGGTTTCAGTGAGAAAATGAAGGAAAGAAAAAAGGAAAAAGGGAAAATAGAAGTGTTTAAAGTATTTCAGTATAATAGGAATATTTGTCAATTTCAAATCCTTTCATTTGTACCCACTTCTTAAAATAACAACCTGTATTCAGATATATGATTGTTATTGCAATATATTTTTAAAGTTGTTATGCTCGAATATTAACGATGCGATATGGGAATTTCTACGGATATTTTAATGTCGTACAACTCTCCATGAGATTATTTAATCATTGACTTAAGAATTAAAATTAATCAGAAAATTCAAATAAGAAAAACATGCACTCTTTTCAATATTTTTTTTCTTAGTTCGAATCTCCGTTACGCTTTGCCATTACTGTTTTTATTGCTAGTCCTGTTGTCAAAATATCATGTCCATAAACTACATACGACATCCTGGGTAAGTCGATAAACTACGTCCAACAGCAAGGCCTCTGATCAAGAGGTTATAAAGAGCGTGGAAGTACTTCTTAATTGCGGGTGTCCCCAGGTCCACCCTGACCCGGAGTGGTAGCACTTGTTACTGTTCCAATTATGAGCAAATAGTTAACCTCTATACTGGTGTTAAAACACTATGAAAGTGTAAAAATAGGTTTTAATACCAACAAGAAATATTTTGAAGGAAAAATTATTACCAGCAATACATTTTTGAAGGAAAAATATTACCAGCAACACATTTTTAAAGGAGAAATATTACCAGCAATGCATTTTTGGAAAAATATATTACCGGTAATAAAGATCTTGTCGGCATTAATTAACCAATTGAGGTTGATATGCCATAAAACAAACCAAACTAAACCAAATTGTCAAAATATCAAGGAGATATAATTATAAGTGTGCTATAAAAAGCTGATTTTACATTTTTAAATTCCATGTTGTTAGGCGACCACAAAATTATGATTTTCAATGAAAAACAGTAAAAGCGTGCAGTTTCCACGAGTACGTCTAGTTATTATTATTATTATTATTATTATTATTATTATTATTATTATTTCCTTTGATTTCTATTGTATACCCATTTCCTTCCGGGTCCCAACCAGAGACCTAAGGTCAGAAATTAACATTTTCCACTAAGCATTTTTTGCCAAACCAAAAGCAAACTAAGATAAATCTCTTCGTAATGTGTGGACTGTACTTGTGAACACCATTTTTTGATCCACAAGGATCCCCTTCAATGAGTCTATCGGAACCTTTTCCAGTCAATCCGAGAGCTTCAACTACAACTGGATTTGGTGATGTTCTCATGTGACACTTCAAGAATCTTGTATTTCAAAAGATCATTGTCTTCAAAGATGCATTACAATCTACATGGAATACCATGTCAATAAGAAAGCACATTCTGTTCTTGTGGTCTTTGATCATGATGTCTTGCCGATCAGCTTTGATTGTTCTGTTTGCATGTAAAGTCCCATAAAATTGTTACAGATTCTATCTCTGTAACCGGGTCTGGGTGATGTTCATACCAGTCTCTTGCAGTTTCCTTCCCGTAAAAGTTGCATATTTTCCAGTGTCTATATTGTTCCACTGTGTCATGCCGAGTTTTATATTCATTGGGTTCTAACACCGTGCAACATGATACAAGATTATCAACTGTTCCTGGACATTTATCACAGAATCTGCATTTCGGGTTAAAACAATTTTTCAGTGTGTTCTTGGTAATATCTTGTTAGCAAGCTTTGGTTCTGTACAGCAAAAATAAAACTTTCAGTTTCAGCTTTTAACACTTCACTATATAACCACTGACGGGTACGGGGTCTGTCTACATCAGCTTGTTTGGTACGGGAAGAGTATTGTACAGGAAGAGACTTATCTTGCCATCGTTTCTGCATTTGGTATATTGCGTTTGCTTTCTTTTTTAAGGTTCTTTGCCGCTGCAGTAGTTATAGAATGGTCTATATGCACTTCTCTAAAGAACTTGAAATTCCATTTTGAATTTGTTGGCTTCCTGTATTATTAAATAAAATTTCCTATTTCTTTCATATTCTTTGCCAGAGTTTAACATCCAGTTTTCTGTAGTTTCCAGTTATCGTTGAAGACTTATTGTTTTGGTTTTGTAAGGCAGTTCTGGTTGAACTGATCCTCTGTCTCCTTCGGATCTGGGCACATACAGACGATCAACATCAACTTTATGATGATGCATGCGGTAGAAAGTGAGAAGCTTTCTTGTTTTGACATCCATTCGATTAATATGAGCTATTGTCCAGTTAAAGATGTTAAAACTATTGCATTGCAAGGACAGCCAAAGTGTGTATGACTGGTATTCTGTTTTGTGAATTCAATTCGCTATTTAACACCAGACGCTCACGTCTGCAGTATTTTTCTTTTTCTTCTTAATATCATTATTCTACAAATTTTATGATTAGGATTCTCATCATTTTTGCTTGATTGATTGTTTGATTCGTTGTAGTTTATTTAAAGCCAGAAAGTATTCTTAGATTCTAAGAATTTATTTTGAGATCATAAGGGTTTTAATGATGCAATTCTTACTAACTTATAACTGGAGGGAGAATAATTGGAATCATACCTTTTCCAAGGGAATTTGCTCGTTATGGAATATAAGGAACCCAACAGGAATTAGAACTCGGGCTTCAGATTAACAATGCTGAATCATTATCCATTACACATTAAACAGAGCGCACATCCAAGCTTACAGCAGCTGGTGGCCCAAAGTGGTCATCTATCGAGGTACAAACCAGTCTCCTCATTGCTTAACTTTTGACACATGAACCGGTATTTCAACATGATGTGAAAGTTCTCTCTCTCTCTCTCTCTCTATATATATATATATATATATATATATATATATATATATATATATAGAGAGAGAGAGAGAGAGAGAGAGAGAGAGAGATATGAAGAACTTGGTAATCCGTATGGGTAATCCCAAGGAGGATGAAATCCTGAGAGATCAATGTAAATCCAGAGCTAATATTTAAAAGAAAAACAGACCACTTTAAGGTATCATTATAATAATTTATTTCACCAGAGCCCTTTTAAAGAACGCCGGATCATCAGATAGCACTTCCAAAATTGAAACGAACAATGAAATTAAAATTGATTTGTAGTGTAAGTTTTTCTAATTTAACAGAGAGTGTAAAAGGGGTAGTTAAAGAGTCATGGCAGAGTATAGGGAGGGATTAATTCCATATCTCTCTCAAGCATACTTTGTATTGGGGGAGGAGGAGTGACCAGACCTTGACTATTTAGACGGTTAACTTAACGGTAGTGATATATTGAAATGGGAGGGGAGAAGGGAGAAAAGAAAAAGGAAAAAGAAGAGGGAAGTAACGAGAAAGAGGCTGTAGTTGGGTTTTAGCAATTTATGTAAAGAATAAATTATATATATATATATATATATATATATATGAAATCTGTATATATATATATATATATATATATATATATATATATATATATATATATATTTATATATATATATATATATATATATGTTTTATTAGTGCTTTTTCAGATGATTTTTAACTTTCCACATTTGTAATTTTGAATAGTATGATAACATCGCTGGTGACAATGCTACTTCAAAACAAGAACAAGTTAAATACTAGGAAAAAATATTCACCTAACCCGTGTTAAGTTACTAGGTACATGTCACTCTTGCTAGCTATAAAGCTAGTTGGAAATTAAAAATCTTTTCGATATTTTTAAAGACCGATTTCACTATAAATAACAAAACCTACTCAGTAACCGTGTGTGTGTGTGTGTGTGTGTGTGTGTGTGTGTGTGTGTGTGTGTGTGTGTGTGTGTGTGTGTGTGTGTGTGTGAATATGTTTGCGTTTGTGTCTGTCTCCGTACTTTTAAGAGAGAGAATATCAAATGATTATTTTGATACAGCTTTTTCATGTTTGCTACTCCAAGGATGAAAAATTGACAAAAAGAAAAAAAAAAAACGACTCATCAATCGAAACAGGTATCGAAAACCTCAACTAGATTTTAATGGCCAGTCCCAACAATCATATTAACATAGTACCCGTAAAAACTGATATGATTATTTATCTGTTTAATAAATGCATTTACTAAAACTATTTTTATTAATTTTCCTGATTTACAATATTTATTGCTTTTTACTAAATCTAAATTTATCGGATTTAAAATCTGTCGGTTTAACGTACAATTTTCCCTATTTTCTTTTTTAAACTGAGGTGGTAATGTAAATGCAAATCTAACTTTGTTTACACGTCCTGGGTAGGACGTTAAGCTACATCCGCGTCCTGGGTAAGACGATAAACTACATCCAGCTGCAAGGCCTCTGATCAGGAGGTTTTGAGGAGCGTAGAACCACTTCTTAATTGCTGGTGTTCCCAGGTCCACCCTGACCCAGGTTGGTAGCACCTCTTAGGGCCCCATCTATGGGCAAATAGTTAACTATTACCAGCAATACTTTTTTGAAAAAATATTACCAGAAACAGATTTTTGACAAAACAAAATATTACCAGCAATAAAAAAATGTTGTCAGCATTAAATAACCCATTGAGGTTGATATGCCGTAAAAGAAAATAAACCAAACCAATCTAAACCAAAGAATACATATTCTATTCATACAAATCTATCCTAAAAATGTTGTCGGCATTAAATAACCCATTGAGGTTGATATGCCGTAAAAGAAAATAAACCAAACCAATCTAAATCAAAGAATACATATTCTATTCATACAAATCTATCCTAAAAATCTTGTCGCCATTAATTAACCCATTGAGGTTGATATGCCGTAAAAGAAAATAAACGAAACCAAACTAACTTTGTTTACACGATTTTGTCACGAACATCTGCAACTCTGGACACTGAATAATTCTTTGTGCAATTTGGGTGATGTATCTGCAGTCGCTAGTCTGTCAATAGTTAACCTTACTTTGCTAAACAGTGTGCGGCCCAACGTTAAATGTAAGACGACTGATTGTAACTTGCCATTCTTTTTTCAGTAAGTAGGACCTGCCTAGGATGAAAATCGGGATTCAAAGTCTTCGTTGCAAACATAAACATGTGTTACTAATTCTTATTTCTGGGCTTGTATTGCGCTTATCATATTGTCTTATGGACATTCATATTGTTCAAAGTATTAATCTGTCACGCGTTTTCCGAGTCTCACTGGATATTTAACTCATCTCTTGAAATCACCATGAAATAAAGAATCTTATTTATTTTAACAGTTTTGTGGCTCACTGAAGCAGCAACTTCGTGATTTCATTTCGCTGAACTTTTGTTTCGCGCGTCGCATTGATGTGCACGCTTGTGTAGAAATCAGTATGGTGTGTGTGTGTTTAGTATGTATGTGTGTAAGTCGTGTGTGCTAATTTGTGTGCTAATTTAAGGGGCGTGTCCGTGAATATATTCTTATACCGGCATTTATATTACTAGCTATGGAGTCTGGCAGCGCAGACTGCATGAAGGAGTTTATAAAACGTGTATATTTTCTCACCCGACCCAAATTTTTATCACTTATTATTACTTCCTTTCTTTCTTCTTCTTCTTCTTCTTCTTCTTCTTCTTTCTTTCTTTCTTTCTTTCTTGTGCCTTCCAGTGCCTCATCTTCCATCTTGCCTCCTTTTTTTTGCTATTTGACTTCTTCCTCTTCTAAATACAAATTCGTCTATCTTCAACTTTCTTCGCTTGTAACCGCTTATTCCGCTATATTTCTTTCTGTTTATCTTTCTTTCTTCGCCGTCTTTTTACCTCCTTTTATTCCTTCTTTCTTTCTTTCTTTCTTTCATTTCCATCTTCGCTACCTTATTTCATTCTTTCGTCCATTGTCTTTCTGACATTTTTTCTTTCTTCCTTTCTTTCCCTTTACCTCTTTTATTGTGTAAACTATATTTTGCTTTTCTTTCTTTCTTATATTCGCTACCTTATTTTAGTCTTTCTCCATCTCTTTTCTTTTCTTTTGTTTTCCTTCTTTCTATTTGACCACTTCTCACATTCCTCTTCCTCTATTTTCTCTTGCCTGTTTCTGTTGTTTTTCTTTTTCGGTCTTCATTTATTCTCAGGTTTTCCTTTACCTGGTCTTTCTTCCCTCAGTTTTCTTTCATTTCGCCCTCTTCTCTGTTTGTTTCCTTCCTTTTTTTTTTCTTTTCTTTTCTTTAACATCGCCATTGTTGCCTAATCTTCCTGTTCTTTGCATTTTTTTAATTTTATTTGCTATCTTTTATTTTCTTCCTGCTTTGCTTTTCCTTGTCGTTCTTCTATTTCTCCCTTCCTTTCTTCATTTTCTTTCCGTTGTTATCAATCTGTTCTTTCCCTCCTTATTTCTTTTGCTTTTCTTCCTCTTTCTTTTTACTACATCATTTTTCTTCTTCCTCTTTTTTTCCAGTTATTCTATTCCTTTTCTTTCAACTTCTTATCTCTCTCTCTCCCTCTATATCTTCACTCCTACACCCTCATTCCATATACTTCTCCTACACATCCTCTTCTTTTCCCTCTATTTCTCTTCTCTGTCTCAGTGCATTTCGGGCTACGCTCTTCCCTTTTCCCAGTATTTCTAAGCCCTTTTCATCAGCCTTTCTCTCTCTCTCTCTCTCTGTCTCTCTCTCCCTTTCTCTCTGATTCTTTACTATATTTCACTTTCTATTTGTTCTCTTTCTTTTCTCTTCTTTCCCCATCTTTACCACCAGGATCTCGCTTTTGTCTTTCATTTCTTCGTTCTTTTCCGTAACTTGCTTTCGTTTTATTTCTCTTCTTATCAAATCTATTATTTCCTTGTCTCCTTTTTTTGCTATATCTTTTTTTTTTTTTTTACACAAAGTGTTTTCCTTCTCTTTTTATTTCTTTCTTTTTTTCTTTCGTTTGTTTTCTTCGCGTTCCTACTTTCTAGTCCTTCTCTTTTTCTTCTTTATTTTGCTTTGTTTTTAAATAGTTTTTATTTCTCTCTATCATCCACTCTCTCTCTCTCTCTCTCTCTCTCTCTCTCTCTCTCTTCCCTATTTGCGAATACTGTTTTTCTTTTTTAGTTTTCCTTTTTGATTTTATTTTATGTTTCTTCTTTAACACACTCTATTTTTTTTCTTTATTGCTTTCACTCTTTTTCTTCCTCTTTTCATTTTCTCTTTTTTTCTCACTTCTTCCTTTCTTTCTTTGAATATGAACTTTCTTAGATCACAATCCGTTTCTTTCTTTCTTTCTTTCTTTCTTTGATTTATGCTCTTTAATTTTATTCAATTTGTTTTCTTTTCCCTTTCATTTTTCTTGCTTTTCTTCTTTCTTTCTTTCTTTCTTTCTTTCTTTCTTTCTTTCTTTGATTTATGCTCTTTAATTTTATTCAATTTGTTTTCTTTTCCCTTTCATTTTTCTTGCTTTTCTTCTTTCTTTCTTTCTTTCATTCTTTTTTCTTTCTTTCTCTTTTTCTTTCTTTGATTTATGCTCTTTAATTTTATTCAAATTGTTTTCTTTTCTCTTTCTTTCTTGTTTTTCTTCTTTCTTTCTTTCTTCTTTCCTTTCTTTCTTTTTTTGATTTATGCTCTTTAATTTTATTCCAATTGTTTTCTTTTCCCTTTCTTTCTTTCTTTCTTTCTTTCTTTCTTTCTTTCTTTCTTTCTTTGATTTATGATCATTAATTTTATTCAAATTGTTTTCTTTTCCCCTTCTTTCTTTCTTTGCTTTTTAATTTTATGCAAATTTGTTTTCTTTTCCCTTTCTTTTTTGTTTCTTTTCTTTCTTTCTTTCTTTCTTTCTTTCTTTATTTCTTTCTTTCTTTCTTTCTTTGATTTATGCTCTTTAATTTCATTCAATTTGTTTTCTTTTCCCTTTCTTTTTTCTTGCTTTTTTCTTGCTTTTTCTTTCTTTCTTTCTTTCTTTCTTTGATTTATGCTCTTTAATTTTATTCAAATTGTTTTCTTTTCCTTTTCTTTCTTGCTTTTCTTCTTTCTTTCTTTCTTCCTTCCTTTCTTTCTTCCTTTCTTTCTTTCTTTCTTTAATTTATGCTCTTTAATTTTTTTCAAATTGTTTTCTTTTCCCTTTCTTTCTTGCTTTTCTTCTTTCTTTCTTTCTTTCTTTCTTTCTTCCTTTCTTTCTTTCATTCTTTCTTTCTTTGATTTATGCTCTTTAATTTTATTTAAAAGTTTTCTTTTCCCTTTCGTTCTTTCTTTCTTTCTTGTTCTTCTTGTTTCTTTCTTTCTTTTATTCTTTCTTTTATTCTTTCTTTCTTTCTTTCTTTCTTTCTTTCTTTCTTTCTTTCTTTGATTTATGCTCATTAATTTTATTCAAATTGTTTTCTTTTCCCCTTCTTTCTTTCTTTGATTTATGCTCTTTAATTTTATGCAAATTTGTTTTCTTTTCCCTTTCTTTTTTCTTTCTTTTCTTTCTTTCTTTCTTTCTTTTTAATTTTATACAAATTTCTTTTCGTCTTTCTTTATATTTATCTTCTTACATTTTTATTTATATTCTCTTCCCTTATATTTTTCTGACTTTTAAGGATCTTTCTTTCTTTCTTTTTGTTGTTCACATCTGCTTAACTTTTTTCATTTCTCGTCCTTCATTCTTTCCTTCTTTCATTGATTTATTTTTTTTTTTTTTTTTTTTTCGATTCCTTGCGTTGATCTTTAATTTTTTGACAGATTCTCCTCTCCTTTTCACTTTCACTTTTTAGTTGTCTTTCTTTCTTTCTTTCTTTCTTTCTTTCTTTCTTTCTTTCTTTTGTTCCTTCATTCTTTCTTTCTTTCTTTTGTTCCTTCATTCTTTCTTTCTTTCTTTTGTTCTTTCTTTCTTCCAAGTCTCCATCGGTGCTGTATCTTCTTTCTCTTTACATGCTTCCATCTTCTACTTATTTGGCTTCTTCTCATGTTCTACCTTTCTATTTTGACGTCTTCTAATTTTCTTTCTTTCTTTGCTAGGTCGAGTACATATTTATCGATCTGTCCGGTGTACACGTTCCCTGGGGCGAGGAGGCGGGTAAATCGAGAATTGGAATTGCAGCGACGAGAGAAAAGAAAACGCATATAGCCACAGATAAAGAGAAAAGATAGAGAGAGAAGACTATGTAGGTTTAAAGGCCAAGCAAGACGACGACAACGGCAGAGGTAGGACGACAAAGAAGTGTTGGGATGGAGGACTGGAAATGACCTTAGGAACTACGCATAGAAGACAAGTAGATAGAAAAGGCTGGTATTGGTAGAAGTGTGGGTTGTGAAGGTAAAGCGCGTATATGAGGAAGATACAGAATGAAAAACTCCTGGTAAGAGAGAGCTAAGGGCCTCTCGTGGACAAGATGGCGACCGATGCCACCGCGCCGCCAACAAAGGAAGAAACGAATCTAAGAATAGTGAACGGCATAGGTTGGTGCATCATGGGTAATTATCAGACATCAGACGGTCTCTTTCATCCAATACCTCAGGGATGTTGTCATTTTTCTAATTAGAGGCTGTTATGAATGTCCACTGTGCCCGTCAGGTCAGTTGACATCTGCTGCCATAGACAAACGAGACGACATCTTATGTTTATCTTCTGCTTTTATTTCGAACTTCTTGTAATTTTCAATAAGAAACCTGCACACATCATCCGACAGGACGTCTGACTTCTTTCTCCTTTCATATTTTTAAACAGTGGCATGTCTATTTGTCCAAACAAGTCTGTTCCTTATCTATCTATCTATCTATCTATCTATCTATCTATCTATCTATCTATCTATCTATCTCAATCTTCTCATATCTATCTCAATCTTCTCATATCTATTTATCTCAATCTTCTCATATCTATCTATCTATGTAAAACGCACAACCTTCGACCCAATCTCTCTCTCTCTCTCCGTTTCTCTATCTCCATATATATATATATAAATATATATATATATATATATATATATATATATATATATATATATATATATATATATATAGAGAGACTGAGACACATAGCTGTGAGGGCTAGGTAGGGATACATATCATATGCAAGGCTGGTTTCAATAGATTTTTTGAGGGGCATATCTATTTATAGGAGTATAACATGATTAAACAAGATGATGAATATCTTTCTTTCATTTAAATACGACAGACACTAAATATCATGCTTAATAGTTATCTGCCATTTTTTACGGAATTGAAACAAGACACTATAAGGAGCGTTCTTCAATAGGAAATACAGGAAAAGCACAACTCTTTGTAAACATATATAGGATCAAAAGAAATACTAAAATTATCATAGAAAATATTGATAACAGCATCATACCAAAAATTATAAACTTTTTCTGGGGAAGGAAACAGTTATTGTCAACTTCCGAGCCAAGCTCAAATTATTAAATAAGCGATAAAAAATATATCTCAAAATGTAGACACGAAAAAAAAAACAAAAAAACATTTACTGGGTTACTTAAAAAGGGAAAGGGAAAACGAAAACGGAGCAAAACATCACCAAGGAAAATGAAAATATATGTACGATATACAATGCTGTTAATGCAACATGATTTAATCAAAGCCAATATTTTAAACCAGCGTTTCTCGAATTTTCTACCCTTGTGTAACAATTGAAATAATTTTCATGTCCCAGGGAACATCGGGATAAATCTTATATCCTATTATTTAAATTTATTTCTTATATTTTTATCGTAGTTCACGTGGTAAGCCTAATATATGGACACCGCACATTTATCCTGGACTTGTGTGAGTCACTCAAAGATATACGGATATGACATGTACATGTCCTATCCACGAGCCATATAGACAACGTTAAATACATTTCTCGTGATTATTACAATTTTAAATGATATAAGATGTTGAAGACTTTCTTATAATAACCAGGGATTTTCCATCAATATACCGTACGTGTATAATAAAACTGCGCTTATGATATTAAAAAAAATGACAAAAATGCATTAGTCTATTTATCACTGTTTCTCGTGCAACCCTTAGCGACCTCTTATGGAACCCTAGGGTATCCTGGGAACAGCGGTTGAGAAGCATTGGTCCAAAGCAATCTGAATGAAAGATACCAGTTAGAGATTCTGATCTACTGGCAAACAGTTCACATCTCTGAATGTTCTGTGTTACCTTATTCAAACTAGACTGACATCAAATTTTTAGTAAGAGAATTAAAAAAAATACATATAACCAGAATAAATTTAGCATTGGGCATATAATTTTATTCTAAATGAGTATAACAGTAAATGTCAAAGTCGATCTCTTCAAACCAGAAATATTTTAACATTTCAATTTAGCACAAAATCGAAAGCGATCTATGTAAGTCTTTATCACTGGAAGCAAATGTCATTCTATATTAATATACATATTCAGAACGTTGCAATTTATGAAACATTCTGAGACACATGATAGAAAATTTAAGCATCGATGTCATATATATATATATATATATATATATATATATATGATTTTGTATGTTCAGTAGAAAAGTGGAAAGCACTCAATATCTGTGATAGAGCTAACATATTCAGTTGTATGGACATGAGTTTGTGAGCCTGCGTTTCACGCTTTTGGGAGCATCAGACAAACTTTTTTTTTTTTAAACTGGATCTTTTTATGCTTGTTTGACTATTTGTTGGTGGGAGCAGCCTACCACCAAACATAGCCAAACGTTTAATTTTATACACACACACATGCACACGCGCGTACACACACACACATACATATATATATATGAAGGGTAGTATGGTCAAATTGTTGCCATTTTGTAACTTAATTTTGCGCATGCGCGTTGTTTGTTTTTGCTTGCTTTTCTGCTTGGCTTTCGCGCCAGAAGCTCCTATACGAACATTTCTGAGTGATTTGGCATCAATATGAGGACAATGCTGAGAATTCAGAAAGAGTTGGATGAGTCTAATTGTGATATGACGATACGGCAGCTCGGAAAACTCACTAATGATCGTTCTGATAACAAAAGAACAGAATAGTTTGATGTAGGCCTCTAACTCAACACGGAGGCCTACATAAAGCGGCTTGTAGTTCTACTCTGGGTCCAGAGAGTGATTGCTGGATGATTCAATGTATGACAACAGCACGCTGCGCTATGTCACACAAACAGGAGAGACTATCCATGGCTCTCAGACAATTTCAGTGACCAGATCACCCTTTATATCTGGACACCTAACTCCTCAGACTGTAACCTCCTTAATTATTATGTGTGGTTTTCAGTTGAGCGAGAGTCCAACAAAACTCCTTGTGACACCAAAGATGAACTGAAGGCAAGGATTATCGCAGCATTCACCAAATTAAACGAAGAGACAATCTAGAAGAGTTGCTTGATTCCGACGTCGATTGGAGGCTGTGGTTGAAGCCATTGGCGATTTTAATGATTAAATTTACTCTCTATTACTTCAAGATATTTTTGTGTAATTTTGGTAAATATATATGTTAAAATAAGATCTCAGTATTATTTTCATTTTTGCGTAATTTAGACGACAATTTATTCTTCAAACAGTGTATATATATATATATATATATATATATATATAATATAGATGGTAATAATATGATTTAAAGTATGACTTATCAAAGAAAATCAAGTCCAGTTTTTTGTGCGTCCCCAAGCACAGATTTCATGAACTTGGTCCAAAAATCAAGATTTTTATCAAGTTGTCGAAAAAGTAGAAATATGATGGAATGAAAGTAGTACCCACCCCGAATTCCTCAGAATATGGAATTTTTAAATTCCAAGAACTTTAAGTACCTTGGCGTATAAATCTGTTAGAACATTTTAATATAAATATTTAATATTTTTAATATAGCAAAGAAAGGAGATATTGTGTCAGGGGTATTTTTGTCTAACACTGTAAAATGCTTCACAACCAAAAATATGATAGGTATGTATAAAATAAGAATTAGAATATAATGATTTTTAGTATCCACATAAAAACAACAAGTTGAACAAGTATACAAAAATAGAATACTGTGTAAAATAAGGATATATATTTGAAACATGTCTTTCGTTACTTTCGCCCGAGTGCAACTAACAATCAGAACTGGAGGCCGATTTCAAATCTCGTTGTTCTACTGGAAGCGACGATTTTTAGCTTTGTTTTTTTGTAGTTGGCTGCTTTAGTCAGCTTAATAAATTAAGAGATTAAATCTAATCTGACTAGAAAAGATGATCCTCTTTATCTTAGTATATCTTTTCTTTACTAAAGTATTGTTCAAATTAATATCTAATATGTCGGATCTTCGGGTCCATCACCATCACACCGTTAACAAGTGTGTACTAAATGTTATGAGCCTTTTAACCTTTGAATTCACTATCCACTTTGAAACAGTTTTCATTCAACAAAACCATATCGGGACTATGAAATCTGCAACAAAAAATGACATAATACAAAATAAACAAGTAAGTTTTATTTTGTTTATTTTATTATTTTTTTTTTAGAAATTTAGTAACTCTTGTTATGCCGCCTTATTTTGTCATAAATATAGCTTTTATGAAAAAAGAATTACCTGAAATGGTTCTTAAAATGTGTGATATATAGGAAGACAGACGTCCCATAACAGTTTCAGTACATTTTTCTTTGTTTCGAAAACGGGATTTTCCTGTTCCTTAATACTCTGCTTAGCTTTTGAAATGCATATTTCACTATACCAAATTACCTCCGGATTTCGTTGTCGCACTTTCCGTCCTCTGTTAGAACATTTCCCAGATATTTAAATGTTTGTACTTGTTTGATTTTAGTTTCTGATTTAACACTAACTTCTTAGTGGGAAAAAAAATCTGGATGGTTGCATTCAATGTCTCTAAAACCAAACTAGTTGCATTCCATCACCGCCGATCAGACCCCCAACTACTGCCAGTCACGATGGACGGATGTCGGCTCGAGGAGGCCCCGTTCCTTGAGAGGATGTTGGTCCTCAAACATACGACCCCGTGGAAATCCTATATGTGATCCCTCACTAAAAATGCAGGTAAAATGATCAGCTCTCTGTACCGCTTCAGCAAGTGCCATACTCCTCATGCGATCCTCTGTCTTTATACAAACCAGAACCGGCCGAAAATTGAGTTTAGTCTTTATTTATCGCTTCCCTTCATTAACTTCGGTTCGAGATATTCTAATTTTCTTTCCGTGTCTGCTATCGACACTGTGTTCGACGCCAATAATGAATCATGGTAGGTCTTATGTAATTTACCCCATGGATATCTATAAATAGGAGCAGGTGCCTTTTTTTTTCCAGCAGTTTTCTGACAGTCGGACCGAAATTCTTAATGTAAATCGTTTGTATATGGTAGGTGTTAATATATATGTTTAACTCAATTCCCTCTTGTGTCTTTATTTCTGTAGTATGGAATCTCTTGTATAGCTTGAATATAAATAAGACGACACATCATTTTCTTACCCACTTTTTTTTATTTTTGTATATCTGCTGAATTTTCTATCTGTATGCAGCCGATTTGCTGCATGTATAGGTATTTGATTATTCTACTATCCTTCCCAAATACATCACGGTTGTTGAGCCATTCTAATAGATATTAAACATTATTAAACGCCTTTGAGCAGTCTATAAAACACAGAGGCAATTTATCACGATTGAGATGATATGTTTCAGGAATGCGGCAATTGATAGGAGAAATATTACAACACATATGTTTCGGACACCTCACTCTTATGCCTATCAACCAACAACCCCTACGAGCATACATCCTCAGGTACTCTGGCTGGAGAGCGAGAGGCTGAAGACGCTGGAGCGCCTCAGTGGCAGATATTCTCAGAGTCCACGAGATAACTCTCCTTCAGACCACTCGGTTTGTCGCTGACAGACGACTATGTCTCCCCGCGACGCCTAACAGCAGAAGCGGAAGGGAAAACTAAACTAACCATAATTGAAGATTTTTTTTAATGAATATTTCGTAACTGAAACTTGGTTTAATGTAATTATAATAATATCGCGTTTTGTTTTGCTAAATTAATAAAGAAAATTAATTATTGTAAAATATTAAGAGCAATATGGGTTTCATTTGAGATTTGCATAAAGCGGTATTACGATTACAAGAGACCAGAAAAACTGGACATTAACATCAATGAGACCCAGCTAAAGCAAACGCGGAAGGAAAAATTAAACTAAACGAAAACTAAACTATAAAGCACAGGTACACGTCCTTTTGAATTTGTATTGCTCTTTCTGGTAATATTCTGGGCATAAATATCGCGTTCCTTGCTCCAGTGCCTTTCACATACTCGCACTGTTCTTGTCCAAACTCCGGTATGATTGTGCTGCAAGTTCTATTCATCAGAATTCGGATGATGAGTTTTGTTATATGGCTCATTAGGCTGATTTTCCGAAGGAGTTCACATTCTTTTGCGCCTGCTTCCTTAGGCAGTGCTATGAAAATAGATCTACTTAGGTCTTCCTGTATATTCCCGCTGCTGTAGATACCTTTTATTATTTCAGTAATAGTATCTCTGTCAAAATCAACTAAGGCTGCTAACATCGCTATTACAATTCCGTCTGGTCCTCCTGCTTTGTTTCTGTTCAGTTCGGCTTGTGCACCTTTTACTTTGGTTTTTAATATTTCCAGACAATATTTCTGTGTATTGCCGTTTGTTCTCTTTCGTCGTGGAATTGTTATCCGATAAATTCATTCCATCTCTGAAGTATTTTTTCTCTCTCTAATACTATCATTCCGTCCTTGAATTTTATGCATCCAGTTGATTGTCATGTCTTTCGTCCCGTTAGTTCTCTTATTTCTTTTATGCAAATCTGATTCATTTCTATTTCTGCACATTTTTCCTTGAACTATTTAGCCTGTCTGTATTTGTTCCTGAGCCCTTTGTGTAGTTTTCTATATACTTTTCCGTGTTTTGGCATTGTTTTTGTCTCCTTTTCATCCGTTCGAGAATCTTATCTATCATCCATTTATTTTCTTCGTCTATTTTTCCTTTGGGATGATCTCGTCTACTGATGTTACTAATATTTCTCTTCGTTTGCTCCACTTCGCGTTTCCATTTACATTTTGTCCCTCACATCTGCTTTATACACTGTCCATATATTTCTCCTTCAGATTCAGGCCGTTCAAGAGTTTGCCGAATTGCATTTTGTGTGCTGCCTTAAGCCTCTTCAATATCCATAGTTTTATCATGTTTTCATATAACTGGTAGGTGATCGCTTCCACAGTCGGCACTTTGATAGGTTTGGCAGTGTATTCCTCTGGGTTTCTCCATGTTCATATCTTATTAGATGATCTTGATACCAGATGTTGGCTAGTATGCAAAATAGAAATACAGATTACAGAAAGATAATCATTAATGCATTTACTGTTACGATTTAAAAAAAATTAATAAATTTGTTGAATCCTCTCGTCTTCCCCCGGCCGGTGACCGCCAATCGTTTCGGTTTGGCAACGAAAACTCCAACACAGGGAACTTAACTATATCATTATTAATGTCGACATGTACTAACTATTCAGTGGCATTCGTTCCCCCTCACTAGTGGGGTCCGTTTCAGACACGTTAGAGAACACTTCTGCATTGCTTGACGGTTAACACTCGAATCGCTGAAAAAAAAACTTTATCTATCATCCTCACTCTAGCTCAGCCAATCAAAATCAACTTCTCTATTTTGGCTTGCATTTGAGCCCGGAGGTCAACCTCCGGAAGTTGGAGCTACGATACACTTTCTCCTAAAAAAAAATAATAGTCTTCTAAAGTATTATTTAACAAAATAATTTTCAATTAATTAAATTGAAAAATGTTAAAATTTTAAAAGTTTGTTTTTCCAGTAAAGTATTAAAATAATAGAACAAGTCCACAATAAGTAAAATAAATACGGATACGTTCTTCAATTCTATAAGTTGAAGTTAATCCAAGTGTAAGAAGCAAAAACTTTCTTAAGTCGATTACAGCAGCTAACACAAACCTAAACCGAAACGAATGTAAATCGTCACTCTCAGTTAAGCTTCGGCCTTTGAGATCTCCACGTTTGGCAATCAGTTCAACTATTACTTTACAATGCATAAATGATACTGTGTTCCAAAAATCAAACACTGGTGGCAAATATTTGTGAAAAATTACAGCTACTACTATCATAAGAAAAACGGCAATGTAGCAAAAATGGCGATGTGTAGAGCGATCTTGCAACACTGTTAATCTCTCATTGCATTTTAAAAGTTTATGGTTACTTCCTATGATTTTCTTTCAAAATTTACGGTAATTGACTTTAAAAGCTTCAAAAAATATCAGAGGTACACAATTATCCAGGAAAGCATTTGTCTAGGGACGAAAATGTCTAGGGACACAATTGTCCAGGCTACAAATGTCCAGTGAGCAACTGTCCTAGAAAAAATGTCGAGCAGTGAATTCTGGAAAATTTCCAGAGACAGATAATGATAAGAGGTTTTCTTCAGAAGGCAGCTGAGAATACCATAGACAGAACATGTGAGCGACGATGAAGTTAAAATGAAAAGAAGATCAAGGAATATTATCCTTACAATAAAAAAGGGAGTGTTGGAAGCCTCAGTCCTGTATAGAAATAAATTAGGGTGTATGAAAAATGCTTTCATTTTGACAAATATTTACTCCGACGTTCGTGTCATTTTCACGTGTAAATTTATTGACAACTGAAAATATATATATATATATATATATATATATATATATATATATATATATATATATATATATATTAGCTTAAAATCACCCTATCGGGCGGCATTTAAGATTGATTGGCCCTTCAGTTTGTTCAGGAGTTTAAGAGTCCCTAGGTCTTTGCATATTCTCAGCATTGGAATCTCTCCTGACTGTCGTTTGGTCTGGGTATTTATTTGCACGGGTCTTACTTTTCCTCATTGCAGCCTTGGCTCTTTTTATTGCAATCTGGTCCTCTGTTGGTGAAGATTGATTCTTAGGAGGCATACCGCATCCGTATGCTATAGGCAACAATAAACTACAGAAGAACTCAAAAATGATCTCTGCATTTAAGTATTGCATTAATATTTAAGCCTACCTTTTAAAAATTCAACGATAAAATCTTCTGCCGCCATTAATTTAAAGACAAATTTATGTGTGTAGATCTTTACTTTCCCTACAATTATTTTTTATTTTATTGGTGACTTTCGCTGGATTTCTCAATTAATTTCCATTATTCTCTAATTAATTTCTAAGTTATAAAAATTGTTATTGTACAAACAATTTGTCGCAAAAATTCACGTAAAGAAATCGACAAAAACAATCCCAGTAATGAAAACTTGGGAATCCAAAACTGCGTGTCCAGACACGTCCCTGATTTTTTTTTAATTTGCTAACGAAGTCGGCCTGATTCCAAAATGGTATGATATTTTGGGCTACGGCCTGTAGGAGTGAAGTTGAAAAAGTTTGATATACTGACATTCGCATTTATTATATTGATTATAAAATATTAGTCTCTATCAAAAGTAATTTTCTTTTGTGCCAAATCTTTTCTCTTAAAATTATTTGATGTACGCAAACAAAAAAAATTGCAAGCTATGTTTTACGTCAGTTAATTGAATGATATATCCAAACTTGTCCGGGTATTTCGTGTCGTTTTTAAGACGTTTCATGGGACAAAAGTCGCAATGAGTTGTCAAAAAAGTATACATAGATTCGATTTGGACTTAAGTAAAGAAAAAAAGATACACGTCGGTTGCTAAAGTGAAGGTTTTAGGTATCTGTCCGGTTTGTACTCAAGTTAAAAGTGTTTATTTACTCTAAATACAAAAAAGATATGTAGACGTCCAGCTTCCTCAAAATTACAAAATTTAGGCATAGCTTTGTTTTCGATTCTCGAGAGAAAATGATATATTTACATTAGATTATAAATGATCCGGTTTACACTACATTTAAAAAGGTAGGCGTAGTCCCGGTTTAAACTAGACTAAAAAAAGATAGACATTGGTCTGGTTTACATTAGATTAAAACGGTAGGCATTGTCCCGGTTTACACTAGATTAAAAAAGTAGGCATATGTCTGGTTTACGCTAGGTTAAAAAAGGTAGGCATTGGTCCAGTTTAAACAAGATTAAAAATGTAGGTATAAGTCCGGTTTAAACTAGATTAAAAAAGTAGGCATAGGTCCGGTTTAAACTAGATTCAAAAATTAGGCATAGGTCCAGTTTACGCTAGATTAAAAAAAGTAGGCATTGTTCCAGTTTACATTAGATTCAAAAAGTAGACACAGGTCCAGTTTAAACTAGATTTTAAAAGTAGGCATAGGTTCGGTTTACACTAGATTCAAAGACAAGACATTCGTCCGGTTTAGAATAGACTGAAAAAGGTAGACCAAGGTTCTGTTTACAGTTGATTCAAAAAGGTAAACAACGCTTCGGCTACATTTTCAGAGTGAAAATGATATATTTGCATTATATTAAAAACCGGTAGGCATAGGCCCGACTTACACGAAATATGAAATATAGGCATTGGTTCGGTTTACACTAGATTCGGAAAGGTAGGCATTGGTCCGGATTACACTACATTAAAAAAAAAGTAGGTATAAGTTCGATTTACATCGAGTGTATATCGAAAGTACTTTTATTTCTTTTTTGTTTCTAAATATTTTCTCTCAAGATTATTTGATGTACGCAGGGGGAAAAAAAACTTGCTATTTTAGGTTACTTTGGTTAATTGAACCACATATCAAGACTAGTTCGGCAATTTGACCGACAAGAAAAGTTCTATAGGACAAGAATTACAGGAAATTATCAACAAGGTAGACATAAGTTCGGTTTACTGTAGAGGGTAAAAATAGGAGTTCATAGTTTTGCCTATTGCCCGCTTTCCAATCCTCCCCAGTTTTTGAACAGGAATAGAAGTAGTTCGTTTGTTTCCTGTTTAGAACTGGGCTTCCGGGACCTTTATTTCGACTCCATAATTCTAACGTCTCCGCCTGAACTCTGAAATGTTATCGATTTATTTTTTTTTTATTTTTATAATAAATATTGTAGTAGATATGTTTGTCTTACATCCGCTTCAGACACCTTCCCAGCCTTTTGAACAGGAATAGAGGTTTATCAATTGTTTCCTGATTATGACTGGATTTCTGTTCCCTATAAAGTCTATTCTACTCTATCCTTCTAACGTCACAGCCTGAACTTCGAAATTTTATTTAATAACTATTTTTTTATTTATTTCTTCTCGGTAGGTGTAGATATGTTCGTCTAACGTCCGGTTCACACTTCTCCTCTGTGTTTTGCACAAGTGTTTATCCTATGTTTCTCTGTTTAGTATTGTGTTTTCGGATTCTTCTAGAGTCATTTTATTCACTTTAACTCTTTACTGATAAGTGGCTTTTTCACCTTCCTGGAGTGAATTGATTTAAAAAAAAAAAAAAAAAAAGGTGGGCGTAGATCTATTTTACAATCGATTAAAACACGACAACAGCGGCCAGCTTTACATGTGGGTTAAAATGGTAAACATCGGAAGTGGAATGATTTAAACTCGAGTCAAACGGTATGCATTAGTTAGACTTGCATTATATTAAAAACCGGTAGGCATAGGCCCGACTTACACGAAATTTGAAATATAGGCATCGGATGGATATTTAGAAATATCCATCCGAATCTGGAGAGCTGTTACTCTTCTGCAAGGGACGTAACTACGGATATTCTAAGCTGGCGACGGGAAAATTTTAAATAACTGATTCCATTATACTATTTTTATTTTCATTATTACCTATAAAGGTGTGATGGGTAAAGTGTCGTCTAAATTACGCAAAAACGAAAATAAAAATGGCATCTCATTTTAACAGATATATTTACCAAAATGACACAAAAATATCTTGAAATACTAAAAAGTAAATTTATTCAGTAAAATCGCCATTGGCTTTATCTACGGTCAACAGACGACTTCAGAATCTCCTTCAACTTTTCTGGATTGTCTCCTTGTTTAAGTTGGTGAATGCTGCCATAATCCTTGCCTTCAGTTCATCTTTGGTTTTACAAGGGGATTTGTTGGTCTTTCACTCAACTGTGTCCCACACATAATAATCAAGAGAGTTGTAGTCTGGCGAGTTATGTGGCCAGATGTAAGTGGTGATGTGATTGCGAAAATTGTCTGACAGGCATGATTGGTTTCTTCTGCTTGTATGCCATGGTGCAGAGTTCTGTTGTCAGACATAAGGTCGTCCAGCTGACACTCTCTTGATCCAGAAACTTGCTGTTGACCTTCTTGTTAAGTGAGGCTCAGAATGAAGGCATAACGTCGCCATCGCTAGTGATCACTCCAAACACTTTCGTAATCACCATTAGACCCATCCAATTCTTTACAAATTTTCTGCATTTTCCTTAGATTGGCACGCAAACACTCTGAAATGTTCGTATTTGAGGTTTCGGCACGAATACCAAGAAGTACAGCCTGCCATTTCCAAATTTCTGCCTGAGTGAATTGCATCATGGTGTTCCTTTTCTCACAGACGGTGCCCAACTGACCCTACTGTACGACCCTACTGTCGACAAAATCAATAACAACTCGCATACGCAAAATTAAAATATAAAATGGCGACAATTTACCTATCGCACCCCATATATATATATATATATATATATATATAGTAATACTCGTTTGGAAAAAAAAACTCAGATAGCTCAACTTGTCGATATGTAAAAACAAATCGGAATCCGATGAAAAAATTGGAAATAAAAAAGTAAGAACTAAACACATCGGAACAGGGCGAAATAAATCGACCAGTGCCTTAAGTCTTTAGCCCAAAGAAAAAAAAAAGCAAGCGAGTAGTAAGACTAAAACAAAGAGTGCTCAATACGCTAAGTAGAGTGGGAATATATATATATAGATCAGGGCTACAGGAATGTAGCACGCCCATGGCTGAGATGCAACGATAAGCTGAAAAGCAACTTGTCAGCAGTCAATATACCACATAACACCCTTGAGCGCTTAGCTTTGGAGCGGGTAGAATGGAGATCAACGTGTTTTAGCGGACTCAGCAATTTTCAATCTACTTGTCTGAATCATCTTCAAGAAGCGAGAGCAAGATCTAAAAGGTCAGCCAATCTAACAGTGATCTCATCTCACAATCCTCACACTTGCTCCATATGTGGCCTCCTTTGAAAATCACTAGCGGGTCTTAAATGCCACTTAAGATTATCGCAAAAACTTTCATAACTGAATCAATAAGCAGTCAGATCCTCATACGTCGAAACCGACGGGAGAGTCCATTATTATTATTATTATTATTATATATATATATATATATATATATATATATATATATATATAATCTGACTGTCCATGTGAACGTTCGTTTTATTTGTTCTATTTGGAGGTATAAGTATGGATGAGTGTGAATGTGCACATGTGTTTATGCATATCTATGTACGTATATATTTTGATGTACATATACATAGTCACAAATTTGCTAAAACAAACAGTGCGCATGCGTGAAATTAAAAATATAAAAATAACGACATTTTACCTATCGCATTTTGCATATATTGGCGTGTATCAAAAGCATTTAAATTTTTCTTACAAACTTACATTCAAAAACTATTTCAATTACCCATCCGAATACATTTTATGACTAGTCTTTTATTATTATTATTGATGTTATTTAAAGTTTGAAGTACTTTCCGATAACTAAATCTTAGAGCATTTTCTTTATCTCACATACTAATTGCAGATTAGAGGCACAATTCTTTCTCAGCACATGATCTGTTCCAATCAGCGCTCTCACCTGTGTATTCCCAATAATAAGCCCCAAGACCTCTTGCGAAGCAGAGCGATTACTGGACATAGTCCCGAGTGCTCCAACCACTAAAGGGACAACTTAAACTGATACTTGGTATATTTCTCAGATTTACTGCACCAGGTTTTGTCAGCTTTGTATTTCCAATTGCTTCGTTGTACTGGTCTACTTACCGCAATATTTTTTTTTGTGGATCAATTCATGACTGTTCTTGTGTGTTTGGTTAGTTGGTTGTTTTTGGCATATCAACACCTCTATGGGTTATTTAATGCCGAAATCCAAATATTTTGAACATAATTTTATATATTTCGAACTGAAGTGCAAGCCTTCAGCTACAGATACAATGTATTATTGGTCATGTTGCTATAAAATGTGTTGTTGGTAATTCCACTATAAAATGTATTGCTGGTTATTTTGCTGTAGATAGGTATTGTTAGTAATTCTATAATTTAACAAACCTGCTCTTCATACTTAGAAGTTGTTGGTTGATTTTGCTTAGTGGCATATCAACCTCTATGGGTTATTTAACTTTTGAACACAATTTTATGACTTGAACAAAATATAAAGGGTGTTCAAATAGTTACTGTATTTTGTGATGTCAACGAATACTCGTTGCCACTTTTCGTAATAGTAGCAACTTTATAATCGCATATACAACTATAGTACGCCGTTGAACAATATTGTGTCTGGCGATGTGTCGAATAACACCTGTACTAATAGTACTTGCTCGATAATATTCGCTTGAAAAGTAATCGGTATAGTGATCCGAAAAAGAAATAGTATAGTGAATAGTGTAGAGAATAGCGGTCTGTATAGTATAGAGGATAGACTAGAAGTATAGATCAGAATAGTAATAGAGGATAGACTAAAAATAACGATCGTTAGTCGTCAGCTACTTCCTACATATATGCGTTTCCTCTATGCTCTTGTGGTCTACTTAATTCAATAATGGGACGGCCTGTGTTTGCTCACTGGCGATCCATGTTCAAACTCAAGTGTCGGCAGCGACACCTTATTCCTATATAACACTGTACAATTTTCTAATCACATTTTTAGCGGCATATCAACCTCTGTGGTTTATTTAATGCCGAAATCTCTCTACTGTGTACACAATTTTATGACTTCAAGCAGGGTGTTCAGATAGTTACTTTGCACTTCTGTAATAAAGTTTTTTTTTATTTTTATTTTTCAGATTTCACCCCAATACGTGTTGCAGTTTTTTGTGTATAATATGTAACTAGTGAGCCAATTCAAATGACTTGACTCACTTTATAGTCTACCAATAAAAGGTTAACCAATCAGAAGACGTAGAACATTCAATCCGTCGTGTATAAAGACGGCCATTTTTGTTCACTCTACCCGAATGTCCAGTCGAGATTGTCAGGCGAAGAGATAACAGAAGGACGAACAATGCTCTGCTACTTTTACCAAAATATCCACTGCTAACCTGAACAACGCTTTCCTACTGTCTTCGAAATATTCACTGCTAATCTCTGAATTCTATACTCGAAGACGACCGTCATCATAAACAACAATACGTATTTCGAGAAGGTGGTAGATACAAAGACTTGGTGCGACAGCGTTTTAATGGTAATTTTTCAGATACACCTGTTCCACGACGTAATGTACTTCGTAACCTTATTGATAAATTTCCGAAAACAGGATCAGTAGACGATGCCAAACGTTATGGAAGGTCAACACATATATCGGAAGAGAAAACTGTTGGATATTTCGGACAGTATGTAATAGAGTTCAAGAAAATCATTACGAAATTTAGTGCAAGAGCAAAATATCTGTTTTGGTATTGCTCATAAGGCCATTAGACAAAAATTAAAACTCTTCCCATACAAAATAAAGGCGGAGAGCTGATAGCGGTGTTCAGAAACAAAATAAGATGGATCCAAGCTTGTGTTGATATGGGCGTCACTTTCAACATTTTCACTCCTATTCTCCTCCTGTATTCTATATTGAAACATGTCTGCCATTAAAAGTATGTGCAGTGTGACCTTCCGAACATTCTGTATTTTGAATGTAATTTTATGGCTATAACGACAGAAAAAATATATTGTTGCTATAAAATGTATTCCGGTTCATTTTGGATTAAAATTCTATTCTTGGTAATTTTACTATAAATATGAATTGTCGGTAATTTCTTTTTATATATATATAAAATGTATTGCTTGTATTTTTACTATAAAAATGTATTTTTATAACTTCATAGTGTTTTGTTTTGTTTGTTGGTTCACTTTTTGCTCAAAACCGGGGCCCTAACAGGTGCTACCACTCCGCACAAGTGTGATATCAGGGCTACTATATAAGCGCTTTTCAGTCCAGTATTGTTACGATTATTTCAGAGAAGACCTTTTTTATCCCGTAACCCGTAGGATCGTAGGAGCACCATGTGTAGTGGTGTTTCTTGGGCAAGATAGCCTGAAGGACCCCAACCCTCTCCAAGCCGGTTTTCAATTCAGAGTTTTATCCTTCTCCTAGACCGATTGATACCCAGGGCTATAAAACCCAGTATGCCCTACTATTTACCTATAGATAGTGAATGTAATGGATCTGGTTCGAATTCGAACTCGGCTCTCCGATTCCTCAATTCAAATCGTTATCCATTATTCCACCATACCTCCTTATAGTGCAACAATTATCGACAAACAAAAGCAAAATCTTGTTACTCAAAATACCCAAAGCAAAAGACGCTCACAAATATACATCAGGTCAACCTTATGTATAATAAGACCTTATTATCCTGTAATTATTGCATGGGTAACCAGCGGCTTTAGGCATTATGCTATTTTCCTCGAACCCAAAGTGTTCATTACTTTCCGGATTATTCTTGCCCTTCCGAAGAGGATTCTTTTCTGTAACAGTTCCACTTGGCAATCAATCAAAGCTAATTTCCTTTTTCGTTATTTCTATTCTGTGACATATCAACCTCTATGGGTTATTTAACTTTTGAACACAATTTTATGACTTGAACAAAATATACAGGGTGTTCAAAAAGTTACTGTATTTTGTGATGTCACCGAGCACTCGTTGCCACTTTTGTGATGTCAACGAATACTCGTTGCCACTTTTCGTAATAGTAGAGACTTTATAATCGCAGATACAACTATGCAAAAATGGCATCTTATAAAATTGTCATATTCTTCACTTTACAAAAGCCTTGCGAGTTCAAACATCAATAGGTCAAAGTTGTTTAATAAATATTCTACTTCTTGCTTTATACGTGTATTAAAAGGATACGATGGATCAATGATCAACCCTATATTATCGTCTACCAATTTAACCGGCTTCTTGTGCTCCAGTTTCTTATCTGTTTCTATTGAAAACTCTCAAAATCGCCTGCTAGGAATTCTTCATGATTATGGTTTTACCATTCCTTTCTCTTGCTGAAAACCCCACATCTCACACAACTGTCCATGAATCATTTTGTTTACATGATCATGTCCTCATTTATCATATTAATTCTGAGCTAAAATTGGTGTTATATAGAAATACGTACGTCCACTATTTCGGCATAAATTTTCTATATTTAAGTTTAAAATGAATTTTTTACAATGAAAAAACATTCTTGATGATTTCATTTTAGCTTTAATTGAAAGTTTAATCATTAAATTTATCATTTCCATTAATTAAACAATTCTGGTGTATTTCAGATAGAAACTATATACATTTGATTGTCAAATTTAATTTCAAATTTTTAAATCTTCTTAAAATCGGCTATTTTCTTACTTTTAAGAAATTTGTAAACAAACACAAATTTGAAAATATTTAAAGAAATTTCTGATACGTTATTTTAGTAAAATTAAAAAAATTAAAGTTAAAGTAATCTGATTTGAAAGAAATATTTTTTTACTTATAGCATAAAAAAAAATATACAACCAATTATTAACGATCGGTCCTGTTTAACTGATCAAACTATTGATGGATTGTTGAATGACGAATCGATGGCAGCTACTACGGATGACCATAAATGACATAATTTTTAAAAATCTGAGTTAACGGTTTTTTTGTGGGTTTTTAGCTACCTAGTAATTGTTAGAAATGAACATATTTTCCGCAATTTTTATTGACTTTTATTTACTTTTCGAAGATGCAAAAATAAAAAAATAAAATAAAATACCATGATAGAAGTAATTTAATAATTTATAAAATGGTAATTTAATTATTATTTAATAAATCAAAATTAAATGTACTTTCCAATTATAGTTTCTGTTTGAAATACACCAGAATTTTTATAATTTTATAATAAATACTTTTTAATTAAATAAAAGTTTTTAAAAAAAATTATTTACTCGATTATGAAATAGAAATCCATTACAAAAATAAAAATATTAAATGAAAAAAGAAAAATTACTTTAAAATTTAAAGTTTAAATTTTACACTTTTAAAGCTGAACGGAAAATACAAACTGTTAGAAAGCAACTAAGAAACGAAATGTTATGAAAAGGCCACGTAAACGGACAAAACTCTTAGATCACGTGACCTTGTTATAATAATGGTAATTTCAGTATATCATACATGGGAATAAGGAATGTATTAAGTAAAAAAATACAACATAAAAATTATTTTTTAAAAAATAGCGCAACTAAATTTATTAAACTTAGCAATTTTGGTCTCGTAAATTTTTTTTGAACTTAATTACTACATCACCTCGAGGAACCAGCCTAATACAGTGCTTTACACGATTTTAAACTATTATAAACTATTATAATCAAAATTTCTTAAAAAACGAAAAAATTCTTGTAAAACTTAATTATTCATCAGAAAAAAATTATTTCTTCAAACAATAATGTCATTAATATTACTTATTTACAAAAGCAATTAAAAGCTTTTCTAATTAAGTAATATCATAGTTTTATTGGATTCATTATTTTTCAATTCAGAGCAGATTTTCAGTTAGATAGCTCAAATTTGAAAAAAAAAGTAGGTTATTTACCATCTCCAAAGACTCCTACTTTTAACAAAAAAACAATTCAGGAAGCAAAAAGTTTTTGGGCGACATTTCATGAAATTAAGTAAGTAACATATTTAAAAAAATATTTTTACCAAAATTTTCTAAAAAGAATATTTAAAAAATAATTCCATTCATTTGTGAATAAGTCCTGAAAATTTCATTAAAATCGGACAATTAGTTGATTTTTACAAGAATTTCCAAATCAATGTTTTCAACGGAAAAAAATCGCAAAAAAAATGTTATTTTCTATGACGCCGCGATGACGTAAGCAAAAGAAGACTTTAACCAAAATTTCGAACGTGTTAGAAAATATTAAAATAATCCAAAAAATAATTAAAAAATACTTTGGTCTTTTATCTTGATAATAACATAGGCATTTTGACGATAAAACTTTATTTTAGTTAAGTTTGTGGCATTTTTCATTACGCTATGCTGTTTTTCCGCGAAAACAGTGGACAAGGCTATATAGGAATAAAGTGTTGTTGCCGACAATGTAGTTTGAACGTAGATCGCCAGAGAGCAAACAAATTCGATCCCATTTTTAATTAAGTACGTCACGTGATCATGGAAGAAACGCATATATGGGAATTAGCACGACGTCTAATTGTTCAATGTTTCTAGTCTATCCTCTATTACTATACGGAACGCTATTTTCAACTCTAACCACTAATTCTATTCTCTATACTGATCACTCTACTGATTACTATTCGAGGGTAACTATTCGAGCGAGTATTATCGAGCAAGTACTATTAGTGCGAGAGTTATTAAAAGGGGACTGACACTTGCATTGTTCAACGGCGTTACTATCGTTTTATCTGCGATTACAAAGTCTCTACTACAACGAACATTACGAAAGTGACAACGAATATTCGTTGACATTACAAAACTCGGGTACCCACTCACAATGAAACTATTTAATCGATATATTTATCACAATTAGCTTGAATGCTGAAGAAACTGCTAGCATATGTCGAAGACGAACAGTTTTTGATCTTTGCCAAAAACCACGAGATAACACTTGTGTGAAAATACAATTGGCAAAGAAAAACAATAAACTTAGATGTTGAAAGAAGCCCGTTCTTGTTTTCATCGTCAATTGATATAAATGGTGGCGTTGAACTATTTTTTCCTTTGATTTGTTTATCACTTTTCTCAAAGCGAGGCTCTGCGTGTATTGTATGAGATTTTTTTTCCTTATCGTCTGCAAAATTCTCATCGTCCTTATGTTGATAAGAATCATAATGAAGACGCCGCCCTGATTAGCGATGACATATTTGAAGGCATCTTAAGAAAGTCTTGCAAAGGGTCTCGTAGATAAAGGAAGAATGAAGAATCTCTGGTGTTTATCATCAAAGTGTCTGACAACAGAGCCGCTAGGCAGCGAGTAGGGAGAAAGAAAGTTGGGTGATATAATGATATAAGTTTGGTCTATCGTAAATTTAAGACAGTCTGGTATCGAGGCATTTATATATTTGGCATATCACCGAGCGGCCAATAACTACGAATGGACATTGGTCACTGTTAAACAATAGTGGACACGAAAAGCGATTGAGGAAGAATCTGTACATTATGGAATGTATCGTGGAATTTAAAATTCAAGTTAGCAGAAGAGAAAGGAAGAAAGCGATAGAATGACAGAAAGGAAAATGGGAAAGTTGATAAATTGGCAAAGCACTTCTCATGTGTTATGTAAAAACTTAGGAAAATGTTCGAATTTTTTACGTATAATCTACTATAGAGAAATTTTAGAAGATTTTTGAAACTTAACCGACTCTATAGAAAATTTAGAAGCATTTTTTTTTTGTGTTGTGTGTGTGTGTGTGTGTGTGTGTGTGTGTGTGTGTGTGTGTTTAATCGACCATAGTAAAATTTTAGAGGTTTTTTGAAGATTAACCGACTATATCAATATTTTGGAAGACTTTTGAAGATTAATCCACTATACAGAAATTCTTTTTGAAGTTTAAGTGATCATACGGAATTTTTCGACGTTTAATACACTAGACAAATTTTAGAAGCTTAACAGGCTATAGAGAAAATTTAAAAGTTTTTTAAAAATTTAATAGACCACAGAGAATTTTAAAAAGTTTTTTTGAAATTTAATTAACCATGGAGAAATTTTAGTTTTTTGAAGCTTAACCGATTATATAGAAATTATAGAAGTTTTTAAAAGTTGCCGACAATGTAGTTTGAACGTAGATCGCCAGAGAGCAAACAAATTCGATCCCATTTTTAATTAAGTACGTCACTATAGAGAAATTTTAGAACAACCAAAAAAAGATTAAACTATAAAAAATTTTACAAAGAAACCTTTTTTTTTTAATGGACTGTACAGGCATTCTTAAGCTTTTTAAAGTTTAATCAACGATAGACAAATTTTAGAAGTATTTTGAAAATTCATCAGTCATACAGAATTTTTTTAGAAGTTTTTTATTATTTTATTTTAATCGATCATAAACAACTTCTAAGTTTAATTGACAAATTTCCTTTCGTGGGTGCATTTACTTTAAGAAATGTTTTCATAAATTTTTTTAACAATATGAAGCTCGAGAGTCTCTGAAGGTAGAGCGATACAGTCAAAATGATAATTCTGATTTAGGTTTGTGATCTGAATGGAAGAGAAGTTGATATGAATGGAAGATTACAAGTATAAGGAGTATAGTTAGCGATTGAATACTAACTTGAAGAGCTGAAGATTGCATCTGTATAGGGACACACACCATAACTGGACGAGTCTCAGTTCTTCAAATGTGTAATTATACTTACAAAAGAGGTGTCTGAGTGGCACTTCCTCTTAGTTTTTGAAACACTGAGGAAATGGCGGTGCCTGAGATACCGTAATATCACATGGCCGCCAGAAGGGTTAATTGATTTTTTTTTGTTTTTACCAACTCATTGCAGATTATTTAAAGCCGAAATATATTTTGAAGTGTTAGAGAAAAACTTTGTGGTGAGTGAATTTAAGTTAACAATCTTTTGAGAATAACAATGATTTTTTTTTTAGATACAAGTCATACACAATGAAAAAAAGGCAAACAATACGCATTCACTTCGAGGCGTAAGACAGTAGCTCCACTGGTACAGCCTCTTTCCAACGGATACACTTCCATGGAACAAGTACCCGAGAGGATGCTACAATCTTAACCTCTGCAAATCTATTGAAAACCGCTATCTATCTAACATATACTCATAGCCTGAATTTCTTCAGTATCTGTCTATATTTCTGTTGAAACTTGACTAATGCATGGAATAATAATACAACACAAAATGTACTTATAACAAAATGTATTGAAACAAGAAAGTGTACACAATATTTACATATAGTCTGTTGTATATTCTTGGGAAGACCGTTCCTGGAGAATGTGTTGACTTAGTCGCAGTCGGGCAAAATACAACTCTTAAAAGTCTCTGGATTGAATCATTTGATTCCTTCCCCGTCTTCCCGAAACCAACCATATTTATATGGTCGGTACTCCACTATGCAAATTAGGTGGATCCTACCACAACAATTTCTGTAAACATCAACAATTTATGTACACTATTTACATTATTCGGACTATTGTTCCCATCTTTGTCCCCATATTTATTTCAAAGTTTCGGCCGTTGTACGCTCCGTTGGTTAGAATGTCGAACTGAACGCTTTATTTCGCTCACTGGCGTAGACTGTTCTAGTTCCACGTGCCATGTCTAATGGATGTTAGTTATCAGATATCTCCTGCTTAATAACCCTTCTCCAAGTTCTCCACCGCCTTAACCAGGTATTGAACTCACACTTTTTGTGTCCCGTCACTGGATCTAACAAACGCTTTCATCCACTGTGCCATGTGTGCTTGAGGACATCTGTGTATGAATTTCTGGGTATTATAAACCTAATGTCTTCAGCAACCGTTTTTTACCGGTGCTCATATTGCAATTTTTGCTGGTATCATTCAATGTTTTTGCTAGAGCTCATATTGCAATTTTTGTTGTTATTATTGCTTTTCTGTGGCACTCCTTATTACTGGTTCCCATATTATATTCATTTCTATGCTTGGTCGGCTCAGGAGATTTTTGTGTACTAGCATATATGCTGATTCCTTAAGTTTCTTAAATCTGTTTTTTACGTTCATAAAATAGCCATATAGCAAGTAAGTCTTGACATGGAGTAGCTCTGGGTTCTTGTATTAGTTAAACAAAGATTTTGCTGCGTTCTCCGCTGAATGCCACTCTTACTTTGGCCCGTTTCCGTTGGGCTGTCTCCGTCTAGTCAGCACTTCACCAATCATGCGGTACCATGTGGTGTTTTATTATACACAGAAATATCGGTGAAGAAATTTTAAAGATCAGACTTTACTCCACTTTGTCTTGCCTATGCGTTTGAAAGGCTAAAGTCACCAGTGTCGCTGGTAAACTTAATTAACATCAGCAACACTCATTAACAAGTGTAAAAATAACAACTGTTATTTATACTTCTGTGATTAAAATCATGAATACATAAACAAAAGGAACAAAGGCCCGTAAAATAGAATCTGAAACTAGTAGGAAGATTGCAGCTATGGCTTAACAGCTCAGAGCCGTTCAACTATTTAAATAAAGGCAGCTGATCGAGGGAGTTCAAAAAGTAGCGCAAAGCAAAGGTCTTTAACGGACTGAGGCAACGCAGAGATCAGGCAGGGAGAGTTGTTGTTCTGCTAGCCGTGAGACCAGTTCGTTCTTATTTTCTGATTTTTCGGCGACTGTATATATTGGGAGTTTAAAACACCAATAGCAATGCTCTGGTGATCTTGTGTCATACGCATCGAAGTGGTGGAAGGAAAGTCCCCAAGAACTCAATATGATTGGTGTTCCAACCAAAATAATGTCCCTGTGTCGTAAGTATCGGTGGGGAGAAGCTCCATCCCAGCTTTTCTCTTATTGGTGGACCAATCAAATACGGTGGACGTGTATCGATCATCTCCACCTTCATTGAAACTTTTTTTCATGTTCGGGAATCTCACCCTCATTTGACCTGATTATCACAGGTGTCATCATCCCCTCCATCTGAAATGGTATCATATCCCTGATCAAAATAAACCTGACCTGTAAAGATTTAATTTTTGTCACTCATTTCAACGGATAATTCCATTATCAAATGAAAACAACAGTCAAGTTAAAAAGATCTAAGACCTAACAGCCAATTCAACCAAACTTACAATTTCACCTCTCTCACTCCATAAGTGACAGAAACCAGAAAATTCATCGCATTGTTTTAACATGAAGAATAGATTTCTTTCTTTAAAAATAAAAATCAGATCGCCAGTCAAACTTTGACACGAGGCATGGTGTCATTAAAGAAAAGAAATGAAAATCTACAATATTTTAAAAAAATATGATTCCCTATTTTTACGATTGGTATTGTGTAAAACTATTTTCAATTCATACTATTAGTGTAAGATATAACAGCTGTCAAAATTCTTAGTCGAAATATGGCAGTTATCATTAATTGTTGGTATTTCTTAAATCTTCATTTATGTTGTTTGTTAATAAAAAGAATTGTTAAGGACTGACTCACAATATGAAGACCGCAATGCAGACCATTTAGAATGATGGCTATTAGAACTTAACGTGTAAGGGAATGATGTAGAGACTGGGAAAGAAGAAGAAGAAGAAGAAGAAGAAGAAGAAGAAGAAGAAGAAGAATACAACAACGAAAACAACAACAAGAAGAACAACAGCAACGAAAACAATAATAATAACAACAACAACGAAAACAACAAGAAGAACAACAACAGCAAGGGGAAGAAGAAGAAGAAGAAGAAGAAGAAGAACAACAACAACAACAACAACAACAACAACAACAACAAAGAGAAGAGGAAGAGAAGAAGAAGAATACGAAGAATAGAAGAAGAAAAAGAAGAAGAAGAAGAAGAACAACAACAACAACAACAAAGAAAACAAGAAGAAGAAGAACAACAACAACAACGAAAGCACCAAGAAGAAGAAAGGACGACGAAGAAGAAAAATAGAGAAGAGACGAATGAGAAGAACAACAACCAGAACAAAAACTGCAATATGAAGGAGTAGGAGGAGGTGGAGAAGAAGAAGAAGAAGAAGAAGAAGAAGAAGAAGAAGAAGAAGAAGAAGAAGAAGAAGTGCAGCAACAACAACAATAAGGAGAGGAAATGAAAAATAAAAAGAAAAAGAAGACGAGAAAAAAGAAGAAGAGGATGAAGAAAAAAAGAACAGGAAGTGTATTATTATCGTAATTTGTTTTACAGCTCTATTCAAAATATAATAGTCATTTTCAACTCCTGTTCAAAATCAAAATAAAATCTATTCTCAATAAATGGTACACGTCTTTAGGCCGCCGGCAGAACCGATATATATGAAATTGGGGAAAAAATAGTGAAAAGGCGAAATTAATCGACGCTCAGCTCTCATTGGGCCGCTGATTATCAACGGAATTTGAAACCAACCATCTGATTTTTGTCCGTCTCTACATCTGAAGAAACACCGCAGGCGCTGTTAAAAGTAGCTCAGACTTAGAATATGATCTCGATTTGGAACAAATTTAACGCTGAAATGAAAATGAAAACGTGCGTATAAAACCAGACAACAGTCTCTAATTTACTCTAAAGAGCAGAGACTAAATTAAACCAGCCAAATCTGTGCTAAGGACTTCAGTGAATCTCTAGCGGGGTTCTGATTAAATTGTAGGGTACATTTTTAGAGCTAACTCTATTATCAGTATATTTTATATGTTATGTTCAAAATATTTTTTTCTTTCTTTCAGTTTATTTATTTATTTGTTTTATTATATTTCACGCCTTTTCATTTTCATAGTCTGGTGCTTGACATTGGAGATCGAGTGAAGATAAATCTACTCAAATCTTTAATAAATTTTACAATGGAGTCACGAATCAAAACATAGCAACTGAACAGATTATATTTTTCCCGGAATTTTTGATTTAAACCAATTTTGATTCTATTTTTGCTTTTAAATTATTTATTAATTTGTTTATTTGCAAATACGCCATTGATTACAAAGATACTCTCAACTTTTTAAGATTCTGGGCGAAGTTCTGGTATTTTTCCATTTTTTTAAAAATATATATTTCCCAATACGCTAATTATTACAAGATAACCATACACTTTTATGATCCTAGGTAAAGGCATGTGTATTGTTTTATTTGTTAAAGAGCTATTATATATTAGAACGAAATTTTATTTATTAAATGTATATTCGCCAATACGCTAATTATTATATGATCTATTTTTTAAGATGCCATTATGGGACATGGAAATGCATTATCAGGGACATTTGGGATCGAACCGGAAGACAAGGGATTATGGTTACCCATAAAACAATATTTTTTAGAGATTATTTATTTTGTATATTTCCATTTACGCCAAAGATAATATAGTTTTTAAAATCTAAGGTTATTCGACCTCATTTTCCGGTATTTAGTTAAAATGTTTTATTTATTCATAAAAGTTATATCGTTTATATATATATATATATTATTAAAAAATGTATCTTATATATATATATATATATATATATATATATATATATATATATATATATATATATATATATATATATATATGTGTGTGTGTGTGTGTGTGCGTGCGTGTGTATGTGATCGGATGCTGTTTATGTATTTCCACAGTTTTCATTCGATTTCGATGAAAATTTTTTTTTGTTTGATTGATAATTCTTCAGTGCCGGTTTTGAGTCCAAATTGGCTGGAAAAAAATTACAACCTTGAAGGTGAAAAATCGAAAAGAACTGATCTTTTACACTTTGCTCAAAAATCAAAGGCAATATTTAATATCTGTAAAAAAAACAGCGTACAATCAATTTAGAGAGTTGAAATCTAACGCAAAAGATTATTAAAATTATAAAAAAAAATTTATTACAAATAAGAATTATCGTATATTATTATCATGACTTTCATTACTTGCAAGATTGAGAACGCAAAAACGGCCTTTTTTAGCACCCCACCCCGATTCAAATTGTTACCCCCCCCCAAATTTGGGGATGTGCCTCAGTTGCACCCAATTGTTATTAATTTTCAGGTAGGCCGACTTTAAACTTAAAAGGCTCCAATTAAACGGCAAAAATTCCCAGTAATGAAACACCTGGTCGAAGACGGGTTATAGTGCAAGTATACAGTATATATGATCTTGCTAATGGTCACAACTGCATCCCTAGCTTTTTAAGATCCTAGACAAAGTTCTAAGGTATTACCTAGATTTATTTATTTTGTATATTTCCAAACATATCAATCTACATATAAAATTGTGTATTTTCCGTTAGTCCGTCTGTCCGTCCCTCACACCCTCTGAAATAGCCATGCATTGACCAATCGAAACTAATTCTGGGGGAGAATTGCAAACAGGTAAGCGGTACAAAGTATAATTAGTTTTACTACGATGTGCAGCTTAGTATAATAAATTTTCATTAATTTTGGTGGAATTTTTTTTTTATTTGACATAGTGTTGTGGTACGATCCACCTAATTTACATAGTGGAGTACCGACGATATAAATATGGGTTGGTACCGGAAGACGAGGGGGAAGTAAGAAGAGATCGAATCGAGAGACTCTGCCCGACTGCGATTAAGACAACCCATTATACAGGAACAGTCTTCCCAAGAATATACCAAAACTAACTGTAAATATACTTTTTTTTCCAAGTACCTTTTCCTTGTTTCAATACATTTTGTTTTTATTACATTTTGTGTTGTATTATTATTATTCCATGCTTATCCAAGCTTCAACACATAGAAAATACTCCCACTATTTAAAAAAAAAACAATTCAATGATTAAAATAACAAATATTTAATAAAAAAGCAATATTGTTTTTTGCATGTCTTTTCTTTAAGTTTTTATATAAACAAAAATCCATTTTCCAGTTCGTCCTGTGTTTGCGAGAACTATAAACAAAACAGAAGGCCCAACGCTTCAAAAAGTTGAAATTTGTCTCCAGTAAGAAATATTTATGCTTGGCCAGTTGTATGTTGCATGTTCAAGAGTAAGAAATCCTAAGAATTTATTATTCGCTGTTATAATGGCAAAAAGTAAAAAAAAATTTCTTAAAAATATCGTTTACCATGAAGTCGTATAAAATTAAATTAAAGAAATTATCAAACTGCAAAGTAGGATTTTTGTCAAAGTAGTTTTCCACTCCATCAGCTTATTCAAATTTCATCGAATGATTTGCGAAATTGAACGAAATCTAGAGTTTATAAATCTCGACAAAAATATTAGCGATAAGTTCAATAACACTAAATACTGTAAAGATTTCAACATACGAAAACGTATTGCAATAACAAATAAAATATACTTGGATTTTTAAGTTCCCAGCTGAAGTGTTGGTATTCCCTCTCGTCTTTTTTTTTTTTTTGTTTTCTTCTTTTCCTGCATTTCTGAATACGGCACTGGTTACAAATCTAGTGATACCTCGGTTCACGAATTTAATGCGTTCCTGAAGCTCGTTCGTAACCCGAAATGTTCATAAACCGAAAGTATTTTTCCAATAGGAATCAATGTAAAATGGATTAATCCGTTTCTGGTCCCATGATCATTGCTTATTTAAATAATAGTACTTTGTGCACAAGTTTATACACAAAACTAATGAAAAACATATAATATATAAAATTAATGAAAATCATTAAATCTAAGAAAAAACGACAAATATTAAACAGATAAAATATAGATGAACACTTTCATTTTAACGTACCTTTATGTAGGAGAGTTGATGGCGTAAGTAGAAGGGGAAGGAAAGAGATGTTATGGTTTGGAAAAGGGAAGGAAAGATATCATCGTCTCTTTATTTGTAAGAATAGTATAGATCGTTGATTTTGTCACATGAAACTGAGTAAGAAGAGACAATATCATCATCATAGAGATAATATAATCAACAATTGTTATTTTCACTTAACTTTTCTTTTTTCCTTTACCAGTATCACTGCTAGCTTTCAAGGAACACTAACTGAGGATTAATGAAGAGAAAAAATGGCATAGTACAATAAAATTGGAAAAAAGAAAAGAACAACATAACTCACGAATGTATACAACATGGCGTTCAACTAAGAAATATTTCCGTTCGCTTTAACTCAGTTAGGCTCGATTCGGCAATGTTGTCCGAGAAGCGAAATTTTGTTTGATAACCGAGGCATTTTCATCTCGAATTTTCTGTTCGAAAACCGATTTGTTCGACATGTGAGACGTTCGACAATCGAGGGTGTACTGTATAATATTAGCTTTTAAAGATCGTGGGCGGACTGCTGCCATTTTTTATAGATTTTATTTTATATTATTTATTTATTTTCATTTTTTTAATCATCCGCACTTTGTGGTCCTGTAGCCGGTCACAACTTTACTTGTTTTCCACTGAATCTGATGGATCACGAAACCCATTGTGCCTTCTTTTTTTTTTTCTTTTTTTTTTTTTGATGACATTCGTCGACGTCTGCTGATGCAATGTGTTAATATATTTAGTGCATCAAAATATAGCATCATAATGAAACAAAAAACAATCATGTATTTTTACTACATATATTTATTATATGTCAATCCCCTAGAACTTGTCTGTCTCATATAATCTTTAAAATCGTATTTGTTTCACTGGTTCAATCTCTGGCTCTGGTAGTGCTGAAAAGTCATATAATCTGGTTCTGTCGACGAAATAGGCAAGAGACATTAAATTGAAGAAGGCTGCTATGTATTATTTGTCATGAAATATCCCCCTAACCATCTAGGCGTGATGAAAGCTATCTACATCTTTGGATTAAATAAATTATTCGCTTTAGAATTCTAAGCAGCTTACTGAATAAGAAAACAGACACCTTAAGAAGGCCCAAGAATATATCTGCCGAAAGGTTGTGAGTATAACGACAAAGATATGCATGCTGATTTGATTAATACAGCTCTTAATAATGACAATATTACATGTAAATATTAATACATAAATTAACAATACAGTGTGTCTCAAAATTTACATAATTTAAAATGTGAATATCTGAGTAACGACATGTCCCCAGCAAACGAAATTAAATAGGCTTCATGTTGAACAATAAAAGATTTATTTATCAAAATTCAAACAAGTTATTCAAAGGTATGTAGATTTTATAACAGATTTGACAAAGCTTCACAAATATTCAGTATGTGCACCACCTGTAACATGACACACGTCAAGTCGGTAGTCCAGCTCCTGTCAAGCATGCTGTAGCATGCCTTGCATAACATACTCCAGCACCTCAATGATTCTCTGCTTAGGTTCTGCTAGGCTTGTAGGAAGAGGGGGATATATACCTGTCCTTTCACATGGCCCATAGAAGAAAATCACAATATGTATAATCAGGTTAACGTATTAGCCATTTCAACAGCACATTGTCATTATCACTGGCCTACCCGTGTGAGTCTAAGTTCAATAATTTATTGTAGCGACGGTCGGCCGTCTTTCTGCATAACATGACTGAAGTACAAGTAAATGCAAAAAATAATGTTTATAGCAATAAGAAATAGTTGCTAGTTTTTTAGTTTCCATATTTCATTTCGGTTGACTTAAAGCAAGATTGAATGATGGATGCAGAAGGGACAACGAAAATCGGAGGTTTTGTATAGATTTTCACGGAAATGATGTTATTCAATCATGCAGAAATCCTTCATGGTTCCTAACAATAAATACACCGTTTGCTCTTACTTTTTTTCAGGCTCTGGAACTATGGACTGAAATAATATTGGAAACATTTTCCAACATTTGACTAATATACTTTTCCGGACGTAACAAAATATGCAGATGACATGGTGTTGATAGCAGGTAGAGAAAAAAACTACAAGACCTTCTGCGGAAGGCAGAAAAAGAAAACGATAAGAATGGATTAAAAAAAAACGATCAGTATGGATTCAAAATTAAAACGATAAGAATGGATTAAACATTAAAACGGTAAGAATGGATTAAACATTAAAACAATAAGAACGGATTCAAATGATCAGAATGGATTCAACATTAAAACAAACTAAATGGATTCAAAATTAAAACGATCAGAATGGATTCAAAAATAAAACAAAAATGGATCCAAAATTAAAACTTTAAGAATGGATTAAACATTAAAACGATCAGAATGGATTAAACATTAAAACGGTAAGAATGGGTTAAACATTAAAACGATAAGAATGGATTAAACATTAAAAAGATAAGAACGGATTCAACACTGAAATGATCAGAATTGATTCAACATTAAAACAAACAAAATTGATTCAAAAAGTATACGATCTGAATGGATTAAAAAATAAAACGATAAGAATGGATTCAACATTAAAACGATAGAAATAGATTATGCCTTAAAACGATCAGAATGGATTAAATATTAAAACAATAAGAATGGATTCAACATTGAAATGATTAGAATGGATTTAAGATTAAACCAAAAAGAATGGATTCAATATTAAAACGATAAGAATAGATTAAACATTAAAATGATAATAATGGTGTCAACATTAAAACGATAAGAATTTGATTCAGCGTTAAAACGATCAGAATGGATTCAACATTAAAATGATCAGAATGGATTCAAAATTAAAACGATAAGAATGGATTAAACATTAAGGCAAAATGCATGTTTGTTCGCAAAAGAAACAGCACAACATGCAAATTAAAAATTCAATTTACTATCTGGGAAGTGTTTTAACAGAGTTTGAAAAGTGTGACACCGAAATCCGAAGGGATAGCGAAAGGCGCCTTCCAAAAGCTAATCAAAATATTAAGAAACAAAAATAAATTCTCTAAAAAAAAGAAAAGATTATTGAACTATTCCGTAATATCAACGCCAGTGAATTCTGGACAACCTCACAGATTTAGAAGAGACTTGAAGCAACAGAAATGTCGGCCTACAGAAGGATGCCGAGAATAACATGGAACAAACTGGTGGGAGAAAAAGGAAACAAAAACGACACTTAAATTTATAGGGCAAGTAATGAGAACAGAAGGTTTGGTAAATGTGATGCACACAGGAGAAACTGAAGGTAAGAGGGAAAGACGAAAGCAACGTATAACTTAACCAGCGAGCTTGAGTAAACAGATAGCAGAACAGGCTTTAGGAGATATAACAAAACGACAACATTTATTAAGACCTTCAAAGGACAAAGAGTTGTGAAGAACCATGATCGCCAACGGCCTGAAAGGACACAGTACATAGAAGACGTTTGCTCTATACAGGTATAACAGCAAAATTGTCCAAATCCTGTAACAGCATAATTGTCTATCCCACAAAATATTTAATATCTAAAAAGCCACTCAATTTATTCAGTTTCATTTTTGCAGGTTTTCAAATAAAACTTTTAGCCATATTCATACCATTTCTTGTAAGAATCATTGAAAAACCCTTTGATTTATTCAGCTAGAAAAAGAACAGGTTAAAATCGTTCCATGTCAAACCCACTTCCTGAATGAGCAATCGTGAGAGGAAAAAGATCATTCAGGCCTTCAGTAATTGTACCAACATTCATAATCTGGCTGCGATCTTCAAGGTCAATTCAAGAATCCTTACGAGAACGGTGAATAAGTTTTTAAAAGAGGGAGGAGTACAGAGGAAAACTGGATCAGGAGATCACAACAGGAAGAGGGATCATCATTTGAACTTAGAGCTAAAGAGATCAATTAGAAAAGATCCAACTCAATTCATAAGACCTTTGGCACGTGAGAGATGATTTTCACCCATGGCAGTCAAAAGAGCAGTGAAGAAGACTTGAAAATGAAATCGTACATGAAACCTGTGAGGTAACTTGTTACACCGGGACAGAAAGTTAAAAGATTAGAGAGCGCGAAGACCACCTTGAAAATATTGAAAAATGATTCTGAAATAATATATATATATATGTATTTGAACCTTATATCAATCTTTCATGGGCTTCCAATTCTTAGCTATGTTTAATTAATGAGGAACATGTCATTTTCGTTTATGGTCGAATTCATTACGATTCTTCGGTTAAGCTTGGGGTGTAATTATACATTCTTATTGCTGAAAGTAGAGTCCAGTAGTGTTATAAAAACATCGGAGAATTCCAGTAAGATATCTTTAATCATTTCGAAAATGCAGCAGTCAGGAGCTTATTCTAACAATTGGACAATTTTGCTGTTACACGATTTCGACAATGTTGCTGTTAAACCCGCTGTATCACGTTTGTAGAATTAACCGTCATATAGAAACTTTGGAACGTAGGTGATAGTATATGCATGTTGTTTGAAAGCTTGTGTTGATTATACAATCTTTCATGTTCTATTGGCTTTTTCTCTTCTGCTTCTCACTTATGGAACTCACTTTCGGCTTCTTGCTTTTCTGTCAACTCTGATCATCAAAAAGTTAAATTTAACTTCAGTCGCCATCTTTTCTCTTTTTGTATCTTGTTTTTTTTATCGTACACACTCCTTGCTATTATTTTCTCATTTTCTTTCACTTTTAGACCCCTGTTGAATCTTAGTTATTTTATCTCCTTGCTTGGGGTGAAATGATTAAAAAACTCATCTATGTGTAAATATTTGTTTTATTATTGTATATCCATTTATTAGTTTCATCTTCATCGCTTTTGGGTTTTTTTTTGTTTTTAATTGCAATCCTTGCCCGGATTTGCTCACCGGTTTTCCTTAGCCATCCTGGAATGTGAAAATAAATCATTTCTCACACTGATGCGCTATGTTATTCTCATTCCTATACATGACACACACAGCATATTTTGTAATCGTATGTTAAACTGTTATGTTTTGAATTTCGAGGTGAAGGTAGACGTCTGTTTTTTTTTATTTTTTTGAGAATGAGCAGCCATTTTGTTTTTTGTGGGTCCTTTTTTTTTCATCTGCTGTTGCTGTTGTCTTCTTCATGTGTCAGTGTCACGTGATTGATCGTAAGTCCAGCTGGTGTCTCTTTTGGCGGGGGAAACATTCTGCCTGACGCAGGGAGAAGGAACTGCCAATCATTGCACACAGGAGAATTCGTACAGCGTTCTCTTCGCAAAACAGGAACAAACAAAATGTCTCCGTTTATGTTGTTCTGTTTGTCTTCTATTTCTAATATTTTCCTTTCCTTCTTATACACACACACACACACACACATATATATCGTAATATATATATATATATATATATATATATATATATATATATATATATATATATCATAATATATATTATGATATATATATATATTTATATATATATATATATATATATATTACGATATATATATATATATATATATTACGATATATATATATATATGTATGTATATTACTATTTTTAGGATGGATGTGCACGTGGCGTAATGGATAAACACTCGGAACTAAGAAATACAAGAGCCGAGTTCAAATTACAGTCGGATTTTTTAAATTTACTTTCGCGCAAAAACCCTTTTGGACGTTACGAATCGTTCTTCTACCCCATATATGGGTTAAATAGTAAGACTACTTCTGTTGCTATTCTCAAAAAATTGTTATGTTAGTCAAGTGCCATACGTGATACACGAATGGTCGATCACGCCTCTTACGATCCATGATTGACTAGGCAGATTTCCAGGAGTAGGCTGAAGTTAGTTTTTGTGGTAGACTTGTTGCCAAGCAAATCTATCAAGTTCGGTCTACCTTACTCTTTAGCTCATGACTGGGGAAGAAGAGATGGATTCATAGGTTTTGAAACGCTATTTGTGCATAAGTAAATGCAATAAACCCAACTGTAATTCGAACTCGGCTCTCCGATTTCTCATCTGAGCTGCTATCTGTTACACCAGACCGCACTTCCGTGCATTAACGCAATATTCTCGTGCAATTCTTACAATCCAAAGCTTTCGCTTTAAATAATCCAAATTTAAAGAGTTTATAATCCGTAAAAAAAACATCAATCAATAATTTTTTACTGTTCTCTTTATTTTCATTTATGTCTGTGTTTTTATTTGCACGTCTAAATCTCTTTTCTTTTTCAAATTTCGCTATTCTGGTCATGTTAGTATTCATACCTTATACACCTATGTATAAGTCGACTGAATGTGAGATATACGATAAATGCTTAAAATATATAGTCTCAGAGTTTTAAGAATAATTCAGCAACAACTTAGGCAAGATAAAACATCTAACATTAGCGACCTACAAAAAGTCAGCAATCAAAAGCATCGCTTGTAATTTTGTAAAAGTTATATCATGACCCCCAACACATATTCTTTCTTTTATTATATCCTAGCCTAAATGGCGCCCTTTTATCTTCAGCTCCTATGTACGTAAAATTTATGAAAATTAAGAAATGGTAAAATTATTTTATCTTTATCCGACAACTTAATTCGGCACAATCTTTCTTCGTATACGCAAACGATCTCCCTGGTTTGTTTATATTTATTTTGCGCGCCTTTTTTATTTTCTTTTAAAATCACCATTCATTATGATTCCTTCATATAAAGTCACTCTTAAAAGACATTAGAGAAACAGAACTATGTAAAATTTCGAATACGTCACATTTCATGTGCTAGAAAAAGAAAAAAATATCTGAGCAACGTACAGTGCTCCGCTTAAGTTTTAATTAATGTTTAATTAGACGATATCAATTACACTTGCGACGAAAAGCGAAATTAAAGTTAAACCTTTAATAAATTAAAGAATTGGTTTTGGAACACCTTTCATTCTGTCCAACAGTTAAATTTAACTTTAAATGAGTTATTTATTTAATTTTTTATCGCGTGTAACTACAGTAGTTACTAAATGTGAACAGACAGACGAACGGACGGACACACGTACGCTGGGTATTATTATTTCAGATTGGTTCACGGTTTCGTGCTAGAACATTTTTTTCGTCAGAATCGATCTTACATATTTATAAATGCGTTAACTATTACTGCCACACCAGGTCAGGTTCTTCTACTATATATTTAGAGATTCTTGATAAAATTCAAACAAGAATCTGACGTCTTATTGGCGCTGATATGTCATCTCGGCTTCAGACACTTCCCCGGCGACATAACGTTTAAATTTTAATCTTGCATCTTCTTTTTTCAGTACGCCCCTACCGACATTCTACATTTTGAATTTACGCCCCAATAATATATTTAGTTTATATCAGCTTTCAGCTTTGAATCTGCGTTTAATTTACCGTTTCTCCCATGAGAGCCAGTATTAAAAAACAAAAAAACAAACAAAAAAAAACAACCGTAATAAATATTTCATTCACCAGTTCGTGTCTGACAACTTGAGAAAACCATGAAACTTTAGATTACACTACAAACTTAGTAATATATATATATTTATCAATATATACACTTAGCTCTGGCTAACTAGATTGCGCACTGTTTTGTTAAATTAAGTAAATATTTATTCATTTTTATGTGTATGCACGCTAACGCTAGTATTTACGGTTTCAGTGAGAATCTATCAGGAAGATGGATCGGGCTTGCCAGTTATAATAACAACGTGCTGTTGAACTAGCCACCACGTTCACCTGAATTGCAAGCCTTCTCGTTATATATATATATATATATATAGTGAACATTTGAAGTCAACAGATATAGGCGACAGGCTGTTTCATGCTAAACGCAATCGCCGTAGCGTGACGATTGCGTCTAGCATGAAACAGCCTGTCGCCTATATCTGTTGACTTCAATTATTCACTTTTATATTTACACACGTTCTAGCTCTGATATTGAGCACGTAATCCCATAAATATAACACACTTTAAGAGTATGTTTCTTCATATATATATATATATATATATATATATATATATATATATATATACTGACGTGAAGCAATCGGACATCTAGTCACACTGAAGAGCTGTGATAGAGTGAAACACTCTGTCTGTGGATGACAGTATATGCTCCGCGAAATCCGGTTGAGCTCTCTTGAGAAAAGGGTAATTTTAAAAACAGTGGCACACACCGCTATTAACGCATTGGTCTTCAACCGAATTGAATAGAGCCAGCCAGTCCACAGAAGTATATCGCATAGAAAACGTTAAAATTTCCCTTCCTCTCTGCAGTGCGACGATAGCTTTGTCGGTCGGGTTTCGATCCCGGCTTAAAGCAATCGGACATCTATCCACACTGAAGAGCTGTGATACAGCGAAACAGTCTGTCTATGGATGACTCTCTCTCTGTCTGTCTGTCTGTCTGTCTCTCTCTCTCTGTGTCTCTGTCTCTCTCTCTCTCTCTCTCTCTCTCTCTCTCTCTCTGTGTGTGTCTCTGTATCTGTCTCTCTGTCTGTCTCTCTCTTTCTCTCTCTCTCTCTCTCTCTCTCTCTCTCTATATATATATATATATATATATATATATATATATATATATACTAGACTCTCCCGTCAAATTCGACGTATGAGGTCAAGAAGATCCTTTCCTAGGAAA
>CAHIKZ030003526.1:1200000-1222500 GCA_903632075.3 Acanthosepion pharaonis
CTGTATACCAGACCATGTCAAAATCTTTCGAGATGTTCAATGCTAAATCAGGGCTTCACCGTTTTTCTCTAGAGCGTGATAGATTTTTCCGAAATTATCACCTGTACATCAGCAGTCGACCAGGAGAAACGAAACTCATATTGCTTGTCAAAAAAGGGCCCTACGATGAGAGATGAGGAAGTAATTTAGAATTGATTAGGACCCTAGGAACATCCAAAACGTTAAGGTAGAAGTTTAATAGGCCGATATAGTTAGAAGGGTCAGACAGTTCCCAAAAATTAGAACAACAGACGGTGACAACCAACAGACAGGAAAGCCTGGGGCAGTCATTTATTAAACAGTTTAGAGAGAACATGAGTTAGTAAACGTCTTAATGAATATTACAGGGATGGCATCGGACAATGGGGAAAATTATATGACAAAGTGTGCAAGGCTTATTTGTGATGAATTTCCTCCTTCAGGACTTCATCGGACTAAATTTGTTATGTTGGTACGACTACACATGCGCACGAACGATGAATGCTAGGAACTTTAGAATTATTTAAGAATTTTCAAATATATATATATATATATATATATATATATATATATGAATAAAAATGATAATAGGAAAACTTGTAATTGCTGACGCATTTCGTCCAATGTGGACTTTATCAAAGCAAAATACGAAAATGAAATTTCTTTGATAAAGTCCACATTGGACGAAACGCGTCAGCAATTACCAGTTTTCCTATTGTCATTTTTATTCATAAATATTGTCTTTCTAGTGGTTAAATCGGAGAAATTTATATATATATATATATATATATATATATATATATATATATATATATATATGTGTGTGTGTGTGTGTTTGTGTGTGTGTAGCCAAATTTAGTGACTTTTTCTTTCCATGACTTTTGTAAGTTGGTATCACACACGGTGATAATAGAAGATCTACCAGGAATGGTAAAATGTTGTAAGAGCCAAAGCGTACATTTACTATAGATAATCTTTTGATATATATATATATATATATATATATATATATATATATATATATAATGAACTCTCCCGTCGAATTCGAGGTATGAGAACCGAGAATCTCAGTCTTTTTTATATTTGTGACGTATGTGACATTTTAGTCCAACTAGTGACCTGCATATAAGTACACACGTCCAACTGCGAGGGGTCTCAGGACATAGCATATATATATATATATATATATATATATATATATATATATATATATATATATATATATATGGCTGTGTGTGTGTGCGTGTAAAATAGATAGGTTAGTTAATAAAACAAGGACAACCGAAAGGGTGCCAGTATAATCAGTACGATAAATATTTATTAAATATTAATTATTGACAATAGGACAGAAATGAAGCATGGAGAGAAAGGTTTAAATTTCGGAATTTTCTGACACGCCTGTGTCCTTCATCAACGCACCGAGGAATAAACAGGGAAATGGGAATTACTCACCGACAGATGTTTTTGTAGACGGTGTATTTTCCAGTAGGAATCGTATTGTTCGCAAAAAGACAATTTCTGTCTAATTCCTCGACGTGCGAAACTTTTTTATGAAAATAAACTTAAATTTAAAATTTTGATCGATGTAAAAGCATTAGGCGGGTCCCTTATTACTAGTATGTGTCGTGGGAGGGAGATATTATAAACATAGATGAAGTGAGTTATAGCTTATGGAGGGTGAAAGACATCTCCCGTGTAGCAAAAATTATCGGACCAAGTTGCCAATTGTAGAAAGATGGGCTGTGGTTAGAATATGATATGATGAAAAAAACATTGATGAAGAAAAAATGGAATATATAATAATAAAATATTATTGAATAAAATTGAATGAAATGAAAAAAGTAAAGGGACAAAAAATGGATAAAAATTTGAAAATTTATTGCTAAAAAAAAAATAGGATGTATAGAAAATAAAAAAAAAGAAAACCATGAGGAAGAACGTATACATAAATATAGATGTACAAGCGTACATAAGTGCACGTGACAATGTGTAAATATATACAAGTTACCACACAAACATATGAACGTCAAACACGTAAAGATATAAATACATGTACAAGATTAATATGTATTTACACTAACCTAATATGTGTCCTCTGTGAACGCCTGTAAATGTTGTCAATACTGTTTATTATAAACAAAAGATTTACTTAAATATTTGTGTCTATAAAAATAACTTGTAAACAGAAAATATATTAAAACTATTGTCAGACTTAGTGCATTTCATAATATATAATATATATATATATATATATATATATATATATATATATATATATATATATAAAGTAAAAAAAAAAAAACTAGAGTTGCAACGAAAGCAAAAGTATTCCTGAGACAAAATAAGTTATAATTGAATGAAACCGGAATTTGATAGACAGAACGAAAAAAAAAAAGATCCAAAATCTCTGCGAGAAGTACCAGACAGACTGATTGACAGCAGACGGTTCGTCAAACATAAAGACAGAAAGATAAACTGACAAAGAAATCCTTGTTTGGAGCGAACAGACGCCATAAAAGCAGGTAACTTGAACTGACAGAAAGATATTTTGCAAGACACTCCACCTTAATTATCCAATCATTTTTTTTTTTTACCGATTTTCCCATAGTCTACCCGGGGTAATAAATTAAAAAAAAAAAGAAAAGAAAGTACTGCTACCCTAATCTGCTTCTCACCACCCGCTATCCACTGTGAACGTAATAAAGAGTTGAAGACCACCGAAAGAGTGCTTTTAGCGGGTTTGTATGGAATTCGATATGAAATATTCGGGTATTAGATAATCGAGAGACGGAACACTGCAGACTCCCCCGAGCGCAGCGAAAGAAAGATAAAAAGAAAAGGTCGAATGAGAAAAGGACATATCTCACTGATATTATAGAATAATAATGTTATACGGTGATTTTTTTTTCTTTCTTTTCACCTGCCACTTTAATGTCTCGTTTCTCAGATATTTTCCCGTGTTTTTTTTTTATTCATGTTGATAATACATTATTGCTATTTTCTGTCTTTACTTCTTTTGGCTTTCTTTCTTTCATTCATTCTTACTATCTTTTTGTGCTTTTTTTCTCCTTTTTTTTTTCTTTCTAATTAGCCTCATTTTCGGTTCTTATTTATTCTATTTTCCTGTCTACTTTTGCTGCGATTTTTCCAGACGCATTTTCATCTGTTCATTCTCACTGACAACTGGCTAATCGTCTTTCCTTTATTTGCTTTCTTTATTGGTTTATTATTTGTCTGTTTCCGTGGTTACCTTGCCGATCAGGAACTGTCTTTCTTTCTTTCTTTCTTTCTTTCTTGCTTTTCTTTCTTTCTTTCTTGCTTTCTTTCTTTCTTTCTCTCTTTCCGGATAATTTTATTCTTTTTTTCCCTACTTCCGTCTACGTGATTATATATTACGATAATATTCTTTCTTTCTTTCTTTCTTTCTTTTTTTTCTTTCTTTCTTTCTTTCTTTTTTGCTTTCTTTCTTTCTTTCTTTCTTTCTTTCTTTCCAGATAATATTACTCTTTTTTTTCCCTACTTCCATCTACGTGATTATATATTACATTTATATTTTTTCTGTCTTTGTTTCTTTTTTACTTTCTTTTTTTCTTTCCGGATATTTTTGTTTTTGTTTTTCTTTCCTACTTTTCAATTACGTGCTTATGCATTATATATATATATATATATATATATATATATATATATATATATATATATATATATTTGGTTGGATAGATGTGAGTTTGTAACCCTGGGTTTCACGCTTTAGCGATCGCCGACGATCGCTAAAGCGTGAAACCCAGGTCACAAACCCACATCTATCCAACCAAATATGTTAGCTCTATCTCTGATATTGAGCGCTTTCTAATAAGTATATATATAATATATAAATAATTATACATACTTATATTTATTTATATTTATATACACTTTTCACATACACACACACACACACATATATATATATATATATATATATATATATATATATATATATATATATATATATATATATATCCTTCCCTTTTTTTCATTCTTTCGTTCTTACAATCATTCTTTCTTTTTTTTGTTTACATTTCATTTTTTTATCATGTTTGTCATTGTTTTTTCTTCTTTTATTCTTTCTTTCCAAATAATTATCATTTTTTTTTCATTTTTTCTTTTTTCCTTCTTTCCTTCTTTCTTTTAGGCGCTTATCTTTCATGCTAATTATCTTTGCTTTTTTCTTTCATTTTTTTCTCTGTCATTCTTTGTTTTTATCTAATTATATTTTCTTCTTTCTTTCGTTCATTCTTTTCAGGTAATTGTCTTTTTTTTCAATAATTCTTTCTTTGTTTTTCTTTCTTTTTTCTTTTATTAGCTTATATTTCCATATACCGTCTTCTTTCTTTCTTTAAATGCTTACATTTCCTGATAATTTTTGCCCTGATTATTATGTTTTATTTATCTTCCATTCTCTCTCTCTTTCTTCCCCCCTCTCTTCATCTATTTATTTATTCCTTTTGTTTTGGGATTTTTCTGATAACTGTCCTTTCTTTTTTTTCTCTCTTTCCAATCAAAACTGCAAGTGAAAAGTGAAAATGAAAGTGAAAGTGAAAATATTTTATGTATATAAACTTTTTTAGATTGTTTGTTTGTTGTTTCTTCCTTCCTTCTTTCTTTCTTTCCCGATAAAGATCAATCTTTTTTTTTCTATCTTTATTCGTAATCATCTTTTTATTTTTTTCTCTTTCTCTTTGTCTTTAGTATCCTCTTTCTTTCTTTGCTTTTGCTTCTTCTCGCTATCAAACCGAATAGTTCATTATTTATGATGTATTGGCAGAAGAATATAAACATTCCTCTTTTTCTTTCTTTCTTTCTCTCTCTCTCTCTTTTCTTTCTTTCATTCTTTTTTTCTTTCTTTCTCTCTTCCACGTCTTCTTTCTTTTTCAATGAAACCATGTAGCCTCTCTAGATTTTCTATTTTACCACGAGATAAAAACGGAATAGTCCATTATCTCTGCGATAATGGCAGGAGACATTACACCATTCCGTTTTCTTTTCTTTTCTTTCTTTCTTTCTTTCTTTCTTTCTTTCTTTCTTTCTTTTTCAGTAAAACCAAGTATCCTCTCTAGATTTTCTATTTTTCCCTCTTTCCATGCGCTCAAGATGGAATAGTCCATTATTTATGAGATATTGGCAAAAGACATTACGCAATCTCTCATCCTTTCTTTTTTCTTTCTTTCTTTCTTTCTTTCTTTCTTTCTTTCTTTCTTTCTTTCTTTCTATTTCAGTGAAACCAAGTAGCCTCTCTAGATTTTCTATGTTCTTCTTCTATCCACGCGATCCAGAGAGAATAGTCGATTATTTATGAGATATTTGCAAGAGACATTACACAATCTCTCATTCTTTCTTTCTTTCTTTTTTCTTTCTTATTGAAACCAAATAGCCTCTCTAGATTTTCTATCCCCGCTCATTCCACGCGGTCCAGACGGAATAGTCCATTATTTATAAGATAACCGCAGGGCGTAACTTTTAGACTAACTAAAAGAAACAATCAGTAATATAAATCTACAATAATACTTCAGATCATTGTTAATCTTCTTCTCAATGCAAAATCTATCATATAAAACTAACAAGTCAGCTTATCCCGAATGAGTAACAAAAAGTCATTATAATCTTAATAGGTTTGTGCCCAATTAATTCTCTCATCAAATAAGCTTTTCTTTGGAAAAAAGATGAATAAAATTAAAATCCGTTTATGATGTACACATCACACTACTCCAGATACTTGCACAACTGGGATGTGAGTACAGCAAGTCGACTCGTATATCGACTACAAAGAAATATATAGACTTGATGATGTACATTAGAAAATATGCAAACGTCATGGGTTTGCCATCATTTCCGTCGAAAATCCTAGTAGCAAAAATAATAAGCTCAGTTCCACCCCTAAACGAGTAATATGAGTATATAGGTTCACCTGTCATCCGGTTCACACTCCTCCCCTGTTTTTTGAACAGGGGAATAGGTTTATCCCCGATTTTCTTTTTTTTTAGAATTGGGTTTCCGCTTCCTTCTAACATATTTCCCTTGTCTTTCACTTCCAGTAACCCTTTTATGTCTTAGTGACATTATCGCCGTGCTTGGAGGTGAATTAATTAAAAGAGGAAAACCAGCTTTTTAACCGAAAAATTTTAACGAAGGTAAAGACGGCCAGCAATGTTATAACAGAATAAGATACGCAGATGACACCGTGTTGGTGAGTTATTTCGCAAAAACATGTGACAATATCTATTTGAACTGCTGGAAAAACTCGATCTATTTTGAAAAGAGGTTAGATTAATCCAGAACTTATATTGGGTGCACACCGACCGCATGCTGAAAGCAAATAAATGGAGTATCTATAAAAAGAAATAATAGAAAGGTACGTAAGACAAGGAGGTCTCTTCTCTCCAGATTTATAAACAATTTAATAAAGGAATAGCGATTATTGTTTTTCATTCTCAAGAACAAATGTATAAATACATTTTCAACGTATTTTAGGACGATATATTAAAAGCCTAATCAAATGATTAGGCTTTTAATATATCATCCTAAAATATGTTGAAAATATATCATCCTAAATTATGTTTTCTAAAACAACAAGCGTTGCCGAGGAGTGAAAGTAATTAAACTATGAAAAAAAAAAAAAACACACACACACACACACACACACACTGAGAGTGTTTCTTGGAGTGTTTCATTTTTTAAAATTATTTTTATTTGCAAAGAAAAAAATGACAATAATGCCGCTAATACGCAAGGGTTTATGTTGAGTGAAAAAAAAATAATAAGACTTTAGCAGAAAGAACCGAATCCTAAACTGGAAACAAGTTATGAACTCATACTCCTTCTCAAGAGAGTGAACAAGGCGATAGGCAAACCTCTCTGCTCCTATTGAATTTGCTGATAACACCTCATAAAAGAAAAAAAGATAGACACTGTCTTTCATTACGAAGGCATTACAACCTTTCTCAGTGTCTAATAAATGTTCATACGAAATTTGAATATTCTACATATTTAGTTGTGTATGGCAAAGAGAAAAGAAAACTTTCACTTCTGTTGTGTCCGAACAAAAGATCGTAGCGATTATTATGTGAATTTCAAAGAAAATGTCTAAATATTTTTCCATTGATAAATTCAATCAGATATTCGACTACATTTCGACATTTTAGAAACCGCTTCATAGTTCTATTCTCTCGGAAATTGGCATATTTTTTGGCGATGAACTGGTCTAAGTAATTTTTACAGGCTTCCAGAGAATTTAAGTTTCTTTCCTCCCCCCAATTAGAGTCTTTTTTAGGGAACGAAAGTAAGTGATGAAAGGGAATTGCAAGGTCAAATGAGTACTACGTGTGTAGCTGGGCATCCCAGTCATGCTGTGACAAATGTGGCTAGATATCAATAAGGTGTGAAATCTGGCGTTGAACTGATAGAAGGCGTCACCCTTCCGATTGGCTAATTCATGTTTCCTTTCTTTGATTTCTGCTTTTTGTCTGTTCAAATCGACACGGTGCTTCAACGTTCGATTTCGCAGAAGCGTATATTGAATTATGTAGTTCTTATAAAACCACATATATAGAAAATCATTTTTAATTTTCCCAGCTGGGTTTCCTTCGCTCCAGGACAATTCTCGCTCCACATTGTTGTAAACCATAGATTTTTCATCACCTCTGGTCATTTTTTTTTCATTTTCAAAAATGGGTCACTGTTTTGCATTTGAGAGAAAAATCACAGACATAAGTGGGGTCCATTGTTTTGTTTGCTTTTTTTGTTGCGTTAAATTGTAAAGCCCCCGAAACACCTTAGAGATTCTCCTATACATGTGTTTCCAAATGTCTTTCAACGCTTATATGAGATATATGGAGTACATCTACGATATCCCGTGTTGTGTGTCCTGGATTAGTTTTAAATAGAATTTTTGAATTGCTAACCATCCACTATAGCTCTCCTATCGGAACTTTCTTGGTTTTCCTCATAAAATTGTCCACTTCTGAACCTAGAAAGTCTCTTACATACATTGCTGTCAGGTATGACACCATCTCCATAAACGGCGCATATCGTCTTTGCTGTTTGTTCAATGATTTTACCTTTCCAGAAATTGAAAATAGAAAAGAAAAGTATATAAAAGCAACTCATGTTACTTCCATTCAAGATCCACAGAGGGATCTTATAAAAAACGTTAAAATGTCTCTTTTCAGAATATGTATACATGTCCTAAATTTCATTTACTTGAGGAACGAAATCACTTGTTCAAATTCAACCTATTGAAAAAACGCTTCAAAATCTCCTTCCAACCCAATAGATGCTTATATATTTTTTCTAATATTGTAGTTATAATTGCTATTATTATTTCAGTAATTAATTGATTAAAGAACAACTCTTTCTTATTACGATATTATGGCTTTTAGCTTAATTATCATCATAATAGCCATGTTAATTTATTAAGGCGAAATAATGATTTAGTAATTAGAAATAATAATTAATTGTGGGCAGATGTAATTAATATTTAGCATGTTCACAGAAACTAATCAGAAATAACCATTAGGGCGTGTATTAATGCCCTTAAATAGATAAAAGATATAAAATAAATAAGAATTAACAGAAAAATATCTGCATCAATCAAAACTGCAAGTGAAAAGTGAAAGTGAAAGTGAAAATATGATAATTAGGCTAAAATAAAACTGGGCGGGGATACTGAAAAATGGCGCTAAAATTTTTGACTCTGATTGCAAACTGCAGAAAGCAATGCTCGCTTTTAAGGCCTCGAAATTTAATAATGATAAAAATAGCAGATTCTCTCCTCCTTACACAGAATTTTCGTTTATCGTCACAGCGGAGCGATGGCAGACTATGTAAACAAAGGACAAACAAATACATGTAAATGACAGACGAGTGAATGTTCGCAAAAATTTGCGGACGTTTTCGAAACAATGGCGCTCAACTCGAAAGTGAACTACACCGCGTATTTCAGTGACTCACTGAACTCGTTGCACGGCGAAGAAAATTGCGCCTAACGTGAGCAAAGCGAGATATCTGTTGGAAGAGGAAAGAACGGTAAAAGAAAACGGGGAATGGGAAATGATTTTAAAAAAATATACAATATGTGTTTTTATGCATCTGCTTTAAATTTCAGTTTACGCATTCTTTCTTTCCCAACATGTAATTCGCTGCCACAGACAATACTGCGATTGAAGAAGTCCTCTTTTCTTTCTTCATATTTATACGGTCCCGTCATCTCCTTTGGAAGGGCCATCGGAATGGATCTCCAAATTCCAGAGTATTTTATTCATTTTTCAATGACATTATTTGTTTTTTTTTTTTTGTTTTGTTTTGTTTTTTTTTGTTTTTGTTTTTTTGTCTATTTAACGGTATATCAACTCCTTGGATTAGTGCAGATATTTTTTCTATTAATTCTTATTTTATTTTATAATATTTATCTATTGAAAGGTAATACTATTTGTAATTCATCATAATTATTATTTCTAATTAGTTTCACTTTCACTTTCACTTTTCACTTCCAGTTTTGGTTTGGTGCAGATATTTTTTTCTATCAATTCTCATTTTATTTTATAACTTTTAAAGATCAATACTATTTTTACTCGTCGTATTTATTGTTAGGGGTCATTTAATGCTGAAATGTAATTTTCTTGGAAGTTTTTAAGTAATAAAAATATCTCATTCTGCTTCCACAATTAAATACATCGTAGAGGTTACTCAGTTTTTGTAGATATACATGTTTGTGTAGACATAATTACTAGATGCGGTAATGAGTGCTTTATTTTATTGTTTTGCAAAAGTTATATTTCGGAATACAGTTCGATCTAAGAAACTGTATTATATTATATAGGTTAATGTCATGAACGTTATTTCATTTTGGCTGTTTGTTTTTTTTTTAATATATATCAACTTCTATGGGTTATTTAATGCCGAATTCTAATTCTTTGCCTTCAACTACAGATAAGATGTATTACTGGTAATTTTACTATAAATAGGTATTGTTGGTAATGTGTTTTTTTATAGAAAATGTATTTTTATACTTTCATATGGTTTTTCTTTTGTTTGGGAGGTCACTATTTGCCTATCACTGGGAACCCTAACAGTATATTGCTTCTGGGCTCAAATAAAGCGACGAACACACACACACATACACACTTATATATATATATATCTTTATTATTCAAGTTGCGGTGAACTCATAGAGTGAGGGAGATTCACAAAAGTAAGGACTGCGCATACATGTATTGACGGAGACAAATTTTCTGTGACCCTCTAGCTAATCTTTCTGGCCAGTTCAAAATCGAACCTGTTAAATGACATTTGGACACCAACGCCACTTCACGTGTCTACGCCTTCTTCGCGTGTCTACTTCGTGTAACCACGCCTCTTCCGGCATACGCCTACGCAAGCTAGCATTTCCCGCTCAGGGCACCCGTGTGCCCTCTTTATTCAAGGCTCAGGTCACCTGTGCGTCCTGTTTATTTTAGTCACCCGATGCATTTCCTGTTTATGCTATCTCTAGTTCCGATTTCCGCTCACACAGTGATGCATCAGAAGTAAGGCCAAACGTTTTTCCTCAACCGATATCCATCACTACCACCCCAGCTCAGTGTATACCTGGTAACAACAGCAATTAAGAGGTCGTTCCACCCTCTTCAAAACCTCTCAATCAGAGGCCTTGCTGCCTGATTTAGTTTATCGTCATACCAAGGACAACATTTTGTATGTACTGGAAAAAGTATTTACGTGGTGCAACCTAAATCGTTCGTATTGTGTGGGCCAAAAATTTTTGTTGGGTATACTTTCGCCAACCCAAAAGATTATCTTGCATTTCATATTGCTATAAAACTTCTTTCTTACTGTACAAATGTTTGAAGAGACATCGCTATTTTTTAACAATGAAATTCATCTTCAATGAACTGGGTATCTAGGGTCGTACACAGGAAAATGTGCTTACTAACAATGATTCCACATATATTCCCAGTTTTCCATGTGATACCATTTTTGTGTTAAGTGTGTCCGACTATTAAGACACGAGAAGTCAACACAGTAAATATAATGGTAATGGTAATATTAGCTGTTTCCTTATAAGGAAACATTCGGTATTCAGTAATCGAACGGTCAGGATCTATTAGCAAAATAGGTTTTTCAAGTCTTGTAGCTGTTATTACTCTGTCCATTATTGATGGAGGGATCCTAACTTTTAGTTAAAGAAGTATGGAATGTCAACATCTTGCTAATATCATTGTTTTCTCATCGGGTTACATATAGTATCCATTTTAGCTGCAGTTGAAAGTTTTACAGTGATGTGGTTTCTGTTATTTGGTACAGATCTTTGTTTTTGATACTGTAGCGTCAGTTAGAAAAAAAGGAATAATTTTCGTCAAGGCACAACTCACTCAAAACCATTTTAATCAGTGATCTTAGAAAGTAGTTGTATACAATTTACAGCTTATATATTTCCGGACGGGTCTGGCACCATCCATGGCATCCATATGGAAGTCTCGATCTGACGTGGCTATTTCAGGACCGGATTCGTGTTTTCAGAAGAAATATTGTCTGATTAAAATGTCTTTCTCTTTTCGTTTCGGGTAAGAAAATTTACACTTGTCAGAAATATACGATAACAATAACATGTCCAAATTGCATAGCGAAGTTTCTTGTATCAAGTAATTAAACGTTTGTTGTGAATTGTGAGATATGTAGATAAACTTATATTATGACAGCGTCCTAGGTATGACGACAGACTGCATCCGGCAGCAAGGCCTCTGATTGGGAGGTTTTGAGGAGTGTGAAACCACCTCTTAGTTGCTGTTGTCCCCAGGTCCAACCTGACCCTGTAGCATCTGTTATGGTCCCAGGTTTGGGCAAATAGCTAACCCCCAACTGTGGTTAAAACAATATTAAAGTATAATAATAGATTTTTATAGTGAAAATAGAATCAATACACCCTCCATCTTTAAGGCATTCATCTATGGACAAAGCGTCAACATTCAATAGAGTCTGACTAGCAATTAAACGATGCAAGTTTTCAATCTAGAACACACCAGAAATCGGTACAAAAACAGAAGAATGTGTTCAGTTGCGGTCATTTTGAATTGAGTTTCAAAATCGGGCACAGACATTTGGAAAGATCTGATATCATGCCAGTGAGATATTTGAGTTAACACAATTCTTCAATACTTACACTATCTGTCTGTCTGTCTATTTATCTATCTATCTATCTATATTGAAATCTTCGGTTTATTTTCTACAGTGGCAAGCAGAGCGCCTATATCGACGTCAGGAGGGTACTTAGGTTACAATCACCCTGAAGAAATCCGTAAAACCACTTCTGACTCACCGAAGTTCGACCCAAATAAACATTCTGAATTTTTTTTTTTTTTTTTGTCGCAGATCTGAAGTTTACTCCTTTCCAAAATTCATTCAAAATTCATACGGCAAAAGTGCTACTCTTCACCCTCCATCTTTAAAGCATTCATTTGTGGATAAAACGTCAAAATTCAACAAATCCAACACAGACAGTGGCGTGCAAATATTTTGAGACTCCTTTCTAGAATCATTACTTTTGTTATACATGTTAGGAACCATCTACCAAGATATGTTTTTATCCGAGTTTCGGGACTGCAAACATTTAACAACAACAACAACCACACGTATTTTAAATGAAACATAAGAAAAGATTATTCTCAGAAGCAGAACATCAGTTAAAATAGCATTTATATGTTCTTTTCAGAAGTATACGATAACAATAAAATGTTCAATTCCTTGTAGTGAAGTTTGTTTTATAATCTAATTAAGTGTTCATAGCGCAATGTGAGATGTATGGCCAGACCTACTTTATGAAGGTCAGCCTAATGTGTTTGTGAGTCCGCAGACAAAGACTTAGGAGGCAGCTGCTTGCTGTTCTTTTCTGTGTATGCGTGGACAAGACCTTAGTTGGCTACTGCTGACTGCCATCTTTTCCATTGTGTGCGTGCATGTGGGCATGTGCATGTAGATCAAACTGGCCTCAGAAATCGCTTTTGAACCCCAAGTAGCAGTATGCAACTATTTTTATATCCGTAAGGAGATTCAAATGTTAATTGCACATAGAAGTGAATATTGAATATAAGGTTTTAATTAGTTAGGAAATAATTTTACACTAGCTCGCGAAAATCGTTTTCTCGAATTTGTGGGAGTAGTGTAGGGAGTTTTTATTGTTATTTTCTAAACAGGTCTACAACTACGTCCGCCAATTTTGACTGCATCTGCCCTAGTTATTATTTTTATTATTAAACAAACTTTCTGATAGGAACTTATTGTTTGAAAAATATAGATAGGATTTAATTTCTTTATTGTCACGCGTCTTTTCCAGTAAACCTGACTATAAGAATTTTCGTACTACCCGAACAAAGGATTGGACTCACTTCTAGAATGGCTAATAATCATTTTTTAGTTGTTTACTAAGATCAGATTAAAGAGGCTACATATATGCGGATCCTTACTCTGTCTAGTCGATGGAATCAGTAATCATTAATTCCAGACAAGACTCTCAAAATACTTTATGTCAGTTTGTTTTAGAAAAGAAAGAACTAAGGAAAGAAAGGAACAAAGAAATGGAAACAGAAGAAAGAAAGGAAGAAAGACTGAAAGAAAAAAGACAAAGAATGAAAGAAAAAAGAAAGATAGAATGAAAGAAAGAAAAAGAAAGAATGAAAGAAAAAAGAAAGTATGAAAAATAGAAAGAAAGAAAGAAAGAAAGGATGAAAGAAAAAGAAAGAAAGAATGAAAGAAAGAACGAAAAAACAAAGAAGGAAACAAAGAAAAAAAGAAAGAAAAAGAAACAAGGCAAAAATTGAGAAAGAAAGAAAGAATGCAAAAGAAAACTAAAGAAATATAATCTAAGAAATAAAAGAACGAAAGAAAAATAACGAAAGAAAGAAAGGAAGAAAGAAAGAATGAAAATAAATATAGAAAAAGCATGAAAGAATAAAAGAAAGAAAGAGAAAGAAAGAATAAAACAATGAAAGAGAAAGAAAGAATGAAAGAGAAAAAGAAAGAAAGAACAAGAAAAATAAAGAGAAAGAATGAAAGAAAGAAAAAGAAAAGAAACAAAAATTAAAGAAACAAACAAAAAGTTATGAATGAAGAAAGTAAAAGAATTAAATTTAAATTTCAAGTTTCATTTAGTATTACCATTTGTATTAATATTTCTTTCATCATATTTAAGGTAGATTCTGTGTATGGGTGGTGCACTGGAGACGGGTTAAAAATGAAAAATCACAGAGATGAGTTCGAATTCTAGTCGGCTTCGTTAATTTTATTCCTTCACAGATTCTCGAGGAATATGTCTCTGTTTATATTTCCTGTGTTTTTCTTACTTTCTCTATCATTTGTCTTTCCTGCTTAAATTTATCTGAAATATATCTAAAGTGTAATATGTTAGGAGGCGGAGAGATGAGATTCAATTACAGTCTGGTTCGTTACATTCAATTACGCGCAGATGCACTTATCATTGGTTTGGATCCATCATCTTCCTCCAGCTATGGGTTAAATATTAGGACTTGTATCTGGAAAAAATAATCTTTATTCTATAAAAAAATAATGCAATATTCCTTCGAAAAAAGAAGATTTATTCATACAAGTAAGTTGTGACTTTAAATAATCCAAAAATAGGTTGATAATCCATAAAAATAAATCAATTCGCTAAAGCAAATCTAAGATGGTAATAATATGATTTAAAGTATGACTTATCTAAGAAAATCAAGTCCAGTTTTTTGTGCGTCCCAAGCACAGATTTTATGAACTTGGTCCAAAAATCAAGATTTTTATCAAGTTGTCGAAAAAGTAGAAATATGATGGAATGAAAGTAGTACCCACCCCGAATTCCTCAGAATATGGAATTTTTAAATTCCAAAAACTTTAAGTACCTTGGCGTATAAATCTGTTAGAACATTTTAATATGAATATTTAATATTTTTAATATAGCAAAGAAAGGAGATGTTGTGTCAAGGGTATTTTTGTCTAACACTGTAAAATGCTTCACAACCAAAAATATTGATTGATTTGTTTGTTTAACGTCATATCAACTCCTTATGGGTCATTTAATGCCGAAATGGAGGCACAGTGGAGTAATGGATAGCGGCTCGCATTGAGGAATCGGAGAGCCGAGTTCGAATTCCAGTCGAATTCATTACACTCACACACGTACTATACTCTAGGGAAAGGTATGAATCCCAGCTATGGGTAAATAACAGACCGGATTCTATAGCTTTGAATGGCAACTGGTCTACCGCAGAAGGAAATGGCAAAAAAAATGAAAAAAAATCTGCCTCATCAGTCATGTGTCGAAAGATATATGATCGCCTAAGTGTGTATCACGCATGGCACATAACTGAATGCCGAAATATATTTTTTCTATGAGGATTCGAAGTAATAGAAATATGAAATAAGTTATTATGCTTTCACAATTGAATACATGGTAGATGATACTCAGCTTTTATGTATATAGATGTTTGTGTGGACGCGCATGTGTGTGTTTACTTTGTAGTTTGGTTGAAATTATATTTTGGAATGCCGTTTGAGTTAAGAAATTTTAGGACTAATATCATGAAAGAGTTCTTTCATGTTGGTTGTTTGGTTCGTTGATCTTGCTTGGTGGCACATCAACACCTCTATGGGTTATTTAATGCCAAAATCTAAATATTTGGTAACTTTATGGATTAACTACAGATATTTTGTACACTTTTTTATATTTTCAATGTGAACCTATGTTTTTTTTCTATTATATATTTTGGAGATTAAAAAATGTATTTTATTACCAATGTATTTGTAATTTTACTATAAAAATGTATTTTTATTATTTATTATTGTATTAATTGCCATTTTACGATAAACCTTTAATGATGGTCATTTTATTAAATCAATTGAATCTTATTTGAGGATTCACTTTTTCCCTATACCTGGGACCCTAACAGGTGCTACAACCCCGGTCAGTGTGGACCTTAGAAAAACATCATTTAAGAAGTAGTTCTATGCTCCTCGAAACCTCCAATCTCCTGATCAGAGGTCTTGCTACCGGATGTAGTTTATCGTCATACCCAGGACAAAAAAAAAAAAAACCTGAGTACTTGAGTCGTGTATTAATTAGTCTCATCAGATCGAGACATTCATATAGATGTCATGCATGGCTTCCATTTCATTCAGATATTTCTAAACTATTGTAGGGATGCAAAAGGTAATTATCTCATTTTGATTGAGATGAACTCAAATGGGTCATGTGACGGACGTTTTGCGTCGTCAGTTCATATTTTGATGAAATTAATCAATCCGCTAATTAGGTTCCAGGAGTCAAAACGAGCATCTGCTTTTTTTTTTTTTTTTTTTTTTTTAAATACGAGCAAAGTATAAATCTGCCTGCCCAGGCTGAGGATATATCTGCTTCGCCCGAACGAGCTGCCAAATGGGCCGCTCACAAGCATTTGAAGCCTTTTTCCTTTGGGAAATATGTCATCACCACATATAGAAACTATTTCCTGCTTGCATGTTAGGAAATACCCATGACTCGTCGTTCTCCGTTTGAGAAATGTGTCCTCGCCGGTGATATAGAATATAAATCCGGATCGCACGAATTCCTATTGGGAAACCTTAATATCACTTCTCCATAAACATAGGAGAATTCAGCGGCAGCTTAAATTCCTGTTGATATTCATCACAAGTAAGACCCTATGTATCTACCCATATTTTCACATTATTTGTTGTTGTGCACCTGTGTTATAATTTCTCTGTGTGGGACAAGTGTAAATGTGTATATAAATTTGTGTATAAAACGCTCTCTGAGAACAAGACAGTTTGTCATTCCTTTTCTTTCTGCTATTCCTTTCCCTCAGTGTGTTAAGGTTTTACTATATCATGGATATAATAGTGCCCATAATGGGGAAATACAAATATGAAATATTCTTTTATTCTCATAGCAACTCCATTGTTATGATCTCCATACTCCTTTTTGTTCTCAGGTCAATGATTAAAATGGCAGCAAGCGAATGAATCCTTCAGGTCTTAAAATAGACTATTCTAAATCAAAACCTATAAATAACCTGAAGATATAAGATTGTAAAGAATTCCCAGAAATAATAAAAAAAAAAAAAACAGATCACTTGAGGATTTTAAAGAGCAGCAACAACTAAATTACATAGCACATATAATTCGAAGGGAAAATAAAGATATAATCATTGACTTTCGAGACAAAGTTAAACAAACTTTCCTCCATATTTTTCCAGTATGTATGCCTTTCATCTCTCTGTTTGACGGTCTCCCTTCAACTCAGAATTCTAACGGCTTTTTCCTATCTCTCTTAGATTTCATTTTCCTTCCTCTCTTTCCCTCTGTGAATCTTTTCATGGCACGCTTTTTCATTTTCTCTTTTCCTCTCAAAAAGCTCCCTCTTTTTCTCCATCTCTTCTTTGCTTGCACATTCCTCTCTTATTTTCTCTAAATCTCTTCCCTTTCACGTCCCTCCCATTTTTTCTCCAACTCTCTTTACTCTATCATAACTTCCTCTCTTTCTCTTTATCTCTTCCCTCTCACATTGCTACATCTTTTTCTCTATCTCACTTCCCTCTCATATTACTCACTCCTTTTCTCTATTTCTTTTCCTCTCACATGCCTCTCTCTTTTTCTACATCTATTTGTCGCCTCACATCCCTCTCTCTTTTTCCTATCTCTCTTTCCTCTCACATTCCTCCCTCTTTTTCTCTATATCTCTTTCCTCTCACATTCCTCCCTCTTTGTCTGTATATCTCTTCCCTCCTTACATTGCACCCTCTTTTCTTTATCTCACTTTCCTCTCATATAACTGACTCCTCTTTTCTATCTCTTTCCTCTCACGTTGCTTCGTCCTTTCTCTATATCTCTTTCCTCTCACATTACTCCCTCTTTTTTCTATATCTCTTTCCTCTCACATTACTCCCTTTATTTTCTATATGTTTTTCCTTTCACATTACTCCCTCTATTTTCTATGTTTTTTCTCTCACATTACTCACTCTATTTTCTATGTTTTTCCTCTCACATTACTCCCTCTTTTTCTATATCTCTTTCGTCTCACATTACTCCCTCTTTTTTCTATATCTCTTTCCTCTCACGTTACTCCCTCTATTTTCTATATCTCTTTCCTCTCACATTACTCCTTCTATTTTCTATATATTTTTCCTCTCACATTACTCCCTCTATTTTCTATATGTTTTTCCTCTCACATTACTCCCTCTTTTTTCTATATCTCTTCCCTCTCACATTACACCCTCTATTTTCTATATGTTTTTCCTCTCACATTACTCCCTCTGTTTTCTATATCTTTTCCCCTTCACATTGCCCCCTCTTTTTCGACTTCAGAAAACTTTTTTTTTCCCGTAAAACAGTTTTCAGAAGAAAGATTTTATAAATTCCAACCGACTGTAACATTCATTCTTCGGTCATGGAATGCCTAATGCTTCCTTCTAAGAAAGCAACTAATCTCACCATTACTATTATCATTATTCCAGATTTCGTTTTGGTCTAAATTACCACCATATTCATCCTTACGTTTCTTTACCTTGTATATTCAATACGCTTCTGTCTGTTTTGATATATATTTTGCTTGCACCCTCCAGTCACTTACGATGTTATCTTCAGTCTAAACTCTTTTTCCACAAAAACGACATTTTTCTGGGGTTTGTCGAGTTTTATTTTAATATAATTGGTCCCGTTGAAAACGTTATCAGCACCAATTTTATCAATGTGGAACTTTAAAAGGAGTCTTCCTGACTTCTTTTAAAATTCCATCTTAATTTCATCTTCGACTCATCTTTAAAACATTCTTCTTCTTCATCTTCTTCTTCTTCTTCTTCTTCTTCTTCTTCTTTCATTCATTCATATCAATCTCTGTCTATGCTCTTCTCTCTACACTTTCATTATCTCTCTATCGTTTCACTCATAGATTTCCCCACTCTTTCTACGTATATTTCCATATTTTTTCTCTTTATTTATGCTTTCTTCTTTTCTTTTGTCTTCCAATTACAACTATTTTGTTTCTATATTTATCTCTCTCTCTCTCTCTCTCTGTTCTCTTCCCTGTTTTCTCTCTTCTCTTTCCTGTATTTCCCTTTTTAAAACTACCTTTCTCTTTTGCCTCTTTGTCCGTCTCCATATTTATCTCTCTCCTTCCCTTTAGTATTCTCTTTCTCTCTTTGTCACCAACCACTCCCTATTTACTCTTGTAATTTGCAATTCATTGTCCTACTGCATTTATCACCTCTCTTTCTTTCTCTCTTCCTCTCTTTAAAACTGTCTTTCACTTTGTTTTTCTTTTTCAGCCTCTTCTTTCTTCTTTAGTCTTTCTTCTCCCACTCTCAGCACCCGTTCTCTCATTCTCTGTATTTTTAACTTATTCCTTTTCTATTCCGTCTCTATTCATTTCTATCTACGCTCCTACCTTCTAACTTTCATTTTCTGTCTCTATCGTTTCACTTCCATATTTGATCTCACTTTCTATGCATATTTCTATATTTTTCTATTTATTTATGCTTTTTCTCTTTTCTTTATTCCCTTCAACTACCACTACTTTTGTTTCTATACTTTTCACTCTATCTCTCTCTATTCACCCTTCTCTCTTTGCATTTTCCTGTATTTTTTTTCTAACTCTTCCTTTTTCTTGTGCCTCCCGTTCGTCTCCATATTAATCTCTCTCACCTTGCTCTTTACTATTCATACTCTTTCAGTTTCTGTCTCTCTATTTACACTATGTCTTTGCCCTATATTGTCTTTCTTTTTTTATCATTACTATTTCTCTACCTTTTTAAAACTTTCTCTCACTCTGTTTTTCTTCCTCTTAGTTCTTCCTTAGACTCAGAAATCATCTCTCTCTCTCTCTCTCTTTTATATATATATATATAGTACTTGCTGGCCACTCGTATTCGAGGATGCCCGTCTACTAGGGCGGCTAACCAATCCATATTTCCGACTCTCGCTCAGGCACATTTTGTGTTTGTTCAACACCCACAAAGCCAAGCCATGGTTTATACTGCAACTATGCTGAGCAGACCTTAGTTATAGTTTCTGAGGAAGAGCGTGTTATTTAGCGTGATCAACAAGTCCAACACGCTCAAGTCTTAGTCCACGATGACTTGTGACTTCGTGTTAGGACAGCTATCGACGGCCCGAGGGGTACCGTCTACCCAACTTCATATATATATATATATATATATATATATATATATATATATATATATATATATATAAAGCATTTCACCCCAAGCAAGTGCTTGCAGAGGATTTCGAGCGAGAGCAGATAGGAATGATAGGGGAGAGGGTGAGGAGAAGGATAGTGCATAGATCAAGGCGACTGCAGATGTCGATTGACATTACATTTGAATACGTGGAGATTAAAGCTTACAGGGAAACAGGAGTAGGGAAAGGAGTTCCACAGGCGAGAGGTACGAGACATGAAGCTATTGGAGTAAAAGACGCGGCTACATTTAACAGTTTCAACAGTGAAAGGGTGAAAGCGGGATGCCAGCCTCGTAGGTCGCTTGAAGTCGCGAAATCTGGGAACCAGCGAAAGCAGCACATAATTCAAGCAATTATCTTGAAAGTACTTGTAAAAAAGACTGAGAGAGGCAACGGCACGTCTGTGAGAGAGCGACTGCAGATGAGATGCCAGATCAGAGCAAATTACATTGCATATCCGTCTCTGGATCTTGTCAAGAACCTCGAGGCAAACAGAATGGGCTCCAGACCATATATAGCAGCAATACTCCATGCAAGGGCAAATTGTTGATTTGTAGACCTGAAGGATCGATTCCGGGGAATTTGTTCCATCTCAGTAGACAACGTGAAACCGAGCAGCCGCAGAGAGCCGCTCTCGGGATGTTGAGCGTCAGACATTCTAAGGTGGGGGGTGAGGAAGGCTCTCTGTGGTGATTAATAGAGAGCAGTTTTGTTTCGGCGGCGTTAAAGTTAACCAGCCAATTACGGCCCCAGTTCACAAACAATTGGAGGTCCTTTTCGAGACGAACGGCCAGTTTAGTTTTGTCAACGACACTATATATATATATATATATATATATATATATATATATATATATATATATATATATATGACGGTGTAAGGCACTGATTCGCTTCCTGTCGGAGGACACATATTTTCTAAGAAATTTCTCGGACATTTAGGCCGGTAAATGCAAATTAATACTGTTTATTATAAACAGATCATTTATTTAAATAATTGTATGTATAAAAATATCGTATAAACATATATTAAAGTAATTGTCGGTTTTAGTCCACCTCATATTATATATATATATATATATATATATATATATATATATATATATATATATATATATATATGTATGTATGTATGTATGTATATGTATTCGAGGATACCACTCTACTAGGGCGGCTAGCCAATCGCTATTGCAGACGCCCCTTCAAGCACATTTGTGTTTTGTTCAACATCCACAGAGCCCACCTGTGGTTTATACTACAACTATGTTGAACAGACCTTAGTTACAGTTTTTGGGAGAGAGCCTGTTATCTAGTGTGATCAACAATCTGAACAAGGCCAGCACACTCAAACCCTCAGCCACGATGACTTGTGACTTCGTGCTAGCACATCTATCGACGACCCCAAAAGGTTCTGTCTACCTAATTTCATTCACAAGGCTTGGGTCAACCCGTAGTATGGTTTTCAAACACTTTCCAAAGGTGGTACACTCTGGGATCCCCCTTCCACACCGATAACATCAGAAAGTCTCCTTCCTGGCAAATCAACCTCGGTGAGATTCGAACCTGTGTCTCATGGTCAGAAAGCGAACGCATATATATATATATATATATATATATATATATATATATATATATATAATATATATATATATATTATAATAAATGAGTTAATTTAGACTTCTTGAACCTCATGAACCCCACCCTTTTTCATTCTCTTTTTCCTCTTACAATCCTCCTTCTTTTCTCCATCTTTCTATCCTCTATTCCAGGGGTTTTCAAACTTTTTGACTTTCAGACCCCTTTATATTTCAGGCTTTACCTTACGGACCCCCTTGTAAACGCTTATGGAATTTATACATAAATATTTGCTGAATATAACATATAATTTTGTATTAATGCAATAAAAGCTGGTTTAAAGCTTACTTTAGACATAAGTGTTCAAATAAATTAATGCTGCATGTTGCTGCAAAATGTAACAAAATTAAATTTTGTTATATTAAAATATTAGTTTTACATGTAAATGAAAACAGTAATAGTATTTAACAAATAGTTTTATTGTCAATTACACACACAGGAATCGTAAAATAGATCCAAAATTCAAATCCTTTGGTTCCTTCTCTGCATGAATAGAATCCATTATCTTTATCAATTTAAGATATAAATTATATTAGTATATCAAAGCTATGAAATCGTTTATTGAATCAATTTATTTCATGATCGGCCTATAAGTTACATATA
>CAHIKZ030003526.1:1227500-1325000 GCA_903632075.3 Acanthosepion pharaonis
TGAGAGACTATATAATGACAGGCATATTTATCTTTACATTAACATATATTAATTTTTTTATTTATATTTGTATGTGTGTGTATACTTATGGATATATATATACCATATTTCCATAATATTTACTCCCCTCTAACTCTACAAATGTCGAATGTATAACTAATTCTAATTTCTATATTTCCCCCCCTCTATAACCTCTTTACCTGTATTAATTATAATTTATAAACTTTCTCCTCTTATAAAATCTCCCCAACTCTCTTACCATTAATCCTTTTATCTCTATATATTTTAAAGTTATTTTTAAACACCTATTTATTCCTCTTTTAATTTTAAATTAATATTTCATTCTTTATATTACTCCAAATTAATGTCATAAGGTTAATATTCGGGTTTAATTTTATATAACTTCTTCCCTTTAATACCAATACTTTCTACCTTCCCCTGGCCGCTGTCTCGTGCCTTTCGTCTGACTGATAGGGATACATTCGGTGTTAGTATTTCGACTGTTTTTTTTTCTTTCTTTCTTTTAGCTTTCACTGTTAAATTTCTATTTCTGACACGAACTCAGTCCACACCGGGGTTGATAAAACAGATGAACAATATCTTCGTCAGCCGAAATAGGCTAAGCCTAATATGAGGTGATTTTGCATTTTATTGTTTATTAATTATTGCTCTATAATAATAAATACATTCAGCTTTTTTTGTGGATCAGTATTAATATTTTATATTACTAGGATCCAGCTGGATGATTAGTGTATTTAGGCAAGAATCCTTTATTTATACATGTTTCATTAAAGTCGACGGACAAGGTACTACGATTAAGTTTTTATTTAATATTTTGTGTCCGAAAAAGGTAAGATATAAGATATCTGACTGATGTCACATCAGTCGGATATGATCCCAGCTTGAAGCAATCAGACGTCTTGCCAAAGTGAACAGCGAAACAATCTGTCTGTGGATGACTATATATGCTCACAGAAATTCGATTGAGCTCTCTAGGGAAAGGGCGTTTTAAAAAAAAACAGGGGCTCTTACTGCTATTAAGCATTATTCTTCAAGTAAATTGAATTGAGTTCTCCGAGCCGCCGGCGTATTTAAAAAACCTTAAAATTCACTTCGCTTCGTCCGTGTGACGATGGCCTAGAGGTAAGATATATTATTGATGTCAAATCAATCGAGTTTCAATCCTGCCTTGAAACAATCGGTTGATTAGCCACACTGAAGAGCCATGGTACAGCGATATATTGTATCGAGCATACTTATAGATAGTTTTTTTTTTTAATGTTTTTTTTGAAAGTGGTAATATCCATATGCATCAATGTGCGTGTGTGTATGTATATAATTGCATATGTAGATATACCATGACATTTGTGCGTACAATTGTATTTTTATTATTATTACTTAGATATGTTTATTAGTCTTTCAGTTATAATTACATTTATGCATCGGAGGTGAATTTTTGTACATTTATCTCTAATTCTTTTCTTTTCTTTTTTTTTAAAAACCTGCTTCCGATATATATATATATATATATATATATATATATAGATAGATAGATAGATAGATAGATAGATAGATAGATAGATAGATAGATAATCCGCTACCACAAGAAAAGTTGGTTTTCTGTGTCGTGCCAGAAGGATTTTCTCGTCCATCCTTCAGATCTATAAATCAACCATACGTCCTTGCATGGAATATTGCTGACATATATATCCTGGTGTCCCCGCTGTAAGTCTCAAGGTCCTCGACAAAATCCAGAGACGAATCTTCAATGCCTGATCCTGATCTGGCATCTCGTCTACAGTCGCTTTGTCACAGACGTGCTGTGGCTTCCCTCTGTCTCTTCTACAAGTATTTTAACGGCAACTGTTGCGACGAGCTACATTCAATGCATGAATTTATATATTATTTTCGTTGGCATTACATTCATATATATATATATATATATATATATATATATATATATATATATATATATATATATATATATATATATATATATATATATATATATTGTTCGGGTAGGTGTGTGTTTCTACTACATCTCAAACTCTACGGTAAATATTTGTCGGCTTTATACTTGAGTCTTTAGGTAAGCGATGTTTGTGTTTTTGATTGAGTCTTGAAGTAAATATAAATGAAGTTAAATATCAATCATATTTATTGTTGGATCTGTGAACATTTATTTCGAAGGCGAATCACCTGCTGTAGAAGTCAGCGTATTCCTGACCTGGTGTTAGGGGAAACATCACACGGAAATATTCGGTTTCAGTCACATTCCCACCACCTAACGTATCTTTCCTTTGCATTTTCTGTAAATATTTTGATCGTAATTTTTCTGTACTTTCCTCTAGGGAAACCTAGATTTATGAATTTAAGCGCAGTACTAGATTGACGGATAGGTTTCATTATTTTATACTTGAAATATCTAGAGGTAACCGTAAGTTCTATGCAGCAGAACTCACTTCCGGCTTCTCTGCTTTCCACTCAAATTTGATCCTCAAAAATTTAAATGCAATGTCAATTGTTATCTTCTGTCTTATTAATTCGTGTTCTGTTATCGTTCTCTCTCCTAAAATTTTTTTTTTCTTATTTTCTTACACCTCTTGCGTCTTAGTGACTTTATTTCCTTGCTTGAGTGGAAATGATTAAAACAAAATGAATGTGAAAATATTTATTGTTTCTTAAAAAAAATGGAAAATCCCTTTACTGTGCTGTATTTGTAATACACACAAATGAAAGCGCTGTTAAATTTTGCACATATTTAATTACAATAGAAACTCCCCTCAGTGGCATTCTTAGTATAAGTCTGCTACCAAATCCATTTAAAAAAAAATGGTACAAAAACCTGCAAAGAAAATGAGTGGATTAAGGAAAGATTTAAAGAAGGAGCTAACGAAGACAATGACAAACAAACAGCTGAAAAAGATTAGATAGTAAAGAAGCGTTCCTGAAAACCATGAAAAAAGGGAGAAAAAAACTTGGACGGAGAAATAAAAAAAAAAAAAAAGCTGGGGTGTGGAATGGTTGTGAAAATACAGTAAAAATAAAACCAAATAAGACGGGACAAAAAAAAAACAAGAGCGCGGGGGTGTGGTTTTGGGGTGGGGGTTACCTCAAGAAGAATTTGAAAGCATGAAAAATGAGGAATTCTGACCAGAACAAAAGACACCATTGCACAGGAAATAAACAGAGATGAAGGGAAGTGGGGGACCGTAGAAAAACACTTCAAATTTTCAACAAAATGACAATCATGGTTCTCAATACGAGACGCCAACTCGCTCGTCTTAACCTCAAAACTTGTTTCCTTTCAGGCACCCCCATTCCCCCGCTCCAATCATTCATTTGTCTCGTGTCTTTTCTTCATTAGTCGGGCTTCGTTTTCCTTCTCTGCCGCCGTGCTCCAATCTCACCTGCCCACCACTGTCAGTTCAGACCGCCTTCGCGTACTACTCTCCACCTGCTCCGAGTCCTCCAATTAAAATTAAATTTTGCCAGGTCTTTTTTTCTTCTTCTTCTTCTTTGAGTTATATTTTAATACAAAACTCTTCGTCCTTGTTTGTTTTTCTTCGTGTCCAGCCTCATCTTTCAATAAGGCAACTACAGAAACAAAACAAAGTAACGCCATCAACTCTGTCTACTACTACTACTACTACTACTAATAATAATAATAATAATAACAACACATCAGTCACCATCTAGATATCTTCTGATCTTAATTGATTTAGAGTGTTTCATTTTTTTACTCATTTCACCTCAAGCAAGGCAATAAAGAGACTAAGACGCAAAGGCTTACGCAAGAGTGAAGAATATGAGAAAAAATAGGAAGAAAACATTATAAAGGAGAAAGAACAATAAAGCAAATGAAGAAGACCGAAAATAACGACTAACATTCCATTTAAATGTTTTAAGATCAAATCTGATTGAAAACTTAATGGCTGGGAGAGATTTCGACCAGTAAAAAATCCTAAAGAAGAAACTATTAATATAGAAATTACGGTTAAAACTATCAATTTCAACTGTACATGATGAGACCTAACTGCCAATCTAGTCAGTCAGTTATGTGCCATGCGTGATACACGCTTAGACAATCATGTATCTTTCGATGCATAACGGACGAGGCAATTTTTCCCGCAGTCGGTTGCCGTTTTTTTCTGCGGTAGACCAGTTGCCATCCGAGGCTATAGAATCCGGTCTGTCTTGCTATTCACCCATAGCTGGGGGGAGAAGAAGAGGATTCATACCTTTCTCAATGGTATTAGCACGTAAGTGAATTTCGATACATAACGGACGAGGCAATTTTTTCCCGCAGTCGGTTGCCGTTTTTTTCTGCGGTAGACCAGTTGCCACCCAAGGCTATAGAACCCGGTCTGTCCTGCTATTCACCCATACCTCAGGGAAGGGAAGACAAGGATTCATACCTTTCCTAACGGTATTGGCACGTAAGTGAATGTAATGGATTCGACTGGAATTCGAACTCGGCTCTCAATACGAGCCACTATCTATCATGCCACTCTAGTACTACACCAAAATTCGCAAAGTTGAGGTACCAAAGAGGAAATTAATATTTATTTTGAATAATAAAAAAGGTGCCACAAGTGGAAGGTTTGTATTCAAACTGTTTCATCTTGAGACTTAGATTGCCACGATTACAGACACAAACCTACAATAGTATCCCTTACACGAGAAAAACAGATTCTTACTTCCTATTCTTACTACAGTCGCCATAGTATCTCAAGGTTTTTATATAGTCCTAACTATTTCCCACATGTACAATTTGTGGGGGGGGGGATAAAATTAACAACATTTAAAAATTAAACCCCGATTACCAAAGTGGGAAGTTCATCAGAATAATTACCATAAAATATTCATAACTAATTTACAGTGAAGATACATTAAGGTGATGTCAGTGTAACTGAATCTGAGGGGCCAGGTCAGGATCAATAACATTGCATCCTATTCTTTGGATTTTATCAAGAACTAGCAGCATGGCTCGGCGTTGCCCGTGTTTGATTCAAAAATCGTACGACTCATACAGCAATCGCTATCACTTGACTTAAAATATTTTTACCCTTCCTTGCCTTTAAAGGAATGCCCTTTGCCGTGCTGATGTTGCTACATGCCTTAATTCTTGCCTATCTCACACTGCGAATTTTTTCTAAGCTCTATACTAAACATTAAATCTGTTACGAAAAAAGAACTAAACAAAATGAACACAAAACGATCAGCTTTAAAAAAGGACTCGTAACTGGAAAAGCCGAATGGAAAAAGAATGTTAACAACAAATACTTTTTCACACCCAACACAGTTCTGCAGAATCAGAATCAACGTTGAGTTTAAGCAAGTGAATGAGCCAATTGGAGTAAAGTGACATGCAGATTTAAATTTTTCCCAATTGTGACGAATGCAGCTATCGATTTTTTTGAATGCTAGCATGCTAGTTAACATTCGTGTTAGTCAGCTGTTGGGTCTCACGCTGGCCAATAGAATCTTCCTGCCTATTCGTGGCAGCCAGCTATTGGCTCTCACTCTGGCCAGGACAAAATGGCCGCAAACTACGTGAAAACTGCCGTAGAAGCATGAAAAAAATGTTTATTTCCAATATCAATTGGAGATTGGGAAATGCAAAGTCGGTCTTGGCCTTTCTGCTGACTTGGAGTATGTGCATGTAAATTTTGGTGCAAATCCGTCGAAAATTGCGACCGTGCTTTCGTTACACACAAACACACATCCTGCCTTTTATAGATAGAGATAGCTAAATACATAGCAGAAGCACAAGACTAGCAATATTCAATGCAATGAGGAATGGTAGACTTATAAATGTGTAAGATAGATTCTAGCGAGAAAAATTATCTAGCAGAACACAATGAACCTAATTTCCTAGCTGACCTAGCAAATAATTCAATAGAATCACTCCACGGAAAGCATTAGCCTAAGAAGGCGCAATGGGCCATTCTACTGGACGTTAGCGTCAACTATAATGATGGAAATAAAGACGATACATAGAAACATGTAAGTTGCTGGAGCAAGTGGTGAAACGAAGAAAGTGTTAATATATATATATATATATATCTTTTTTTTCTTACTGAATTAAGATATGCTATGCTTAATAGATCATACAGTCTTACAAATTGTATTCCTAATGGGAATCTTCATGTCTGTTAAAAAATAAAATATACAATACGGGCTTTCAACTTATATTTATATGTGTGTGTGTGTGTGCGACATATTTTAGTAACTTGCTTAAACGTTTTTTTACGAAATACTCATATTGAGTAGATGCTTTTTTTAGGAATACTCATATTGAGTAGATGCCTCTATAGCTCTAGTTTTTATTATTAAACTGTGCATTTATTTATTTACATCTAACGACCTGATTATTCGAGAAAACTTCTTAGAAAAATACTTATTTCTCTAATATTCAGGACGGTAGATGATAGATATACTGTCTGAAGTCTCATGAATTTTTTATTATAACTTTCAACCAATAAGGCCCAAAAGACACTCAAGACAGTGGGTTACTGTGCAGTGTTGTATGATCGTAAGAAAAAAAATATATATATATATATATATATATATATATATATACACTACACGCACATACACACACACACACACATACACACACACACACATATATATATATATATATATATATGTTAAAAACATAGATTTAATATATGTTATATTAATGAATTAAAGTACTCAATATCAGGGATATAGCGTGTGTAAATATAAAAGTATGTTTCATGCTTAAACGAAATCTTCAGACCATGTGTATTATGGTTTGTATCGACTATTTATATATGCTGGTATATAGTACATTGTGGGTAGAAGATCTGTTGTATTATCCTAACGGTTATTCTATGGGTAGTGACGATTATGTTTCAAATGGAGATCTAATTCATTACCTCTTCGTCACCGAGGCCTGTTGGTACAGTTAGCGTCGTATCGTAACGGTCCGGGTTCAATTCTCAGTAGCGGAGGCGCACTGCTGATGAGAACATAAATTAGTAACCTTCCACCCTCAACAAGCAGGCCCTCAACTTTTAACGATCGTGATAGATGGTTGTCCTCTCAAGGAAGTGCCATTCCTTGACTGTCTATTGAGACTCATAATTTCCCAAGACCTCAAATGGAACTCATACATCCAATCTATTGCTAATGAGGCTGGAAAAATCCTCAGTTCATTTTAACGCACCAACGATTATCTGACTCCCTCGACTATACTCTCTCTTCACAAAATCGGCGAGGCACTAGATAAATTCATAATTGTCTTGCCTGACAGAGTAAATCGACTTTCTTATCAGCTGGCCTAGCAATCGATTCAATATAGTCTTTCAACTTCATATCAGCAGAGAACGTTAAACAGAGAAGGAGCAACGACTCACTTTCCTGGAGGTTAGCATCAGCCATGCTAATGGAAGGCAGCTGGACCCTCAGATAATTAACGGAGAGAAATTTAGTTTTGGAGGCGTTAAAATTTACAAGCCATCTTTTGCCCCAGTTAACAATGTCGTTTTGGACATCGGCTGCCATTTTGACCTTGGAGGACTGATAAGCCTTAATATCGAAGCAGGAGTAAATTGTTGTGTCATCATTGTAGATACCAAACAGAGAGCTGATTTCATCAGGAAGGTCATTAATGAAAATTAAAAAGACCAAGGAGGAACCTGCGTTAGTACGAAAGGATCTAGACGTGTGGCCTTTCAGGGTAACTCTCATTTCACGATTTGATAGGAAAGACTGAAACAGTTCAAAAAAGTGTCAGGAGATACCGTAACTTTTCAAGAAAACCTGCATGTCATGCCCTGCCTGAGTCTTTCGAGATGTCCAATTGCTCGGGCTTCACCGTTATGCAAATTAGAAATTAGAAGTGTCTTCCTGATGTTATGTGTAAATCTATTTTGTTTCCATTTTCTCTAAACTTTCTTCGTTGCTCACATATTCGGTACATGGTATCCCCCAGAATCCTTCTCTAGAACCACATTGCTCTTGCTTGAAGTCTCTTCATCTTTGAAGATATTTTCCAGTACTCACTGCGATAGAATAGGAAAAATATCACGTAATATTTAGGTACCATTCTCTTGTTTCTAATGAGGTTTTTTGTGTTTCTTAATACGACCCAAGGAAGAATGCGAAAACGCGCCCCTGCACATTATGGCTCGACGCGTAGAAATAACTCCCACTAAAAGACACAGACTGTGATTTGTAGCCGATACGACGGATATAAATTCATTGATTCAACGTCGCAAAGGACAGAGAGAGAGAGAGATCCGGCTGAGATGTCGACACGCAGAGGTTGGTCAAGAACGCCGCAGGCAGACTGAGACTAAACGCGATACTTTTCAACTTTCATCCTTCGCCGTCGCTGCCTTCACAAAACATCAACCGACAGCCATGACCAACATTCTTTCTCTTTCTTCCTTCCTTCCTTCCTTCCTTCCTTCCTTCCTTCCTTCCTTCCTTCCCGACTCTGTTGCCTTTTACAACAACAACGAATAATATATTGGCTTTGTATATATGTAAATAAATCATAGATTTATTTACACAAAATACGACCTATTCCTTTTTCCTCGAATTTACGTTTGTTGAGGCGACGAAGAAAATAACCTCTTCAACAGAAACAACAACAGCGACGAGTTCTGCCTTCCAGGTTACTCATTCTTATTTTCCGCCACAATATATATAAAGTTGTGTACCTGTTTGATTTTGGTATCTCCGATTTGGAATTTGGAATTTGGGCTCACAACAATGTATTCTGTCTTCTTATAGTTGATATTTAATCCTTTCTTCTCACTTTTCCATGACCTTCTGTAGGAGTTTGTGTAGTTTCTGCTATTAACACTGTGTCATCTGCATATCACGTGTTGATAAGATCGTGATCGTCTATAATGAATTCTGGTAGAATTTCTAGTTCTCCCAGATCGCTTCGCTCTGTAGGTTGAATATGTCATGCGAGAAGACACATCCTTACCGTACACCTTATTTTTGTACATAAGTTGAATTTTCTATCCGTATACAGGTGATTTGCTCTGAGTATGGTTTCTGAATTATTCTAATATCCTTCCTAAATACATTAAGTTTGCTATGCAGTTCCAAATAAACTTTGTGGCGTATCTTAACGATCGCCTTTTCATAATCTAAAAAAAAAACACAGTTACACGTCCTTCTGCATTTGTATTGGTCTTTCTGATAACATTCTGAGTATAAATATCACTTTCCTTGTTCCAGTGTTTATGACAAACAAGCACTGGTCTTTTCTTATTTCTGGTCTGATTCTACCGCGCAATATACACATCAGAATTTGGAGGTTGAGTTTTGTTGTATGGCTCATTAACCTGATAGAGTTCACAATCTTTTTTACTCCGCTCCTTATATAGCGCTATTAAAATATACTACTTAGTTCTTCCGGTATTTCACCACTGTTGTAGATTTCACTTTTTTATTTTCTGTAATCTTATCAGTCGAGTTCGTTATATTCGCTTACGCACAAATAACCCTTCAGAAAGGTATGAATCCATCTCTTCTCCTCCGGCTATGAGTAGAATAGCAGGACAGATTAGGTTCTTTAGCCTTGGTTAGCAACCATTCTGCCACATAAAGAAATGGCAACCTACTGCGGGAAAAATCTTCGTCCTGTCAGTCATGTATCGAATGATACATGATCGTTCAAGCGTGTATCACTTGTACCACTTAATTGACTGAATCATTTATATGTCGAAATTACCAAAGACTGCCAGCATTTCTTTTACTATTCCGCCTGGCACTGTTGCTTTGTTTTGCTCTGTGCAGATTCCACTTCAGATTTTAGTATTTCCTGTCCGTCGGTAATTCTGTGAATTGCCAGTTTTTCTATTTCATTCTGGAAGTCTGATCCGAAATATTCTCTCCATCTCTGAAGTATTTTTTTCTTTCTCTAATATCGTCCTTGCGTTCTTGGATTTTATGCAGCCTGTTGATGATTATGTCTTTTCTCCTGTTAGATCTCTTATTTTTAAGCATATCTGCTTTATCTATGATACTCATTCTTTCTATTTCTGTGCATTTTTCGTTGAGTCATTCCTCTTTAGCCTGCCTGCATTTGTTCCTGATTTCTTTGTGCAGTGTCCTATATTCTAATCCGTGTCTCGGCATTTATTGTATTCTTTTTCATCATGTCGAGAATGTCATCCATTTTATTTATTTTTTTTTTTTTTCGTTTCGACTATTTTCCTTTGGGATAATCTCGATTGCTGAGATTACTAAAGCTTCTCTTAATGTGTTAGTCACACTTCGAGGTTCCATTTTCATTTTGTCTCTCATATCTGCTTTTCCCACCGTACATATATGTTGTGGTACGATCCACCTAATTTACATAGTGGAGTACCGACCATATAAATATGGGTTGGTACCGGGAAGACGAGGGAAGTAACAAGAGATCCCATCCAGAGACTCTGCCCGACTGCGATTAAGTCAACCCATTCTACAGGAACAGTCTTCCCAAGAATATACCAAAACTAACTGTAAATATTGTGTACCTTTTCCTTGTTTCAATAAATTTTGTTTACGTACATTTTGTGTTGTATTATTATTATTCCATGATTATCCAAGCTTCAACAATATAGTTCTTCAGATTCGTGATTATGTTTGTTGTATTGCAATTTGGGTGCTGTCATGGGCCTCTTCAATTTCCGTAGTTTCATTCTAAGTTTACATATCACTGGACAGTGGTCGCTTCCACAGTCGGCAGTTGGGTATGTTTTGCAGTGCAAAAGTGCATTCCTGAAACTCTTGTTGATAATTATGTAGTCGATTTGTTCGTTTGTTTTTGTTTATTTGTGTTGGTATAAAGACACAAGCCTATATTTTACTTAACAAATATATTAACGAAAATCGGTAATACAAAAATATACAAACGATTATGAATGTTAAGTCCGAACTGTCAGAGCTGACTGTGGGGGGGGGGAGAACCCTCTACAGACAAAAAGCAGTACCTGCTTTTATTTGTAACTTGGAAGAGTCCATCCGCGTATGGGTAATTTACCATAACAATGTGTTTGTTTGTTTCTCCTCCTGGGCTTCTCCATGTCCATATACGTCTTCGTTTTTCTTGAAACCAAGTGCTGCTTACTGTCTTTCTTTGTCCGTACACCACTGGACCCATTTTCCTCAGCGTTCATTATCAGTTCCTAGTCCAAATTTGCCAACTATTTCATTATTTTTCTTCTTGCCTATTTTGGGATTCAGGTCTCCATGACTGTAATTTCCTGGGATTTACATTGAAACTTGTCGTTGTCTAGACAAGAGCTCTGACCGATATGTTGAAAGGTATTCCTCTCTGTTTAATAAATAGTTGAATTTGACGTAGCAGGCATATAGATCGTACTCAACGGTGTCTCTTCTGCTGATAATCATGTATTCAGTCATTTAAAGCTATCTGTTTATAGTAATGGCATTTGTTTTACTATTTACATGGCGGGGAGTGAAAATCAACGACTTTTGATCGAATTCGGATTGAGACCCTTGATAGATCCTCTGACGTAGCAATTAATGCCCATCGCTGAAAACACATTGTCACTTTGCGGCCATTGGAAATAAATTTTGTATTAGTGAAGAGGCATGAGCCTATTTTCCTTTGTATTCTATGACTTTATCATTCACCTTGACAAAACATCTCGTAATCTAACTGCAAATAAATACATACACATGAAATAAAATGTCTATGTGTTTGTCCAATAGACTAAGAAACTACTAGATGAATTTTAACAAAACTTAACAGGCATAGAAGCTATGTCGCAAGGATTGTCACAGGTTATACAAAATTGAAATGTGTTGTACCTGAAGAGATGTCCAAACTAAAGTAAAAAAATCAATATTTCATGTAAGTTAAATATTTCTTCCAGCGTAAAAATATAGTTATAAGGGAGATAATTCGATTGTTAGTGGTAATTTAATGCGTGGTTACGTCTCTTACAGATTGTAATAATCTATACAAATAAAAGGAAATGCCTGTTTGTATTTCTATTGTGAGAAATCAGTCCCCGAATAATTACCTATTCGAGTAAATAAATAAGTAAAGCTGTAAAACTCATTGACAGGTAGCAATTATATTTGTTATTGTAACAGTGTTTGTGCAAAATACAGGAGAACAATTTAAAATTATGAAGAAAGGAAGATCTGACTATAAACAAAAATACACTCAGGCAATTGGAAATTATTGTATTTCTAAAATACGATATATTTGATAGGTTCAAATCCCGCAAAAAGTAAGAATGTGGCAGTACTTTTTCATTGGACCATGAAGCAGCAATTAAGAAAGAAAGAAAGAAAGAAAGAAAGAAAGAAAGAAAATGTAAACAGATATGAACAAAATAAAGATCAAAAGCGAGAAAGGAAAACAAAGAAAGAAAGAAAAATGAATGAGTGAAGGAAGGAAGGAAGGACGAGAAATGAAAAAGTTAAACAGATGTGAACAATAATAATCTCAAGATGTTATGCTAAAAAACAAAGTGTTCAGTTAGATTATTTGCCTCTTAGGAACACCTGTGTATACGACTGCTAGGATTGGAAAGTCTCCATCACTTTCTTCTTCCTCTCTGTCACTGATAAGTATTTGGGAAAATTCCTATCCTGGGGACAACATAAGTAGCCAATACAAACCAAATGCATTGTGCTATTAACATTACTACAAAACAACCTTTCTCCTGATGAGAAAACGGCTGATTTAATTTTCGATAGGAGACAGAGACGGTGACAATAACACCCGTTTAGACTAACATGGCAACTTGGCCCACTTTGAAACAACGACCTGTGTGACAAATCTGCATTTCGAGTCACGTAGATAATCCCATATGTTATCGTGATTATGTTATATTATTATTATTAATAATTATCCGAGAGGAGATGACGTGTCATAAAATTAAGGAAAACGACTCCTAAAATAACAATTTTTATTAACGTATTCGTTAGCGGTAAAATGCTGTTACACACATAGCCACTCGCCATAATTGACTGAGGCTAATAAGATTTTATTTGAAATTCTATTTGTTCTTATTTGCCCGAAAAGAAAGTGTTTGTGGTGGACTGGGTTAGGATCGAGTCAGAATAAAGACTGAAACAATTTTTATTTTTAAATTTTGCTTTTTTTGTGTGTATATTTGTTCTAGTTAATTTTTTTTTTTTTTTTTGCGCAGGTCTTTGCTCTTCTTTGTCCGTTTCCTTCCGACAATTCTTGATTTTCTCCTTCCCGACAAACAGAGAACATTTTCAAAACAAGAAACCCTAGAGTGAAAGCAAAACAATTAAAACAAAAATAAAAGAATTTGAAAGATTTTTTTTGTTTGTTTGTCCTTTTGTTTTTCAAATAAAATCATCGAAGGTGTGGACGGTGGGATGAAAAAGTTGAAATTTGAGGACGGGAAAAATCGCGGTAAAACGTAGGAGGTTTGTAAAAAAAAATATATAAAATCAAGTATCGAAATTAGAAGATGGCGTGGGAACGAAAGGGCAAAGTACTCAAAAGGTTTCATTAAAAAGTTGAAATAAGGGTGGAAGGACGATGAAAAAGAAAATAGTGATGGTTTTATGAAAAGTCGAAATAAAAGTTGAAACGAAAAGAAATATAAAGGTGGGAGAATGAACGGGCAATCATTTGAATTCCGGCTGCGATGAGGGAAAACCCAAAAGGCGGGGCGTAGCAAGACAGAAAAGATTAAAGAGAAAGATTTTTTTTTTTTAAATAAGATGCTAGAATATAAAGTGAGTTTAAGAAAAATAAATATCGGTGAAAGAAAAACATAAGATGAAAGAAGAAATGAAGAAAAAAGCAGGTAATGAAAGAGCAAAGAAAGAATAAAAAAGGAAAACAAATCTGAATAAAATTAAAGGTTTCAAAGAAAGAAAGAAAGAAAGAAAGAAAGAAAGAAAGAAAGAAAAAAGAAAGAAAGAGAAAAAAGAAAGAAAGAAAGTTTTTTCTTTCTTTCTTTCTTTTTTCTCTTTCTTTCTTTTTCTTTTTCTTTCGAAAGAAAGAAAGAGAAAAAAGAAAGAAAGAAAGAAAAAGTAAACAGATATGAACAAAATAAAGATCAAACGCGAAAAAGAAATAAAAAGAAAGAAAGAAAAATGAATGAGTGAAGGGAGGAAGGAAAGATGGAAGGAAGGAAAGAATGAAGGACACATGTGAACAATATAAAAGATAGAAAGAAAAAAGCTTAAAAGTAAAAAAAAATAAGGGAAAATAATAAAAAATAAAATAAATAAATGAAGAAAAAAGAAGGTAAAAAAGAAGAAAAGGAAGAAAGAAAGAAATAAAAAAGAAAAACAAATTTACATAAAATTAATGATCACAAAGCAATAAAAAAAGAAAGAACGGAAGAAACACTGGACAGATCGATAAATATGTACTCGATCTAGCAAAGAAAGAAAAAAAAGAAGGAAGCACGTAAAGTGAAGGAAGAAAGAAAAAAGAAAGAAAGAAAGAAAATGTAAACACATATGAAGAAAATATATCAAAAGCGTGGACTAGAAACAACGAAAGAAATTTAAGTGAAGGTGCAAAATGAAAAAGTTTGACAGGTGTAAAAAATAATAAAGATGATCAAAGTAATTAGGTGCAAACATTAATATCATAAAAAGAAATGTATGAATGAAATAATTAAAATCTGAGAGAGAAAGGAATGGAAAGAAACAAAAACGATATTGAACAAAAATAATGAATCCAATGAATGCAAGCAAAGAAAAATAAAGGATTAGAGAAAGAACGGAAGGAAGCAAGAAAGGAGTAACAAAATGAAAATTAGAAAGAATGTAATTAAACAATGTAGAAAAAAGAAAGAAAAAGAGAAAAGAAAAGAGAAATAGAAGAAAAAGAAAAATGTAGAAAATAGAAGAAAAAGAAAGAAAAAGAGAAAATAGAAGAAAAAGAAAGAAAAAGAGAAAAAGAAAGAAAAAGAGAAAATAGAAGAAAAAGAAAGAAAAAGAGAAAATAGAAGAAAAAGAAAGAAATGAGAAATAGAAGAAAAAGAAAGAAAAAGAGAAAATAGAAGAAAAAGAAAGAAAAAGAGAAAATAGAAGAAAAAGAAAAAGAGAGAAAAGAAAAAAAGAGAAAAAATAGGCGCTAAAAAAAGAAATAGAAATCGTAGAAGAAGAAAGAGAAAGAAAAATACAAAAAATACGCGGAGAGAAGTAAAGAAAATATGACGAAAATAGAAAAAGAAAGAAGAAATAAATGAGTGAGTTTAATAAAAATCAAAATCGGAGATGGAGGACAGCAAATAATAAAAAGAAACAACACTTCGAAATGGTTCAATATAGATGGGTATTCATGTACCTACCATTAACACTGTGTGTGTGTGTGTGTTACCAGTATATTTCCGTAATCGACTGAAGATCGCAAATGACATGAAACTCGGAATAATGGCGTTGCTACTGCGATTTCCTTAACAAGTAGGTTTCTCCAGATGGGGTTTCTCGCCCCATGCGAAATAGGTTTGGAATTAAAAAAAAATGTTCTCCGAGACTTGTTGCCAAATCTTTCCACTTTCCTCATAATATACTCAAGAAATTCCAACTGTCGTTACTCACATATTAATCCATGGTATCCTCAGCATCCATATTTCTTTTGTTCCATGTCTTCTCTACGTCATCGGTGATTAGATTGTCTAACATTTATTTTTAATCAAGGCAGTAAAGCCACTAAGACAGAAATGTTTACTGTTTGTAAGAATATAAGAAAAATGAAAATATTATCAAGGAGAGAGAACAATGAAAGAACAGGAACTAAGAAGTCATGAAATAATGATTAATATTGGATTTAAATTTTAAAACCAAAGTTGATTAGAAAGCAGAAAGCCTGAAGAGAATTCCACAAGTTTAATTACGAGAGACAAAACAATTAGGATAGAAGTAAAGGTTATATTTATCATTAACTGCTATATTTCTTCTTTGTTTCTAACAATATTTTCTTATTTCTTAATAGTTTACTTAGCATTTGGAAGGCATCTTTCGTTATCCAATTACGTATTTCGTATGATAAATAATATGGACGTCAATGAATATTTGAATATATTTTACTTTCTGAGTTGTTGCTATTTAAAAGGGTTTTGGATACTAAAAGTTCTCGTTCTCTTCGACCTTTTGTCGTAAATATTTATAAAAACAAAGAATATAACAAAAAACATTAGTTTCGACAGTATGAAGTAAAGGTGTCTTTTGCAAAGGGAAATGAACTGAAAATAAAAATATCTGTTAAGAAAAAGGAATTTTGAGAATCTTTCAAAAAGTCTTGGGAAGAAAAATGAAAATGTTTTAGATAACCAAAAATTCTTAAGTTTTCTTCTTTTTTTTTCTTTAAAAAATGCGACAAGAAATTGAAAGAAGCAGACGATGCAATTCTGATTCGTTCTTTTTGCATTTTCTTAATTATTTTCCATTCACAGTTTTAGTTTTTAGGTTTCTTTTCCTTGCAGACAAAGCCTTTTTCTCTGCGAGTGTTCCAAGATTGACACCTCTGGACAAAATTCCGGAAAGAAAGAATGCAATGGAGATAGAGAGATGATAATATTCCGAAGTGTTTGTTTGTTTATTTATTCCAGAAGAAAGGCATACCTCGTTTCTGTTAAGATAAAGAAAATGTCGGAATGTGTCTTTATATAAAAATCGAGGAGTTTATCGAGAATGAGAAGAAATTGACAAGGAAACTGAGAAAGCGGGCGAGTGAGAATTCTAAAAGTACAGAATTAAAAGGAATGCCGTAACAGCTCTTGACTAAACCTAGTCTGGCACAAGGCAATCCAGCGCGAACAAAATGCATAACAATAAAGAATGGGTCAGCTATCCAAGATTTTAAATCTTTGCACCAGTGTAGGCACTAAGATAGCAAAGTGAAAAGAAAGAAAGAAAGAAAGAAAGAAAGAAAGAAAGAAAGAAAGAAAGAAAGAAAGAAAAAGAAAGAAAAACAAAAAGAATCTGTGAAAAGAAAAAGAAATGTGTGGAAAAAAAAAAGAAATCTGGAAAGTGAAAAAAGATAGAAAGAAAGAAAGAAAGTGGAAAAATGAAAGAAAGAAAGAAAGAAAGGAAAGAAAAAGAAAAAGAAAAGAAATGTGGAAAGAAAGAAACGTGGAAAGAAAGAAAGAAAGAATGAAAGAAACGAAAGAAAGAAAGAAAAAAAAAGAAAAAAGAAAGAACGCGTGGAAATAAAGAAAGAATGAGTGGAAATAAAGGAAGCGTGGAAAGAAAGAATCCGTAGAAAGAAAGAAAGAAAGAAAGAAAGAAAGAAAGAAAGAAAGAAAGAAAGAAAGAACGCGTGGAAATAAAGAAAGAATGAGTGGAAATAAAGGAAGCGTGGAAAGAAAGAATCCGTAGAAAGAAAGAAAGAAAGAAAGAAAGAAAGAAAGAAAGAAAGAAAAAAGAAAAATGAATGCGTGAAAATAAAGAAAAAAAGCGCGGAAAGAAAGAAAGAAAGAATCCATGAAAATAAATAAAGAAAGAAAGAAAGAAAGAAAAACATACACATATTTAGAAAGAAAGAAAGAATGCCCAGAAAAAAAGAAAGAAAAACATACATATTTTAGAAAAAAAGAATTCGTAGAATGAACGATGGAATGCGTAGAAAGAAAGAAAGAAAGAAAGAAAGAAAGAAAGAAAGAAGGAAAGAAAGAATTCGTAGAAAAAAAGAAGAAATAATGGAATATATCAAACAGTTTGTCATCATAAAATATATGAGGAATCCTTTCTTCTCTAGTTCTACTTTTTCTCCGTCCCAAAATAGTTGCTACTGTTTGCTAAGGAATATATGAACATAAGGAAATATAAGCAACATAAGGAAAATTTATTTTAAAACATGTCTTCATCTTGATAAGTATAGATGTTGTTATAGATACAAGTATTCTCTGACTATCTGCAAGTATACATTATTTTGTTTATAATAATATATTCTGGTCCAGTAGAAAGGAGAAGGAACACATTACAGAGACAAAGCTATCAACAATATAAAATCCCGTTTACGGTCATGTTTCTCCTCAATTTCCTTGCCTTTATAGCTCTTATTAAAATTTCTGTTGTGTTATGTCTCCTAAAACCTGTTCTGACATCAGTTTACACAATATTGGTTATTCTTTTTTTACCTCTATCCAGTTTGCCTTCATCATATCCTGTGAGTGTCAAATTTTCCACGCCCTCTTTTCTCATTATGTGCCCTTGACATTTAAACCATCTCTTCCTAATGCTAAGTATAAATTTCTTTCTGGTTTCCATCTATTATAAAACTTCGCCGTTGCTCACATATTCGGTCCATGGTATAGTCAGCAATCCTTCTGTAGAAGCATAGTTCTGTTGCTTGAAGTCTATCTTTGATGGGATTGTCCATAATTCACTGCCATATAGTAGGAAAGATATCATGTAATAGTTCCGTACTCATTTCTTTGTTTGTTGTGAGGTTTGTCTGTTTCTTAATAATCCGCTTAGCTTCTGGAAGTTACCTTTCGCTATCTCAATGAACATTCGGATTTCAATGCTGCTGATTCCGTTCTCTGTTAAAACACTTCCCAGATATTTAAATTGTTGTATTGTTTCATTTCGTTATCTCCAATTTTAATTTGCATATTGCCCTGTTTATTATTATTGCTAACCGACATTAATTCTGTCTTCTTGCAATTGATGCTTAATCCTTTATTCTCGCTTTCGTTCACTAAATTCTGTAAGAGTGTAGTTTCCTTTCGGTTTCTGCTATCAGCACTGTGTCATCTGTATATCTTACGGTGTTAAGATTGTGACCATCAATAACAAATCCTGTTAGACCATCTAATCCTCTCAGTATCGCCTCATTGTCAGTCAGTTAAGTTCCATGCGTGATACACGCTTGGGCGATCATGTATCTTTCGATATAAGACTGACGAAATTTTTTTTTTCCCACAGTAGGATGTCATTTCTTTCTGCGGTAGAATGGTTGTGAACCAAGGCTAAAGAACCCAGTCTGTCCTGCTATTTAACCCATAGCTAGGAGAAGAATAGATGGAATCATACAAGGGTATTTTTACGTAAGTGAATCTAACAAAGTCGACTGGGATTCGAATTCGGCTCGCCGAGTTCTCATTCCTAGCTGATATCCATTTCACCCCAACGCACATCGTATAGTTTGTATAGTTGCCATTGCATAGATTGAATAATTCCGGCAAGAAGACCCATCATTGTCTTACACACTTTCTATGTATGTATATTTATTGAATTCATGTTCTATCCGTATGCAGACAGTTTTCATCCAATATAGGTTCTGGCTTATTCTAATATGTTTTCCAAGTATTTAGGTGTTATTTAGGAGTTCCAACACTTCTTTGTGACATACTATATCAAATGCTTTTGCATAATCAATAAGACGTAATTATACGTACTATTGATTATGTATTGCTTCTTTTCTTCTTCTTTAATGTGCCGTGTCCCTTCAGGACGTAGGCGATCATGGCTCTCCACTTTCACCTATCCCTTGTACTTCTCAATATATTTTATCCTTTTGCTATTTCTCCCAGACACTGTTATGTCATCCACTTGCTTAAGCCCGCTAGGTATGTCACGCGTTGCTTTTCCCTGTCTCTCTTTCACTCTAGCCACCCTGTGTGTATCAGATTCTTCAAACCCTCCTTTCTCATTACGTGTCCCAGAAATTTCAGATGCCTCTCCCTGATGTTAAACATAAGATTACTCCTTGTTCGATCCTTAGCATCCTTCTGTAGAACTATACCTCCGTGGCCTCGAGTCTTTTCTTCATCTTTGAGGAGATTGTCCAGCATTCGCTGGAGGACAGATATCATGTAGCAGTTCAGTACTCTTTTCTTGATTACCAACGAAACCCTCCTGTCTCGTAATACTCTGCCCAGCTTTTGGAATGCGTCATTAGCCATCTCGATACGTCTTCGGATCTCAGTGTCGCACTTATCGTCCTCTGTCAGAATACTTCCCAGATATTTAAACTTCCGCACCTGCTTGATTTTGGTGTTCCCGACCTGTAAATCGCATTTCGGGCTCATCTTTTTACTGATGATCATTCATTCCGTCTTCTTATATTTTGTGCTTAGTCCCTTCTTCTCGCTCTCCTTCGATGTTGTCTACTCATCTCAAAATTCAAAAATTAAAGTGTTGTGTATGATACACCTAATTTACATAAGTGGAGTACCGACCATATAAATATGGGTTGGTACCGGAAGACGACGGAAGATTAAGAGATCGAATCCAGAGACTCTGCCCGACTGCGACTTAGTCAACCCATTCTGCAGGAACAGTCTTCCCAAGAATATACCAAAACTACCTGTAAATATTGTGTACCTTTTTTCATTGTTTCAATACATTTTGTTACGTACATTTTGTGTTGTATTATTATTATTCCATGCTTATTCAAGCTTCAACATAAAGTATAGAATCATTGAAGGTAAAATGAATCATTAAAGTAAAACGTGCCTAAAATTACACACGGGTACATAATAAAGTATCTATTTCCCTTCCCTTGAATACTGGCGGCTGTGCAACCTGCCATGGAGTATAAGAAATGCTGGCGTCTTTATATATATATATATATATATATATATATATATATATATATATGAAATTAAAATGGTAATCCGTATGGAATTTCCAAGAGGATAAAGATCCAATGTGAGCTCTATGTCAGAGACAGCGCAAAATTATCAATTAAATTTAATTGTTATAAAAATAGCCTTCGACTTCTGAAAGATTGAAGGCTATTTTCGTAGCTTTCATGAAATAAAGATTATTACCTATGATATGGTTTTTTTTCTACCCGATATGGCTGTAAGGCGAGTGTCTTGTGCTAACCGGTTGGCTTAAACATGGCGTTGCACTATCAGCAGCTATCTATAGGCTCTATAAGAGCAAAGACTATTTTATTTGCCTAGAATTGGTTTGAAGAACATTCCGGAAAGTTCTGATGAACGATGTGGCTCAAAGTTCGCCTGATAATCGAGAATATATGCGACATGGCGAAAAAATATACTCGCACTGAGGAACAGGCAACTATCAGAAAGCTTTGGCCAAATATCGAAATGGCATCTCTGAATAGATCTTCAGATGTCCCCTGACCACTTTGAAGTTGATGGCACGTTGAGTTATTGCATTTTTCTGGGCTAAAGAGGGTCCTACAAGTACAATACATCTATCTAATGATTTTTAGTATGTGTTTATGAGTACCATAAACAATCAAGACCGTAAAGGCAAGACGTTTCCAACAATCATAACAGCGGTCTGATTTCCATTTTTTTTTTGCTTCTCGTAGACTGTTTTTAACAACAGGACAAAAGATACCAGAAAATTTTCTGTTATTTAAACTATAGTTGGAGGACGATTGATTCGTACCTTTTTAACGAAACAATCAAACAGGAACTGATATCGACACACTAAATTCAATTTCAAGGTTATATAACCTTTACACTATCTCAACGCCTAACCTGTAGCAAGTCAGTTTAGAAATAATTAATCGGTTTACAATGCGGATTAGATGATTTTGTTGTTCCGATTATGATAACTGATTAGTTTTCGTGTACAGATATATATAAAAAAAACGCATTTTGAATGCTGATTTTCTACATAGGTAGATTCCCTATCCACAGACGTGGACAAAAAGCATAACACGACCATTCTACGTGCTGTCTTCTATATTTGGCTTTGTTTCGTAAATATCGACAAGTTAACGTCAGATGCGCATACGTTATGGTAGAATAAGCGAGCTAAGTTGGAAATGCAAGACAGGTTATTAAATCTATAAAAGGAAGTTAAACTAGAGAAAAAAAGAAAAGAAAAGCGAGATTCGTGGGTAAATGTACTGTTAAAGCGAGAAAGGCTTGACTCAGATAAAGTGTGTCAAAATAGTAGAAATGATGAGAGATATTTCTCAGCAACGAACAAGCAAGATAATGAAGACAGGATCTTAGTAAATAATGAAGGAAAATGGACGTAAAAAAAAAGAAAAAGAGAAGAACCGGGACGTTATATGAGCGGTTATTTTTTATTTTATTTTATTTATTTATTATTTTTTGCTGTTAGAGGAACGCACTTCCTGTCATGCCCAAAGAGAGTCGCTAACAAAATAGCAGACGTCTGCCATAAAAACACGATGAAAACTCTCCAGTTTATTGTTGTCATTCCGCTGTCAGTATTGTGTTTTTTGTTTGTTTTTTTTTTGTCATTTTTTTTATTTTCGTTTTTCTAAATTTTTTTTTCTGTAATTTTTGTTCTGACTTCATTTAACATTTAAGTCCATTTTTCACCATTTTTTCTCTCTTTCGGATGCTTAACTGACACATCATTATTTTATTTATCTTTTCCTTTGCTTTCTTTCTTTTAAATTTTGTTTGCTTTAATTTATTTGTTCACTCTACATTGTACCCAATACAAGGCTCGAAAGTCATTCATGGTAGAGGGTTACTGTTAAAATGACTATGATGAATGAAGATTGTCATATGAATAGAGAAGTTGTTAATGCAATTAATATAAATAAAATTATTCTTTTATATCCAAAATGTATTTCACTTTTAAATAAACCATAATGGGTTGATCAGCCATATAAATCAATCAATTCTTTTCAGTTTTCATTTACTTTCTTTTTTTTTTATTATAAAACTCTTTTTCCGTCTTTATTTTCTCATTTTTTCGTTAATTTTTTTTTTTTTTTTCATTTTTTTCTCAATAATTTAAACGATTTCTTCTTCGATGATTGTTATATCGGAATAAAGTTTCGCTGCCGACACTTGAGTTTGAACATAGATCGCCAGTGAGCAAAGACAGGCGATCCCACTGTTGAATTAAGTAAACCGCGTGACAATAGAGGTAACGCATATATGGGAGGTCGCGTGTGTCTAACTGACCTGCCTTCCTAGTCTATCCTCTATGCTATACGAATCGCTATTTCTCCTCTATCCTCTATTACTATACATACCGCTATTCACTATACTATTTCTCTATTCGGATCACTATACGGATTACTATTCGAGCGAGTATTATCGAGCAAGTACTATTAGTGCTAGTGATATTCGAAGGCATCTGACACCAGTATTGTTCAACGACGTACTAGAGTTGTATCTGCGATTAAAGACTCTGTTATACAGTAGCGTCCCAAACGAAGGGACACAATTTTAAAACCTAATATTTGTTACAAATAACAAATGTGAAAAGCTGAAATTTTGACAACTGGTAGTCGTTATCATCCATAATAACAGACTAAAATTAGAATCATTTGCAAAGGATAGAAAAAGAATTATAACAATTATTTATTTATTTTCAAATTTGGAACGTCCAAAAGTAAGGGACAAAATTGAGAAAAACAATGTAAACAGTATGCTATATTTAATTTTTTTGATTTACTCAAAATAATAAGTCTTGGAACTCTTGAAACGTTTCACTTTCTCTGAAATCTCTCTAATGGTTTGCTTTTCCTTGTGTAGCTCCACAATAGCTTGTCTCACAGAGTAATCAAGTTTTTGGCGTTTCGCCATAGTGCCGGCTGATGCAACGTTTACAAATGACTAAGTAAGTGTGTTTTTTTTAGGAATTCTTATAGTTAACAATTACTTCACATCGTTATTTCTTTATATAAAAAGAGACGAAGATAAGCCAACGATGTCTATCCCCAAAACTCTCCTACTCTACTATATGTAGGATTCTGACGTCGCTTCAGATCCAACATAGGACTAATTTTACACAGAAGGAAATGTCGATGGGCACCATAATACGCCAACGACGACATATATATATATATATATATATATATATATATATAATGCTGCCTAAATACACACAATACACGCATACATACATACATACATACATATATATATATATATATATATATATATATATATATATATATATATATATATATATATTATAATAAAGCTCTACTTCTGTATGGAGCACTGTCTTCTTAAAAAAAAAAAAAAAAACTAAGGAACTCCGGATTATGCATCCAACATGTTCTTTTCTATTTTCTGCATACCTGCACTTATATTTATATATATATATATATATATATATATATATATATATATATATATATATATATATATATATATATATGTATGTATGTATGCGTGTATTGTGTGTATTTAGGCAGCATTTTTCATTGATGCATGTTTCATTAAATAATATAGACCAGTTTTGTCTATTTATTTTATGTAAATTCTTTTCATATCGTCTGATAACATTAACATTAAAAAAAATAAAAGAAAATCACCATATTGATACATATTTTTTAATCCTATGTAAGCTTTCGGCTTACATTAGCCATTATCAAAGATGACAATTACATTACAATATATTAACCAATACACGGACAAAACAATAATGATAGCCTGTTTTTATTCCTATACTTAATACTTCTCGTTTTTACTCTCGCGTGGTCGTGTGTGATGTCATGAGCTGCAGTGCGATTTTCGCTTCCAGCGTCTCGTATGCACGAGTTTGTCGTTGCTTGGAAATCTTCCATGCTAACAAAAACAGATATCATGGAAAGTTTGTAGTTTAAAAGCAGTAAAATCGACTTTACCAACCAGACGCTACCTTCGAAGTAAAAATAGTATAGTAAACCATGCTTAGATGATGGTTCCGTGTAGGATATAGGTTCGTTTCCTGAAGGGGAACACATATTTTCTATAAGATTTCTCGTACGTTCAGGCCGGTAAGTGTTGTTAATACTGTTTATTATAAACAGTGAATTTACTGAACTATTCGTGTCTATATAAATAACGTATAATAATAAAATATATTAAAATAATTGTCAGACTTTGTCCATTTCATAATATATATAATACCAATTTGTAATTAGTAGGGATAATTTTCAAGGAGGCCATTTATTTATATTATTTTATTTATAGTGGATATTATTATTATTAGTTTAAAATTATGATAATTGTAATGTGATGATAATTGCCGTTTAAAGTGACATGACTTTATTAGACAAATTTCCTCTAAGTTTTTTACTTCCGGTCCTCCTCTTCCTTCCATTACCCGCTATATTAATTTGTTCAGTTCTTTTAAGGTTTTTTTTCTAGATCATTCTAATTATTTATATTTGCTATTGGCTCATCAGTCATTTCTTCCTTCTTTTCTCTCTTATCTTTCAATCTCTCTCTCCTCCTCACTTCTCTTCCCCCTCTCTCTCTCTCTCTCTCTCTCTCTTTCTTTCTTCCCTTAATTTTTTTATCTTTTTATATTTGTAATTTTGTTCTTATTTCTTTATTCCTTTCTGGGCATTAAGTCATTTTTCTTTACCACCGTTCAACCGGTGGCTGCGGTAAAACGGTGGCCAGGACTCAAAGAGCTAATATTTGATTCTTTTACTTTTTTCTTTTTCTTTTTTCTCTCTGTCTTTTTTTTTTTCTGTTTCTCCTTTTTATCCTGGTATATCTGACTAGATGGATTGATTCCATTTCTTAAAAACTTTTGGTCTGAAGCGGTGAATATAATCATATTCATGAAATAAATTATAACTGATATGGATTTTTAAGGTGTTTTCTTTTTCTTAATATATATATATATATATATATATATATATATATATATATATATATATATATATATGTGTGTGTGTGTTCTGCTTCGATGTTCAAAGCATCATCAATCAAAAGTAATGAGAGAAAAATTTTAAAAGCAGTTCCAAACTTCGAGGAAAAGTGGATAAAAAAAAAACACAAAAGCTTTCTGAACTCCCGGCGCTGAGATTTGATTAAAGTGTTGAAGGTTCGCGCGGGACCAATTCCCATTTAAATCTTCGTCGGAACGAGATTCTTAATTTTCGTTAGATTCGTTAGTGTGCGAGACTGGTTTGACTTGATAACGTTGTGATAAAAATATGAATTTAGGTAAGAAAAACCCACGAAGAATCTCTTAGTATATAAATAACTAAAAAAATTTGACACTTATTTAAAACCGAACCTTTACAACCGCCATTTTTGAAACCGATAATTTTGCCTCAAATTAGTCGAGGAAGAAATCTCTCAATCAGGCATAAAACAACAAAATAAAAAAGCTGTCAAAGGACTGTTGACGTCACTCCTGCATTCTCCCAACCAAATGTAAAAATCAAAAAAATACTTTTAAAAAATTTAAAAAAAATCCTATTCTCTCGAAATAATTGATTAAATTCGCAATTATTACCATAATTTTTTGTTTATACACCATTCAAGCCCCGTAATTACACAATGTGTTAATTGATCTCAGAGATGTCTCTGACTGTAATCATCTGACTTGAAACGGAAAGAAAATTAAAAGTTTTTTTCCGCTTGGTGGGTAAGGAGTCAGAAAAATAGTGAAAAAAAAAAAATGGGAATTAAACCAAAATGAAATAGAATAAAAATAAAAAAATTACATACTTTTCTAAAAAAAAAAAAAAAAAAGAAACAGTTCTCTTGCTAACGTTCAATATGGCGTTGTCGATTAACATTTATCGTGTGTTTTTAAAAGAAAAGCATTTTTTAAAATGTTGTTACCTTTATTTCAATGGGTTTTTTGGGGTTTTTTTTTTTAAGGGTAGTAATTAAATGTATTTTTCTTAGTGTTAACATTTAAGAGAAGAATCTTCTACTACTTCGGTATAATTCTATAACGTATGTAGTGAAAATACTTTCTTTTGTGGAACAGGATAAATAATATTTTTTCTTGACTCCTTCGTAAACGTGGAACGCCGTTCTAGTAACAGAAATATCAAATACTGAAACTGGGGTTAACTTTATAAACTTCTTCTTCTTCTTCTTCTTCTTCTTCTTCTTCTTCTTCTTCTTCTTTGTCCCTTTCATACGTTGAAGAGCATGGCTCTGCACAATATTATATTCTTTATAGCTCTTAATGAAGATTGTCTTTTGATTATCGCTGTTAAACCTTGCTCCGCCATCTATTTGCTTAATCTCTCTATGTAGATTATGCGTTGTTCTCTGTCCTGCTTGCCTTGAAACTGTCCTTTGAGTATCAAATTTTCCAAACCCTCTTTCCTCATTATCTGCCCTATAAATTCCAACTGTCTCTTCCTGGTGTTAAGTATAAGTATCCTTTTTGTGGCCGTTGTTGCTAAAACGTCATCATTGCTCACATGTTTCGCCGAAGTTATTCTCTGCTTCCATTTCTAGTACCATCTTCCTAATGCTTCATGTCTCTTTTTTTGTGTGAGGAGATTATTCAGTATTCATTACCACTGCATAATATACGATATATGCAACTGTAATCAAATATTAGCACAAGTGACTGACTGTTATATTCCGTGCTAATATGAATATATATTGAAGGCAGATAAAATAAGTAAACTTTTATTGTAAAAAAAACAGTACAATAAGAATAAAGGTATCAGTTATGCACAAAGTCGTCGCAAGACAATCCAATAGTGAGTGCTACTAGTGGAAGGTTAGTAGTTCTCGCGAATGTCTGTGTTGTACTCAACAGATCCTAATTAGCAATATTTACCAACCTCTCCATGAGGTAGGATGTGACAAAAGGCCGAATTTAATGTGGGGTAATCCGAGACCGTAGGCTCGGCCAAAAATTCCCCGAAAGCACCGCATAAACGCCTGGGTTCCTCTTTGCCCGAAGGCAGAGAGTTCGACCACAGCTAAGAGCTGAATAACAGATCCCAGCTAGTCAATATCAACTAGCCACCCACACACGAGGGTAGATGCGACACAAGGCCGAGTTTTACGTAGGACATCCGAGCCCGTAGGCTCGGACAAAAATTTCCCGTAGAACCCGCATAAACGGGTTCGGGTCTGTCTACCTCTCCGGACGAGACTCTGCCCTTCGGTATAGCCTCGTCCAGGTTCCTCTGTACCCGAAGGCAGAAAGTTCGACAACAGCTAAGAGTTGAGAAAATATCCCAGCTAGGCTCTGTAGTCCGTTGACTTACAGATGCTTATAGGTAGTTACTACCTATAGTTTAGTTACTCAAAACAATGTAAATAGTGTAAAAAAAAACTTGTGTCTGCTATTAAATAATGATCACATTTTTTTTAAGCAAATCGCCCCAAGCAAGGCGGAGAAGCCACTATCACTCAAGAGGTTACAGAGATTGAGATTAAGAGTAAAGAGGAGTGTTTGGGAAAAGGATAAAGAGAAGAACAGGAATCAAGGTCAAGGCATCAGAAGATGTCGATTGACATTATATTTGAATATCTGAAGAGTATAGCTATCAGGGAAGCAAGTGATAGGAAAGGAGTTCCACTAACGGGAGGTGCGAGATAAGAAGCTGTTGAAGTAGAAGAGATGGCTACATTTAACTGTTTCGACAGTGAAAGGGTGAGACCGAAATGCCAACCTAGTAGCTTGTTTAAATTCATGCAGTTTGTGTACAAGTGAAAGTAACCTTGAGCCTATAGTTAAAAATCAGTCATGTCTATTCATGGGTTTTAAACGTTTCGTTGGGACTTTTTTAAACCATGTTTCTTTTCGCTAGGTTCAGATTATTAAATAGAGTCAATTCTATTGTCCAGTCTTTGTCAAATTATTTTTTTTTGTCTTCGAGTTCGAAAACACGATTTCGAAAAAAAAAATTCAGTGATTGAGAATATTTACTTATTTTTGTTTCGGCAATTAAATACAATCATGACTCTCGTAAATTATTAGATTTGTAGGGTATCACATGTATTTCAGCCATAGCAGTATTAGTGAATCTAGGGCAAGAGAGTCTGGAGAGTTCGGAGTTTTCCTTCTCTTCGGCTGGTTGCCAATCGTAGCGAAAGAACCTAATTGGTGCCGCCATTCACCCATAGCTGGTGAGGGTGGGGAGAAAAGAAGATAACCTATATAAAACCTACATAGAAACCATTGCAGTAGAGGACACACGACTCTCAAAACCCCTGACGTAGCAAGTAGCTTTTTTTAAAGTTCTCCTTCTCCTAGACTGATTGCCCCCAAATCCATCCCTTTTATTTAATCAACAGAAGAGGTGAGATGTGATTTGTATATTTTCCATGAGTATTTGCACGTAAGTGAATTTTTACGAACCCGACTGAAATTCGAACACGACACTCCGACTTCTCATTCTGGGCTGTCATTCATTACATCACCTCTCATCCAATGACATACCCAGATCTTAAAACATTGCACCTATTGGTAAGCTTTACAATTTACATAAAAGTGCCTCGAGAAGAAATAATGTGAATCAGTTCTTCTTTGTCGCTTTAATCTATGACATATTTCATATTTCATTTATTTTACGTACTATTCATCATACCATACTTATTACAACGCCTCAACGTGATGTAATGGTTAACCAGCTTCTCTCACTAGAACAATGAGTAGTGAGTTCGATCCCCACTGGATGGCAAATACTCTCGGCTTTGTGGCACATCTAAGCTACGCTGAGAATATCACCATATCATACATATTGTTTTACTAAAAAGATCTAATTATCAAGGTAATATGTTTCTATCTTATAACAGATGATCCTTATTCAGCTTTTAAATAAGACAACCCTTTGTCAAACTCTTTGCAGAGACCTACTGACTGTAGCTGCCAATTAACATACCAAAGATCTTTGGTTATTGGATGGCTGTTTTGTTTAACGGCATATCAAACACTATGAGTTACTTAACGCCGAAATTTAATTATTTTGTACGCAATTTTTTTTTTTTTTTTTTTTTTTTTGGAGATAATAATGTTATTAGTAATACAGGTTTTACTAATAAACCCACAGCTAGGGGAAGAAGAGATGGATTCATATATTTCCCAAGGGTAAATGATTATAACGAATTGGAGCTGAAATTGGGCTCTCCGATTAACAATTTTGAGCCATTATCCATTATCTCGCCCGGCCATTCAAGATTGAGAGTGCAAGACGCCATCCAAAAAAAAAAAAAAAAAACGAAATGATTTTTGTCATTTGATCAGATATTGAAATGATTGTCGAACCGAGAACTTTACTGCATTTTTTCGTAGAATGAAACGACGATGACAAATAACACGAACAAACCAGACGGAGCAAGATTATATATAGAATTATCAACTCTGGTAACATTTTTGTCAGCTCTTTCATCCAAAGCCCCGTTGTTTATTTAAGATAGCAAGTAATAAGTGAGTGTTTGTCTTGCCTACATTATTATGAATGGAAGATTTGAAGTTAATGAACGTTCAGGTCATATAGAGGGCAAAACAACTTTAAAGATTCAACTCATATATACTTTTCAATGCTGGAAAGGGCCTGTTAGGATCAAGTTGTATCTAAGAGAAAATGTTATTTTAACGTATATCTGAACGATGCACGATTAACACCTGGGATAACAACGTCGGAATTATCTGCCTTCCTCTGTAATATTTCACTTTCCTGTATAGGAGACTCGGGGAGGTTTCTCTTCAACGCCATTGTATATCACTTCGTGGTACGCCTCGTGAATTATCGTCAATGGGTATAGGTTATTCTCGTTAGAAATATATCTTCTAGAAACTATTTAAGAATTACTTAAAAACTCCATCCCGATATTCCTCTGGATTTATTCATGTATTCTGTTACTCGGCACCTCTTGATACTTGAAGATCGTTTTATAAGTGTTCCTGCAAAAACATACGCATATATATATATATATATATATATATATATATATATATATATATATATATATATATTGTCGTGAAATAAAAATTGTCTAAAATTAAACCGTAATTAAATGATTAAAGATATCTTACTGAATTCTCGAGGTTTTCTTTAACTGTTGGAAACTTTGAGCAATAAGACTGTATAATTTCTCCAAGGTTAAAAAGAATCGTGCTGAAATCGACCATAAAGGAAAATTACATGTTATTGAACTCTTAGGATTGAAGTTCATAAGAATGTAAAGTTTAATCAGGATCATTTTCCAGCTTAAAAGATCGTGCTGAAATAAATTTCCATAAAGGAAATGACATTTTCATTTTATGAATTAACTTTTTACTGCTCTTAGGATTGAAGTTGATGAAGGATTGACAAAAATAAAGTTGGATATTTATATATTGATCTATTTATATATATATATATTTATATATATATATATATATATATATATATATATATATAAATTAATCCAGGATCATTTTCCAACTTATATTGACATCATTACTGAAGGCCTGAATGAGTTTTCTTTTCTCATTTGCTCAGATAAAAAGACAGTGAGGCTGATACAAAATGATTTTTAAACTGTTCTCTTTCAAGCCGAATAACTCAAAAGGTTTTTAAATGATTCTTATGATAAATGTTATCAGAATGACTAAAAGTCTTATCTGAAATCCTGGAAAAAAAAAATTCAATTAGTTTAGTGTTTTTTTTAGATATTAAACAGTTTTTGTGATGACAATTATGCTCTAACACGATTTGAACAATTTTGGTGCCGTTATGGAAAATAAAGCATAATATATATTTTTAAAAAATCCACTTTACAACGAAAAAGTCTTGCATTTTTTCACTTCTTTTAAAAAATACACTTTTTTTCTCGTTAAAACGGCTATAACTTTTTTTCCTATATATATATATATATATATATATATATATATATATATATATATATATATATATATATATATATATATTTAGGTAATGCTTTGCTTTTCATTAAATTAATTAATCAGAATCAAATGACGTTTTCCGTATAGGAATACAGGTTCGGTCCATTTTCGCAAAGAATTCATATTTTCTAACGAAATTTCTAGAACATTCGAATCCGATTAATGTAATTAATACTGTTTAATTATCATTTACTTAAATAAATTGCATCTATAAAATAACGTATAAACAGAAAATATATTAAACTTAATCCATTTCATTACATATATATATATATATATATATATATATGTTATTATGTTTTTTACATATTGGGGATACTCAGAGTAGAAAGAATGAGATTAATTTATGAAGGAGAAATTATAATAAAAGAACAGGATTCACGAGGACAGAAGATGGCGATTGACTGTGTATTTAAATTCTTGAAGGTTGTAATTGGCAGGGAAGAATTAAAAAAGGAAGTGATCTCCACTTTGAACATTAAGAGAAAAAAACTAAGAATATAATCTACGGTCGCATCTATGTAGTTCAACAGTAAAGACGAGACGAACTGAGTTGCCAATCTTAAAAATAAGTTATAATACGTGAGAACGCTTAGCGAACATGGATCTTTTCGTTGCATGACTGACGAGGCAGATTTTTTGTATATTAGGTTGAATTTTTTCGGCGATGGATTAGTTGCCATCCATTATAGAACCCGGTCTGTCCAACTATTTTTGTTTTGTGGGCCGGGGAGAAAATATATATTTCATACCTTTCCCAATATTTATACAATAAATTTAATGGATACGATGGGAATTCAAACTTTTGATTCCTCAATTAATCAGATCCAAACGCCACCGTACCTCCTAAACGCGAAGATTCTATAATTTAATCATCACACAGGACCGTTTTCTGCCTACTAACCTCATATTTTTTACGCGAAATGGGTTCACATAACATTAAAATGAAGTGATTATACAGTATTGATTGTTAGGTTTACTTAAAGGAAATTGCTTCACTTTTCGTATAAAATAATTTTAAACAGAAAATCTATTAATTTATAAATTTCATTCGTCCATATATATATATATATATATGATGCAATATGCCTTGGGATACTGAAAAAAATAGAAAGAAGGATCGATTAACAGAAGGGTCTGTCCTGTTAACCGTATTCACGAGGACAGAAGATGGGGTATTAGACGTAAGTGTATTTTAAACAGCTTGATGCCATAATTGACAGGGAAGAATTAAAAAGGAAGAGATTTTTCCCCAATAGGTTGAACTTTTGTGAGACCAAGAAACTATTAGAATAAAGAACCCGGTCAGTCCGCTATTTACCCGTAGTGGGGATAGAAGAATTAGATTCATCCGTTTCCCAAGGGTATTAGCACGTAAGTGTATTTCAGTCAGTTATGTGCCATGCGTGATACACGCTTTGGTGATCATGTATCTTTCGATACATGACTTACGAGGCAGATTTTTCCCTGTAGTAGGTTGCCATTTCTTTCTGCCGTGACCAGCTGCCATCCAAGGCTATAGAACCCGGTCTGTCCATAGCTGGGGGTGGGGAGAAAAAGAGGTTTCATACCTTTCCCAAGGGTATTAGCACGTAAGTGAATATAATGGATTAGACTGGAATTCGAACTCGGCTCTCCGATTCCTCAATCCTGTCATATGCTTAAACGCAGGTGGCCATGGTTCATATTTATAGAATAAATTTGAACGTACAGATTCTTCAAAATTGCCCAAAATCTTTGAGTCACTTTAATATAAAATAGTTTACTTCTAAGCTGTAATTTAATTCCAGTAAGCCGTTGGATCTCTCGGCTTTGGAAAGTGAATAGGGGGCAAATTTCAATTAAATCCATCAAGTCGTTTTCTCTCGATATGAAAACTTCAAGCACAGAGTCTTCTTTCTTTCGAATGCTGTCGATTTCGCCTAATATATTCGAGACAAACACTCCCTTATTATGTGATATCCTTCATAAACATCCGGGCTTTGCGTAGATAAATTTAACTGGGAATGATCAGTTTTGATAACTTCAAACATAAACTTGCTCGAGTTGGCACGTCTATCTTACTGATTTCATCAATGATTTCATTCTATGAAGGAAACGACCCCGAAAAATTCATCGTCGGACCCACTCTACAAAATCAAATCAAAAGATTAAATAATTTTTGCAAAGTCTTCTGTGTAGGGCCAAGAACTTTAAAGCACCTACTTATAAAGACATTTACACACACGTGTACATATATATATATATATATATATATATATATATATATATAGATAGATAGATAGATAGATAGATAGATGTATGTGTGTGTGTGTGTGAATTATTTTCAGATAGAATGTATCTGTAAAGGAACAAAATGAATCAAAGAAGAGAGTAAAATTTATTCTGAGTCAACGCGTTTCGTCCTCTGATGGACTTTAGTGTCGCAACTGTCGGATTTCTTTTGTCGAACAATAATTCTGGAATAATATATCTATATAAGTAAAAAAAAAAAAAAAAAGTTTTATTTCAGTCCTTTATGAACTTCCGATCCTTAAGCTATGATTAATTTATGATGAACATGTGATTTTCCTTTATGGTCGATTTCATCACGATTCTTTTTCTGGTTGGCCCGTAAATATTTATTCCTATTGCTCAAAGTAGAGTCCAGTAGTGTTATGAAAAGATTGGAGAATTCCAGTAAGATATCTTTAATCACTTCTAAGATACAACGTTTCAGAGCTGAACAACTGGACAATTTTTGCTGTTACACGATTTGGACAATTGTGCTGTTACACACTGTATATATATATATATATATATATATATTTGGTTGGATAGATGTGAGTTTGTGACCCTGGGTTTCACGCTTTAGCGATCGTCAGACAAACTGATTAATGTTTTAAAAAATTTGGGTTTATGTAAATTGCGTGTATTGGTGTTATTATGGAAGTGGGGGGGAAATTTCGTCGTTTTGTCATTCATCGTACTAACGCAAACATCGATGTATTCAGACACATATACATACTTGGTCGTCCGTCGGGACTCATACATATATAAACATATGTGGGCAGTTTAGGCTATGACATATGTATGTATACGGGTAGTGTTATATCTATACATACGCATATGTATGTTGAAATGTTGAAATCTAAACATTGGAATTGTGGGGGAAATGTCTCGTTGATGTGTATATGTCATATGTATTTTTCAGCTGGAAAATATTTCCTCGCATGTGTGTATATGCGTGTGGTGGGGTTTGTGTCAAATTATGATAGGTAAAGATTATTATTATTTATATTTATTTTTAAATTTTTGAAAAAAAAATGGGGCTTTATTTGTTATATTTAAAGCTGGTTATTTGTTTGTTTTTGGTGACTGTGTATATGTAACAGGTAGAAATTTGTAATCTTTATTGGTTAATTTATATGGTGATGTTTAGTTTAATATTCAATGTGCTGGGTGAGAGGGTAGTTCAATTTAATAATGGGTTTATATGGTATGATGTGATAGTAATGTTTCAAGGGATTGGATACAATGATAGTTAGCTAATAGTTATTGTAAATTGGTAGAAATTGTAAATTGGTAGAAATGATTAGTAACGGTGGTGGGAGAATGATAAAACCATGAATGTAGTTATAGTGGTGGTAGCTTGAACTAAAAAGTGGTTGTTGGTGTTTTATTTTATTTTTGTTTTATTTTGTTATATGTATTAATTTATTTTGGTATAAATCCTGATAATAGGTATTCTGTGTAAAATTATGGTAGTTGGAGATTGCTATAATTTTTAATTTTTAATTACAAAATTATTATTGTTATTATATTAAAGCTGCCTGGTAATAGTTGTTTATTCTCATGGTTACATATGGAAATTATATCTGATCATATTGTATTAAGGTATTAAATATGCTGGGGGAGTAATAAAGATTGTAGTGGATTTATATGTTAATAGTGGGTGTGATGTGTAAGTGATATATATATATATATATATATATATATATATATATATATATATATATATATACCGTCATCCACAGACAGACTGTTTCGCTGTTTCACAGCTCATCAGTGTGGCTAGACATCCGGTTGCCTCCAGCTGGTGTCAGTCGGAGATTCTAACCATTAAGCCATCGGCGCATGGTAGGGAGGAAAGTGGATTTTTAGCGTGTTTATCTTTATAAACACGCCCAATGACCGGGAGTGACTCAATTCGTATTAGCAAAGAGTTTCGCTATATAGCTATAATAGTCACTGTTTACCAACCCACATCTCCTCCCCAGAAAGCTCAACTGAAATTAATTTTTCAGGAGCCAATATACCGTCATCCACAGACAGACTGTTTCGCTGTTTCACAGCTCATCAGTGTGGTTAGACATCCGGTTGCCTCCAGCTAGGGTCGAAACCCGACTGAACTGAAGTGGATTTTTAGCGTGTTTATCTTTATAAACACGCCCAGTGACCGGGAGTGACTAAATTGCATTATATATATATATATATATATATATATATGTGTGTGTGTGTGTGTGTGTGTGTGTGTGTGTGTGTGTGTGCGTGTGTGTGTGCGTGTTTATATGTGTGTGTGTGTTTCTGTGTGCGTCTGTGTGTGTGGATATGTTAGCCAGGTGAAAGAAATTCGAATTAACACAAATACAAATAATATAATCATATTGATAATAAGACTAATAATATTTATTGTATATTTTCTCAATGAGACGAGAAATAATAAATAAAAAAAATAAAGTGTGACTTTCTTTTCCGGGTTATTTGTTTCGTTTTTTTTTTTTTTTTTTTTTTTCGCGTGTGTTATATTACTGAAGAGATCTGATAGTATAAGGCTAGATGTTTACCAAGATTAGGCTTATAGAAGGTTTGTAGAAGGCTTTCTGTGAAAACTGTATTCTTTGAATCTACTTATTGTGATGACAACGAATACTCGTTGCCACTTTTGTAATGTCAACGAATACTTGTTGTCATTTTCGTAATGCTCGTTATCGTAGAGACTTTGTAATCGCAGATACAACTATAGTACGCCCTTAAACATTACTGGTATCAGACGCCGTCACTCGCACTAATATTACTTGCTCGATAATGCTAGCTCGGATATTTACCACCGAATAGTGATCCGAATAGTAATCCGTATAGTGAAATATTCACTAACCGCCCCACGCTGTTGGATGTGGCACAAGGCCAAGTTTATTGTGGGATTCCAAGCCCGTAGGATCGACCAAAATTTCCCCGTAGAACCCGTAAAAATCAGGGCCGGATAGCTGTCTCCCGAGACGAGACGCTGCCCTTTGACATAGCCTCGTCTGGGAATCCTCTCTGCCGGAGACGCTGAGTTTGTCCAGCACACTCGGAATTAATCTGAATAGTAATGATATTCGCTAACGTCGCAACGCAGTCGTATGTGGCACAAGGGCGAGTTTATTATGGGATGTCCGAGCCCGTAGGATCGACCAAAATTTCCTCGTAGATCCCGTAAAAATCAGGGTCGGGTAGCTCTCTTCCCAGACCAGACTCTGTCCTTCGACATAGCCTCGCCTGGGAATCCTTTCCGCCCGGAGGCAGAGAGTTTGACCAGCACACTAAAAAGTGAATCCAAATGACGATATTCACTAACTGCCCCACGCGGTTGTATGTGGCACAAATCCGAGTTTATTGTGGGGTATCCGAGCCTGTAGCCTCGGCCAAAAATTCCGCATAGATCCCGTAAAACTGGGGTCAGGTAGCTGTCAACCACTACAGACGAGACTCTGCCCCTCAACACAGACTCGTCTGGGTTCCTCTCTGTTTTTACTGAGGATAATCTAGCTGTTAAAGCACTTTCTATACATTTTCTTTTTACTAACAGATCACGACAGCTATTGAGATGTGATTAAATATACTTTAATGTTTAAAAATATTTATTATTATTATTGTTTAGGTAATATGCATTATAACATAGCACAAATATTGCTACATTGTAAAAAAAGGAATTTTCAAAAATATATGCATTTTGTACGTCTTAATTTTTTTTTTTAAATGATCGCTTCGTTTTCCTATTTTCTAACAAATTCGCGCTTATTAAAGGGCAATTCTATGCGATTATCACCACTGAAAGTGATCGTACTCCAAGTACCCGTATTCTTTATTCTGGGCTCTCCGATTCCTCAATGCTTTATACCGCTTTGACCAATTTAATCTTTCCCCCAAATGGCTTTTTTAACCAAGATTTCTTAGCTGAAATTCTCTGCCAGCCGATGTTTGCGAAGGATATATTCAGAGTGACTGGTACTTGGATGAGCAAGTTGTACTCATTGATTCATCTCTTGTCTTATTGCCTTCTTTCGCTGAGTTTTCTTATTGTTCAGGTCTGCTTGCGTATCACCTGTGTTGAAGTTTCCGAGGGTGACCACATCTTGGTCGGTACGAGACACTTCGATTGCCTTGAAATCCTAAAGAAGATTTATGAAATACTTCCTTCTTGAAATTCACAGTTCCTTCGCCATTGCTCGATGGTTCATATTTTTAACATCTTCCCTTTACTCATCCTGTTTTTTTTAACTTTTCCCCGTGATTTCAAACAATGAAAAAATACAAGAGTTTGATGTAAGCATTTTCACTATGAATAGGAAACAAATAGCTGCCTATTCGTGGTTCTATTCGTCAACGAGAAACCAAAGATGTTATGTAGCCGACAAATGTGGACAGGGATTTTCTTGAATAAGGCCTTCTATTCCCCAGGAAAGCACGCTGCTCTGTGGAACCAACTCCCAAAAGGATGCATCTCCGATTACTGCAATCTTAACCTGTTGTAATGTTGTCTACGTCCTAAATAGTCAAGAATTGCCAATGCCGTTGTTAAGAGAGAGTATCGTATAAACATAAAACTAGGTACAAGAAAACACATAAGAAGAGGTTTATTAAATAATCATACATAGAATAGAAAGACTTGAGTCAATCAAATACTACTCAAAACCTCCTCTAATATGGCTACTTGCCATATTTATAAGTAGGAATAGTCCCTTGTCATAGTAGTAGGTATAATTTACAAAACAATCTAGGGTCAAGCTTTACATCCCCCATATATCCAAATAAACTGTGCATCTTACTCTGTAAACCATTACCTGGAGTTGCTCTGGAGCCTTGTCCAGGGGGGACACCAGTGTAAAAATCTTTATGCTCCCACGATTACTACAATCTTATCTTTTTCAAATCTGTTGCCACATCGTCTTTGTTCAAAATAGCCAAGAATAAGGAAAACCGTAGTTAAGAGAGAGTATCGAAGGAACATAAGTCTAGGTAGAGGAAAACACATAAGAAAAAGTGTTGAAACTTGACTAATGCATGGAATAATAATACAACACAAAATGCACTTAGAACAAAATGTATTGAAACAAGAAAGTGTACACAATATTTACAGTTAGTCTTTTGTATATTCTTGGGAAGACCGTTCCTGGGAATGTGTTGACTTAGTCGCAGTAGGGCAGAGTCTCTGGATTGAATCTCTTGATTCCTCCCCCCGTCTTCCCGGTACCAACCCATATTTATATGGTCGGTACTCCACTATGCAAATTAGGTGGATCCTACCACAACAAAAAGTTTATTAAATACTCATAGACAGAACGGAAAAAGACTTGAGTCCATCAAATACTACTCAAAACCTTCTCCAATGTGGCAAGTAGGAGCAGTCCATAGTCGCAGTATGAGTCTTACTCTACAAAACAATCTAGTGTCAACGTTTGTTTTCCCTACATAGCCGCATAAACTGTGTATCTTACTCTGTAACTCACTACCTCGAGTTGCTCTTGAGCTTTGTCGAGGGTGAACATCATTTTAAAAATCTAGGATGTTTCCCCGATTACTATAATCTTATCCTTTTCAAATCTGTTGCAATATCGTCTTAATTCAAAATAGCAAAGAATTAGGAAAGCCGTAGTTAAGAGAGATTATCGAAGGAACAGAAGACTAGGTAGAGGAAAACACAAAAAGAGGTTTATTAAATATTCATACATAGAACGGAAAGACTTGAATAAATCAAATACTACGCGAAACCTCCTCTAATTAGGCTACTTGCCATATTTATAAGAAAGGTTTGTTAAATATTAATACGTGGGGCATCACTCATTTTTGTCTCCTTTAGGGTTCCGGCTACAATGGGGCCAGTTTTGATCTGTTGAATATGCAGTATGAAACATTTAAAACATCTACTCATAAGCTGACAATTTTTTAGTAATTTTACATCTGTTTACAGTTGCCAAAGATTTCTTCTTCACACAGTAAAAAATAGACTGAAACAAAGTATAAAAAATAGACTGAACGTTGCACATTGTTCCTTTATCTTTCATAATTTTTTTCGTATCAGCCTTTTTGAAATATATAAATGCATATATCATTTCCATCTTTGCGTCTTCGCTTTCGGGAGTTGTCTGAAATATTCATTTATCAGATTTTTTTGCAACAAGCTGACGCGTGTTGAAATCCTTACAGTATTTAGTATTGTTGAAGTTATGGCTGCTATTTTGGGGGGGGTGGGGGGTGTTTATATATTTTGACAGAAACGTTACCGATAACGTCAACAAATTTTAAACAAATAAATAAATAGGTGTTGCCAAAAATTTCTAGTACCTGAAAAAGAAAATTTGAAATTTTTCTACTACTCTTGAAATCATCTGCCCATTTGAAACTCTCTTTACTATGTTTACATTTGCAGTGCTACTACTGTGCGCGGGAGACTCGGATTGAGGAATCAGAGTACCGAGTTCGAATTGCACTCGAATCCATTACATTCACTTCGGAAAGGTATGAATCCTCTTCTTCTCTCTCACCACAGCTTTGGATAAATAGCAGGACAGACCGGGTTTTATAACGTTGGATGTCAACTGGTCTACTGCAGAAAAAAATGGCAACATACTGCGGGGAAAAAATCTCCTCGTCAGTCATGTATCGAAAGATACATGATCGCCTGAGCGTGTATCACGCATGGCAGTGAATTATATTTTACCAAGATGAAATTTTATATATATATATATATATATATATATATATATATATATATATATATATATATATATATATTCCAGGTTCATTTTCCAACTTATTCAAAATGATCTTCGCCCTTTTTTACTTTCTGAATTACTATCCTTACTAACAAGTTGCCTCAAACGTTTCACGTACGATTTCATTTTCAAGTCTTTTTCCACCGCTCTTTAGACTGTCATAGCTGAAACTCGCTCACATGCCAAATGTTTTATTGAGTTGGATCTTTTCTAATGGATCTCTTTAGTTCTAAGTTGAAATAATGATCCCTCATCCTGTTTTGACCTCCTGATTCAGTTTTCCTCTGTACTCTTCCCTCTTTGTTAATCTTATTCACCGTTCTCTTGATGGCTCTTGAATAGACTTTGAAGGTGAAAGCCAGATTATGAATGTTGGTACCATTACTGAAGACCTGAATGATCTTTTTTTCCTCTCTTCGTTGCTCAGTTAGCAAGACATAGTAGAGCTGACACAATAAAATTTTAACCTATTCTATTGTAGCTGAATAACTCAAATGATTTTATCAGTCATTCTTACCAAAAACATTTTGTCAAGATGGTTAAACGTCTTTTCTGAAAACGTGGGGAAAAAAAACTCAATTTGTGAGGAACAAGAAGGCTTATCTCCCGCAAAGAGAATTTGCTTCGCGTGTCAGGTCTTGTTGAAAGATCGCGACCGGCGTTAAAAGCAAAAATGAATTATTCCGAAACTCTTATATTGCGGGCAGGCGTACAACGAAAAAAAAAAAATAATAATAAAAAAGACTAAGAATTCAAGCCAGCGTAAATTTATAAGATCGGAAGTCTCAGGCGAACGAGAAGTAAGTCTCGTATGCAAATTTTAGTTGCCCCCGACGCGGGCATATATAGCGAGTCTGTGAGGAAGACGGGACAGAAGAAAACACGTTGTTGGTGTGACGGCGTACGTACGTGCGTACTAACGAGAGAATAAGAGAAGAGGTCAATAGCTACAGCTCAGTTGGTAGAGCGGAGAACTGGGAAGAAAGCAAGTACTTTAATCCATTTCTGTCAGCGCTTACGACGGGCGAACTGAATTACCCACACAATTACATTAGTGTTTTTTTAGATATTAAATATTTTGTGGGATGAATAAACCGAAACGAATATATGGAGAAGAATGTAGATGCGGAGGTTATAGTAAAAGAAAGAATTAACGAAAGAAAGAAAGAAAGAAAGAAAGAAAGAAAGAAGACTGAGGTAGATAGATAGTGATTTATACTGCCACTATACTGAGTAGATCTTAGTTACAGTTTCTGGGAGTAAACGCATAATCTGACGTGGGCATTTTTTTTTAAACGACAGCACACTCAAATCCTCGATCACGATGACTTGCGACATCGTTCTAGGACAACTTTTTGACGGATTCCAAACGGCTCCGTCTACATAAATTCGATCACAAGGCTTGGTTTAACCCGTGATTTAATTTTCACGCACTATCCGACAGAATGCCTGCCTATCTATCTATCTATCTATCTATCTATCTATCTATCCTCCCAAAAAGTCACCTCTCTAACAAATCGAAGATGGAGATATTCGAATCTGGGTGTTATGGACAGATGCCAAGCGTTCTACGCTCTGAACCACGCGTCCATACAGACATACAGACAGACATATATATAGTACAGAAATGTCCTAGGGCAGCAACGTTACGTTGGTGTAAAGTGACTGAAACTGAGATGCCATGTCAGGATCGATAACATTGCAGATTCTTCTTTGGATTTTTTCAAGAATCTCTAAATACATAGCATATTTACCATATATACACCACAGTTCAAAAGCCTGAAGCATCCACCAGAATTAGCATAGGTACTTGACAGAAGAGTGAAAGAAAAATGAAAAAAAATTCTTACAGTGATTGCAAAAAAAAGAATTGAATCAATTATCAAACTTATGATTTGAGAAAATTTTGCAACGAATGACAAAAGTTTTTGCTGCAGTAATCAAGGCTAAAGGAGGATATTTTGACGAGAGCAAAATTTAATTATAAAATGATTTTTATCTTTTTGTCATAATAAAATTTCTAATAAAAATATCATGTCTCACTTTTTTAACAGTGTATAATAATTTTCTCTTATTTAAAGTACAAAACAGTGTGTGTGTGTGTGTGTGTGTGTGTGTGTGTGTGTCAGTCACGCCCATACATACATACATACATACATGCATTTGGCTGTCGACTCGTTGAACGGGTATGGCCATCATTGTCAAGTTTCGCCTTTGGCTAGTAATCGTCCTACAAATGACAATGGCCTAGCGCCACATGCGATATTGACTTCAGTGTATTATTTCTCCTAAACTGGTTTCCCAAACACGGCTAGAGAGTCTTGCCTACCTTACTATGTAAAACCTAGCAAGGTGGACAAGAGATGGATTCATATCTTCCCGAGGTTATTAGTGCATATGTGAATGTAACGAATTCGTACTCTGCTCTGTGACTTTTTCCCGAGTCCCTATCTATTACACCACCCGCTCATTCATACATACATACATACATGCATACATGCATACCTACATACTTATAAGTAGACTGGCGTAAATATGTACAGACACGGATAGATAGATAGATAGATAGATAGATAGATAGATAGATAGATATGAACAGACCCAGATAGATAGATAGATAGATAGATAGATAGATAGATAGATAGATATGAACAGACCCAGATAGATAGATAGATAGATAGATAGTTAGATAGATAGATAGATAGATAGATATGAACAGATCCAGATAGATAGATAGATAGATATGAACAGACCCAGATAGATAGATAGATAGATAGATAGATAGATAGATAGATAGATAGATATGAGCAGACCCAGATAGATAGATAGATAGATAGATAGATAGATAGATAGATAGATAGATAGAGCAGATAGATAGATAGATAGATAGATAGATAGATATGAACATACTGAAAGAGTAGTTCTCGTAGATTGGTGGAATGGTCTCATCATTTTACATTTCCAATGGCAGATGTAACCGTAAGTTTTAAGTTAATAGTTTCTTCTCTATCACTTTTTGTTTGTGGAATTCTCTTCCGGCTTCGAAGTCAACTTTGATCTTAAAGATTTTAGATTTAAATGCAATGTCAAGCGTTATCTTCCGTCTTCTTAATTGTTGTTCTTTTTTTGTTCTCTCTCCTTAGTAGTTTTTTCTCATATTCTCTAACACTCAGTAACCCATTTATGTCTTAATAGCTTTAGTGCCTTACTTGGGGGGAATTTAAATGCAATGTCATCGTTATCTTCTATCTTCTTAATTCTTGTTCTTTTATTGTTCTCTTACTTAATATTAGTTTTTTTTTTCATATTCTCTAACGCTCAGTAACCATTTTGTGTCTTCGAGATATTAACATACTGATATTTTTCTTAAATCACTTACCATTCTTTTCTTCTTATCCATCTTTTTAAATTCTTCCCTTTTCTCATTCTTTCCTTCAGGTTTTTTATTTCCATTTTATTTCTTTATAATTCTCTTTCTGCGTTCTCTGCATTCGTTGCGTCTTTCTTCCTTTCTTTCTTTCTTTCTTTTTCTTTCTTTCTTTCTTTCTCCTCCGCCATTATTGATCTATTTTTTTTTCCTTTTCAGGTTAATTCCTTTTTCCCCCGATTGCAATTTCTCAAATATTTTTCTCATTTTTCATTCGAATATTCTAATCATTTTCACACGGAAACCTATCTAATTACTACTACTACTAGTACTACTACTACTACTACTACTATTATTATTATTATCATTATTTCCGACGATTTCTGGTGTATTCTCATTTCTTTCCGGGTCCTGACGAGAGACCTAAGGTCAAAAATGGTATCATGAAATTTTCCATTGAGCAATTTTGAAAAAAAAAAATAGAAAGAAATGCAGACATATTTTACATAGAAAAATCCCTTCGTAAGGTGTGGGGTGGAATAGTGAGAACGATCTTTTTTTTTTCTTTAAGGAATGGTCTACCAGGAATCCCTTCAATGGGTCTTTTGGAATCTTTTCCAGTCAATCCTAGGGCTTCAACTAGAAATGGATTTTTTTATATCCTCATGTGATACATTTTTGAGATTTCGATTTCAAGGTCCTGGTATTTTAATAGTTTTTTGAAGTCTTTCAAAGACACATTGCAGCCTGCAGAGACTGACATATCAATAAGGAGGCACATTTCGTCTTTGCGATCTCTAATCACGATGTCTGGGCGATTAGCTTTGATTGTTCGGTCTGAGTGAATTGTAAAGTCCCATAAAATTATTACAGGTCCTATCTCAATAATCGGGTCAGGGTGATGTTCATACCAATTTCTTGCAGTTTCCTTTCTGTAAAAGTTGCAGATTTTTCAGTGCAGATATTTACCCAATCTGTCATGCCGGATTTTATATTAAGTGAGTACTAATACCGGGCAACCTGATACAAGATGGTCATTTGTTTCTGGATATTTATCAAGCAATCTGCATTTTGAGCTAACAACATCTTTTCATTATGTGTTCTTGATAATTTCTACTTATTATTATTATTATTAGTAGTAGTAGTAGTATTAGTATTATTTTTATTTTTTTGATTTCTGGCGTTTACACATTTCTTTCCGGGTCCCGCCCAGGGACCTAAGGTTAGAAATGGCATCATGACACTTTCCATTGACAAAAAAATATTACATAGATAAAGCCCTTCGTAAAGCATGGGCTGTACTTGTCAGAACAATTTTTTGTATCTCCTTGAGGCATGGACTTCCAGAAATCCCTTCAATTTGTCTACTGCAATATTTTCCAACCAGTCCTGGGGCTCCAACTACAACAGGGATTGTTGATGTTCCCATATGCCACATTTTTGAGATTTCTATTTCAAGGTCCTTGTACTTTGACAACTTTTTGAATATCTTCAAAGATACATTGCAGTCGGCAGGGACTGCCATATCAATAAGGAGGCACCGTTTTTGTTTATGGTCTTTAATAACAATATCTGGGCGGTTGGCCTTGATTGTTCTGTCAGTGTGTATTGTGTAGTCCCATAGAATTGTAACAGGTCCTATCTCCGTAACCGGGTCTGGGTGGTGTTCATACCAGTTTCTTTCAGTTTTCTTCCCGTAGAAGTTGCAGATTTTCCAGTGCAGATATTATTTCAGTCTCTATTTGTTTCGTTCTCCGCGCCGTGTTTTCTTTTCTCGATTTCTTATTATCTCACCGCTCACCTCCTCCTCTTCCTTTCTTTCTTTCTTTCTTTCTTTCTTTTTCTTTCTTCCTTTTTTTCTTTCTTCATTCTTTTTTCAGATGAATGCTTTCTTTCCTGAATTTTTGTGAGTTCATGATTTATTTCTGTTCTTTCTTTATTTCTTGTTTTTATTCTTCATCTCTCCTTCTATCTTTTCATTTTACTCCCTATTTTTTCTCCTTATTTTTCTTCTTTTTGTGTTTACTCAGCTTCATTTTTAATTCTTTTGTTTTCTTTTTTTAATTCATGTTTTTCCATCATTTTTCCATCATTTATTTTATTTTCGATTACTTTCGCTTTTCATTTTTTCTTTTTCGCTTATCTTCTTTCTTTCTCACTTTCTTTCCATTATAATTAATTGCAAGAAATATTTACTTTCTAATTACTTCACGAACCGTCGTTGGTTTTATTAATTTAGTTATGTCAGTTTCACAATTTTTGCAGAACTTCATTGCATCGATTTTTAGCGACAGATGCTACGTTCTTTCTGTATATTAGGCAGGAAAGAAGAAAAAATGGCTAACAAGATTTGGGTGATTTTTTTTCAAATATTATGACTATAAAAATGTTATACAGTAACACTTGGGATTTGCACGAAAAATATGAATACAAGCCAATCATTGGAATGTGTCATATTTGATAATTAGATTATATCTATCTATCTATCTATCTATCTATCTATCTATCTATCTATCTATCTATCTATCTATCTATCAAGCTGATTGAAATTAATTATTATCTATGTATCTATCTATCTAGCTGATTGATGGTAATTTTTATCTATCTATCTATCTATCTATCTATCTATCTATCTATCTATCTATCTATCTATCTGTCTGTCTGTCTGTCTGTCTGTCAAGCTGATTGAAAGTAATTATTATCCATGTATCTATCTATCTAGCTGATTAATGGTAACTTCTATCTATCTATCTATCTATCTATCTATCTATCTATCTATCTATCTGTCTGTCAAGCTGATTGAAAGTAATTATTATCCATGTATATATCTATCTAGCTGATTAATGGTAATTTCTATCTATCTATCTATCTATCTATCTATCTATCTATCTATCTATCTATCTATCTATCTATCTATCTATCTAGCAACCAATCTATCTGTCAAGCTGATTGAAAGTAATTATTATCTATGCATCTATCTATCTAGCTGATTGATGGTAATTTTTATCTATCTATCTATCTATCTATCTATCTATCTATCTATCTATCTGTCTGTCTGTCTGTCTGTCTGTCAAGCTGATTGAAAGTAATTATCCATGTATCTATCTATCTAGCTGATTAATGGTAATTTCTATCTATCTATCTATCTATCTATCTATCTGTCAAGCTGATTGAAAGTAATTATTATCTATGTATCTATCTATCTAGCTGATTGATGGTAATTTTTATCTATCTATCTATCTATCTATCTATCTATCTATCTATCTATCTATCTATCTGTCTGTCATGCTGATTGAAAGTAATTATTATCCATGTATCTATCTATCTATCTATCTGAATAATGGTAATTTCTATCTATCTATCTATCTATCTGGCTGATTAAAATGAAGTTCTGTCTGTCGTTCTGCCTCTCTATCTACGTCTGTAAATTATGTTTTTATCTATCTAAACGACATACTCTTTTTCTTAGCTGAACATATCCCGGTTTGATCGTAAAATTCTAAAGGAAAACGGCCGACCCGCGGTTTCATAAATAAATGAATAAATAAATAAATAAATAAATAAGTAATCAATTAGGATAACAAGATCAACAACATTTATTCAATTGCCTATAAACAACGTGCGAAATATTTACGTCACTTAGCGTTCTTCATATTTTGTTTACCTTTTCATAAACGGATGGTGATTTTCGAACAATTTAGAACGTACTCTATTACAAATCGGAAAATATAACATTATTTTTCGCAGCGCTTACTTTTTTCTAAATAAAACTTCTACATATACCTTGATAACATTATTCAAAGGACGTAACACGTTGGCATAGGTTTTACCATTGTCACTTCTTATATATATATATATATATATATATATATATATATATATATATATATATATATATATATATATATATATATATATATATATACATATATATCTATCTATCTATCTATCTATCTATCTATCTATCTATGTATATATATATATATATATATATATATATATATATATATATACACACAGTGTATAGCAAAAGTATTTAACATATCTGTTTTTTATAAATTTCACAATAAAAGATTTGTTCAATTTGAATGATATTTCAAATATTTTAATGAATATTGTCTAACTAAAAATAAAGGAAAATTGAGAAACATTGTTTTTGTGTACTTTTATTGCCAATGTTCCAATTTGACTGTGTTCAAAAGTACTTAATACCTATATATATAATACGGTAAAAGCGTATATTAAAACTATTTTCAGTTATTTTGATATGGTTTGTACTTCAACCAATCACAGGTTGCCTTCAATATGTTTATTAACCAATCATATCACTCAGTCGGCACATAGCGATAACATGTCTGATACAGTACAGACTGTCCGGCTATCTAATCTTATAAAAATGGTTAAAACAGAAGATTATAAAGCCACACAAAGATGGTAAGAAGCATTGAAAAAATACTCAAAATTTAAATTTGCTTGTGTGTACATTGGTTGCTGTTATCTGTCAATTGATAAGATCTTGGTGCCAGTCTAGTATTGCGCTCAATTTCATACAGTCTAGTTACCATAACGAAGAGCTCATCCAAACAATTTCCATGAAATTATTTATTCCATAAATTTCCCTCAACTTCTCATTTTCTCAATAAGCGCTGTCCGTATTACATTTTCTAATCTGCTATTCCTCGTCATGGGCTCCAGAAATGTCTATCTCTTTCTGATGAGTGTCTTTCCAGCTCCCATTTCGTTTAGAACAATCTCGTTGCTCGCATGTTTAATCTCTGGTACTCTGGTATTTACAGAATCCATAGGTAGAACCACATCTCTGTCGTTTTGAGCCTTCTCTTTATCTGGAAGGTAATTGTCTATTATTGACTGTCATATTTTTTCACAATGATTTTTACATTGTATAATGCTCATGATCGACTCAAGGCAGAGTGTTAACGAGTATGAGAAAAAAAAATATGTGGATATGTAGGAAAGATAACGGCTAACTCTAGATTTGAACAGTTTAAGTGGACAGGTTGTCGTGATCGGGGAGCATCCTCTTGGGAGTCAGTTCTGAAAAGCAGTGGTTTGCGGGAAGAAGCTTAGATCTTAATAATGGAATATGAAAGTAATGAGGGTGGTTCGCTACAGTGAGATAGATATTGCAAGGCGGAACGTATTTTGTCACCCACAAGGGTTCGGAGACTCTTTTGAACTCTATCAAAGCTGGAGAGTGAGGTCTGGACAGCCCCTGATCTGGCTCTTGTAAAGCTAGAGGTTAGCAGGAATTGTCAAGGATTTTCTGAATCGTACAGGGAACGACCATATTCCCAGCATCGAGTTCCACTTGAGGTCTAGGTTGAGTTTAATAGGCGGTCAAAGCATGGGGACTCCCTGAGGGAACAACCGTTCATTGTGATTAGTGATAGTTCAGAGTCCTATCGGCGACGATGGAATATAAATAGTTTGCTTTTCGAGGCATTGAATGTAAACAGTCAGTCCCCCCACCACCACCACTGAGATGTTAGAGGTAGCTGAGAGGAAAGGTCAGCTGCCAATCTCTGATTATTGATGTTTTTTTTTAGAGGTGCCCCCATAAACCGATTGTATCTTCAGCATAGATACTCACAAATAATCTGAGTTTTCTCTTAGTCAGATCATTTGAAATAGGAAGAGGCTTGGACCGAGAAGCGACTTTTTTGGAGACGTCTGGTCTCGGAAGACTGAACATGAACAATTTTGGTCTCGGAAGACTGGCCATTAAAAATTTTAGTCTCGGAAGACAGGCCATTAACAACTTCCTTCAGGGACCTACCAGTTGAAATTACCCTGCATTCTACCATATTTATATGTCTCGTCTTCTCCCGGCCGAGGATCGTTAGATGTTTTGGTTCAGATATGAAAGAACTTCAACACAGGGAATTTCAGCTTAACTATTTTATTAACGTTCATGTTCGATCTATCCAGTGGGAGTCGTTCACCCTCACTGGGAAGTCGCTTCAGACAAGAAAGAAAACACGTTTACACTCTTTGACAATTAAGACTCGACTCTCCGAAAAATCTTTCTCTATTTCCTTTCCCACGCTCCTTCAGTCAATCAAACTCGACTTCCTTATTTTGCCTTCCATCTGACCTCTTAGGTCAACCGCAGAAAGTTCGAGCAAAGATAAACTTCCTCGAAAAAGTAGTAGTCTGTTAAACTATTATTTAACACAGTTACATTTCTCTACCTGCTTCATTTTGATGTCTGTAATTCGGAACTTACAACATAGACAAGAATCCATATATTCTGTCGTCCTAGAGTTAACATAGGTGGCTGCTGAAAGACCCTATGTCTGGCAACGGGGGTCTGCACCATGCCAAGCCAGAACCCAATCATCGCGGTCAGACAATTTCTACGATCACATCCAGCCTTACATCTGGCCACCAAACTACCCAGACGGCATTTTTTTTTTTTTAAGCATTACGCCCCGAGCAGGGTTGCAGAAGATTTGGAGCAAGAGCAGATAGGAGAGATAGAAGAAAGTATGAGGAGAAGGATAATGGGTAGATCAAGGTAACTGGAGGTGTCGATTGACATTACATTTGAATAGTTGGAGATAAATAATAAAGAAAAAAGTGTGCAAGACAATAAGAAACACTACCTGCCAAAAAAAAGTGAAGTTTTGCGGAAATCGGTTGAAAAATGTTGAAAATCCGATCCCTTATATAAACGAACACACACACACACACACACACACAAATAACCTGGGTTTTATAATAAGTATAACTCGATATGAGTTGTCCCCCATTATTTCTGGTGACAGAATCGTGTTTTATCGTGTTTTCAAATTGATTTCGTGCAAAAACAATTGTTTTTCCAAGGTAATTTTACGTAGTCATGTGAAGTTTTGTTGAAATCGGTAGAAAAATGTAGGAAATCCGATCCAGTATATAAACACACACACACACACACACACACACACACACACACACACACACACACACACACAATCTGCGTTTTATAATAAGTAAGATTCAGCATTAATAAAAACGAAATTAAACCATTACTATATAAAGTTTCTTTAAAATTTTGCACTTTTTACTAATTCTATTTTACTGGCATATGCTAATCTTATGACTGGCAGATTTAAAATGCCAGGTAACCCCTCCCCCAAAAAACTGAACGCAATGCATTCAGATTCGGGGTTTCAATAGTTTCAGCATCCTAGCTTACTTGGATTTAATTAAACCAATGAAAGTAGGAAAATTGCTATTTATTATATCCACAGGGTGACCGCCAACTTTTCACCTACACTATATATATATATATATATATATATATATATATATATCACTGCCATAAACAGAGAAAAATAGTTTTATTATCACCACTCATGATAATAAAAAGTAAAAATGAAAAACGGCCTAGCTAACCGACAGAGTAATTAGAGTGTGACCTGCTAAGAATGGTAAATGAGTCCGCACTAAAACTAACAGCACAATTATGGCTATTTATTAGGTGTTGACCGATGAACACCTAATAAATAGCCATAATTGTATTGTTAGTCTAATTACCATCTAAAAGTGTTGGAGGCCATCTATATTCTGTCATTAAAGCCTTCTCTATGTAAGCAGAAGGACTTTGTATTAGGCCTCCAACTAATTACCATCTGTATATTGTTTCCCCTTAATACACATTGTCCATTGTTCTTTTTTAAATAATTTACTTTATTAAGCTCGATTTAGCCTTGTTGGGCGAGGTTCGAAACCGGTTAGCTAGCTCGTTTTTCATTTTTACTTTTTATTATCATGAATGGTAATAATAAAACTAATTTTTGTCTGTATATGGCAGTGATAAAATGTTGTACCACTAAACATATATATATATATATATATATGTATGTATGTATGTATGTGTGTGTGTGTATGTGTGTATGTATGTATATAGGTATAGGTTTAGGAAAATGAAATAACTAAATATAAGCAACCGTACATACGATTGCTGGCTTGTATACATAGGTAAACAAATAATTACCAGATTTTGCCAAGAGGTGTAAATAAAATAGTACTCGATGTGGCTAGACAGGGCCAGGAAATATATATTAACAAATAGACATATACCTACATTTGTTGTGTGACTTAAGTTTCGTTGCTTACCCAACTCGTCAGGAACAATATAGAGCTATTTTTTATTTTATTTTTTTTTTTTTAAATATATTTTTTAAAATGTCTAATAATCGAAAGTGAATTATAATTTAACGTCTAATAAACGAAAGTGAATGAATACTGCTATTTTTGTTTTTGGATGTTTTAATGTAATTTCTATTTATTATTTTGATTTGATTAAGTATTTACGTATATATTTATTTTAAATAATTGATAGCTTTGTTTCAAAAGAAAAAAACTTCGTGGAGGATATTTTCATCAAATTTTAATAAATTTATCCCTAGTCACTTCCATATTTTTCAGTGGCGATTTTGAGCTTGACCTCGCCACCAAGTGCAAAAAAGCAGATGATCAATTTTAAGAACGGCTGGCTCTGTTCCAGTTCCTTCCGGGTTAAAGGAAGAAAACATGACTTTACTACCACTACGTATTCTTCGTCAGGTACCTGAGGAGAGGTTAAAAATAAACTTGGCGACAATACCGCCTTACTATTTTTTTTTTTAAAGAAATCTTTTTGACAATTAATATTAGGGAAAACTTAAACTTCCTCGAATTCCTTGTGCCAAGGAATTCGAGTAAGTTTAAATCTGCGTGCGTGACGCGAATTAATTTCATGCATGAAAACGTGCTTCTGCCAATGGACACGTCTGGAGATGACTCTCCACCCTCCGCATTTGTAAAAGACTGGCGACAGGACTGCTTCAGGCCGGCTGCACACCATCTTCATCGCGTAATGGCCGCTTTCCTGTCGTCGAATTTGAGACATATGACCTAAAATAATCAATATAATGTACTTTTCTTCTCTATAGAGTGCCTTTTCAGGACATGAGCGATTATGGCTCTCCAAAACTTTCTGTCGTTTTAGCCCTAAGTTTTGTCTTTTTAGATTTCATTGAATTTTAGCCCTGAGTTTTGTCTTTTTAGACTCCATTGAATTATTTACCTAAGCTCGATAGGGAGGGTTCACGATGCTTTCGTCTGTCTCTCTTGCCTTCAGCATGTCCCGTGAATTTTGAAATTCTCCAAACCAACTGTCTTCGTTATTCTCCGAGTAATGTCAATTGCCTCCTTCTGATTTCTGAAGTATACGTGTCTCATCGTTGCTCAGAATCCTTCAGTAGAACTACAATTCTATTGTCTCAAGTATGTTCTTCATTTGTTGTCTCAAGTACGTTCTTCATCTGTGCGGTGATTGACCATATAGGAGGACAGACATAACACAACTGTTTCCATTCTCTGTTAAAACATTACTGAGATGTTTAAGATTTCCTTACCTGCATGATTTTGGCCCCCTCAGTTTGAATCCTGGGTTGTCCCTTTTGCTGACAACCATATTTTCTGTTTTCTTTAAATTGGTGTTTATTTATTCCATCTAAATTCACAATATTCTTTAGGGACTCCTGTATTTTCTTTTTCTGAACCTGCTACAATCATTGCGCCATCTGCATCTCTCACAGTAAGATTGTGGCCGCCAATAATGAACCTGGCTGGACGTCTAATTATTTAAGAATCGTCTCAGAAAACAAAACAAAAATCCACTTCTCTTTATCTATAACATCTAACAGCTTCATATAGGTATCTGCTTTTGTGTTTTTGGTCTTCTTTTGATAAACCTGTTCTGCCATAACAATCAACTTATTTTCAAAATAAATATATTTAAAAAGAAAAAAAATCTCTATGCACGATTTGGTATTTGAGTAGAAGCGATGAGCAAACGTTTTCAATTTGACTAATGAAGTTGAGATTGAAAACATTTCGCTTCTTGACAGGCGCACAGAATTTCAACAGAACGACGAAGAAATTTAAGAGCTTGGATTCCGGTCAAATATTAGACATTAATTTTGAGGAAAATTACTCTGACATTATCTAATCTTCACGGCAAGTGTCTCTACCCGACCACACTCGCACACAAGCATTAAACACACGCATTCGCATAAAGATATATTTATATCCATTCATATTTATGCTAAGATCTCTTTAACTAGCTGCCTGTCAGTCTGTCGGTTCGGTTTTATCTCTGGCTTGTTTTCTATCAACCCGTATATATATACGTATGTCCATTCTAAGCTGTACTTAAAAAAATCTATCTATATATCTATCTATCTATATATATATATATATATATATATATATATATATGTGTTGAGAGAGAGAGAGAGAGAGAGAGAGAGAGAGAGAATTAATACAAATACCATTTTGACTTAGCTGATTGATAGCACCTCAACACAGGAATTTAGCAGACGAGTCTTTTTTTTATTTTAATTGTTGCATCCACTCGTCACGTTTCAGCAGTGACATATCTATTATTCAGGAGGTTTCAGAAATTAACATTCAAAATGTATCTCTCTCTCTTTTCTCTCTCTCTCTTCTCTCTCTCTCTCTCTCTCTCTCTCTCTATATATATATATATATATATATATATATATATATATATTTCATTAAATAATATAGACAAGTGTTGTCTATTTATTTTATGTAAATTCTTTATTACTATATTATTTAATGAAACATGTATGAATGAAAAATGCTGCCTAAATACACACAATATATATATATATATATATATATATATATATATATATATATATATATATATAGTAAAATTATGAAAATATTGCTAATCCGTATGGATAATCCTAAGGAGGATGAAATGTTAAATGCTCAATGTTAATTGAGAGCGATTAATTGAATTTAATGAAAGCAGACAACTTTTAAGGGTCCATGGTTATAATTTATTTCCCCAGGCAGTTTCTTTTTTCCTGGATCATCAGACTTCACTTCCAAGGATGAAAAAATTAATTTAAATTTACATATAAGAAGTAGTATTAAGTTGATGTAAGGTGATATAGAGAGTGGTGAGAGATAGTGTGACAGACATGTACGAAATTATATATTTCAAACGCTATTTTTACTGAATACCCGCATTCGAATAGATGCTCCGGTTTTTAAAAAGTGTCTATTTTATTTGCCCGCCTGCTCACTCGCGGAAATTTAGTAAAGGAAAGGTAGTGAAAGATGTCTTGCAAAAGCTAAGCCAAGTATTAAGAAACAGTAAAATTTCGTTAGAAACAGAAAAATGAGTACTGAACTCTTACGTAATATCTCTTGGACAATCTCTTCACAGATGACTAAGTGTCTTGAAGCAGCAGAAATGCGGTTCTATAGAGGAATGTTGAGAATATATTGGAGCGAACATGTAGGCTGTGACGAAAATAGAATTTTTAGAGAAAATGGAAACAAAAATGAAGCTTATAATTAACATCAGGAAGTGGCAGTTTAAATATATATCTGGATACATAATGAGGAAAGAGGGTTTGGAAAACGTGATGCACACAGGGCATATTTAGAGAAAGAGAGACAAAAGGATACAATGCATAACGTACGTAGCGAACTTGAGTAAATGGATGAGTTAACAAAGTTTAGGAGAGTTAGCAAAAAGGCAACATTTATTAAGAGTTAAGAATGATAGAATCTGTGGAGAGCCACGATCACCAACGTCCCGAAGAGACAACGCACACAGAATAACAAGTATATAACACACTGGTGCTAGATCAAACATAAGAGGCGGAAAGGATATGAAATATAATAATAATAATGATAATAAAATCGAAATCTCAAAAATGTGGCACATGGGACCATAAACAAACCCTGTTGTAGTTGGAGCCCTAGGACTGGTTGGAAAAGATTCCAGTAGACTAATCTAAGGGATTCCTGGAAGTCCATGCCTGACAGAAATACAAAAATTGTTCTCCCAAGTAGAAGCCTCACTTTACGAAGAGCTTTATCTATGTAATTTTTTTTTTTTTTTTTTGTTAGTGGAGAATGTCATGATGCCATTTCTAACCTTAGGTCTCTGGGTGGAACCCGGAAAGGAATGTATACACGTCAGAAATCAAAGAAATAATAATAATAATAATAATAATAATAATAATAATTCTTTAGGATTACACCATCTTTACATACAGAAAGATTGAGGGAAATAGGCCGGACATAATCGTCAAAAAGCAAAAAGAAAATACTTGCTTACTAATTGATATGGCTTGCCCAGCTGACTGTAACATAGCAAAAAAGGTATTTGAAAAAATATCTATGTATAAAAACCTGTAAATCAAAATGGAAAAGAAATGTGGCAATTGCAAACAAGAATAGTACCAGTCATAGTAGGTGGTACTATTCTTGTTTGCAATTACCACACGTCAGAAATCAAAGAAATAATAATAATAATAATAATAATAATAATAATAATTTTTTAGGATAAAAAAAGGAATGCAACAACATATTGAAAAAAATCCCTAAAAAATTCTAGCTAGAGAAATAGAAAAAAATCTTGATAAATACAGCCCACACACTAAGAAGTTATTTGTCCATGTAACTCTAGTGATGTTATGGGAGTTAGAAAAACAAATCATGAAATGTTGCCGTAACAACACACAACTACCTACCATAGGTCTTCCCTCTGACTTGGTAGGTAATGGAACCATAGAAGAAATCGAAATAATAATAATAATAATAATAATAATAATAATAATAATGAAGAAGACGAAGAAGAAAAAGAAGCAGAATAAATGATAGTTGAATTCACAGAGGCACCCAGTTCCGAAGCTACTTGTATCTTTCATCGATCCCTCTGCGTTCTTTTACGAATCACTCATCTCCTCACTTGACATATTTTATCTTGAAAACTTTCAGTGAGAATAAAATATGTCTTAAGTGTCATCTATTTTTTTTCCTTGGTTCTTTACCGGAAGGTGACTTTAGCTGTTCATCACTTCCACCTTCAGCTCGCACGTTTAAATCAAATAAATAAATAAAACATTCAGTACATGCAAATATGCAGTCAGAAATCGTGCCTAGAAAGATGATTACTGAGGAAAATGTTAATTTAGGTCAAACATTTACACGAGAAATATTTGATGAGAAGGTTTTTGCAATACCTTATTGTATTTACTTTTTGTTATAAAAGATTTCGACATCATGAATCAACCGAGCGAAATTCACAAATAATTGACATAAGGACATATCGGCAGGCATGGACAACAGAACAAAAACAAACAATGACAGTAAACTAACTAAACTGCATCTTGAAGGTTACACGTATGGACATTTATCTGAAGAAGGTCGGATGATAGAACAGCCGAAACGTTCAGATAATAACAACAAAACGAAGACATTAGTACGAATATAAATAATGTAAATAATTATAATTCCTCATGCTAGAAATCCAGATATAAATAATTTGAAATGTATTCATTTTTCTATTTCCGGTTTGGAGATCCGAATGCAGTTTTTATGCTATGTATAGTGTTGTTTGTGAACTATTTTATTTATTATTTTATTACTATTATTACGTTTATTTTTGTTTATGTGTTCTTATTTATTAATCATTTACTTAGTTTATTTACTTGTTTATTGGTTTAGATTAATTTATTTTACCTATTTTTGATTATTTATTTAATTTTATTTATTTATTTTTATTTATTCCTGTTCGTTTTCAGTTTTAGATTTTTAAGTAACATAGTAAAAATTTGCTTTCGTGACTGCATTTTGAGATGGGATATGATCTGATCGTTTATTTAGTAGTTTGTTTTGGTCTGGGAAGGTAATTATAGCTATTTTCTCCTCCGGGCAGAGTTTACAGTTTTGGATTGATTGCTGTATGCTCTATCCTAAAATTGAACGCTTTAACCCATACATTAAAACGATGTTTGTCATTATATATACATACATATATATATATATATATATATATATATATATATATATATATATATAAATATATAAGTGAACATTGAAGTCAACACTAAGAGGCGACACAGACTGTTTAATGCAAGACGAAATCGTCAGGTCACGACGATTGCGTCTATCATGTAACAGCCTGTCACCTCTGAGTGTTGACTTCAATGTTCACTTTTATAATTATATACGCGCTATCTCTGATATTGAGCTGTGACACTATTTAGGGTTGCGTGAAAAAAAAAAGCAAAAATTAAATTAGGTGATAAGAATCTATCACGAAAAGACACTGAACAATGTTATTTTTTTTCTAACAAGGAAAAGTGTTAAAGATTTTATTTTCATTAGCGAAGAAAGTAATATGCCGGGTTTAATTTGATTTATGACGACACACCGAATAAAATACAGCCGTCTCCCCATGGTGATAATGAAAATTTCAAATTGGTCGAGTTGCCTAGGGGACAGAGTGCTAAGAGATAATATTAATTAGGTCATGTACTGACCGCGAAAAATGTCCGCTGGGCCATCCACAGAGTACAAGGAAGGAAAGATTAAACCTTTAACTATCTGCGGAAATATCATTTTGAAAAGGCACCTGGTTTATGTCAAGAGCTGGCCATGATAGCAAAATTATTTTATCAGAACGAATAATTGGCACCAGGGTGCGAAGTCGCCAGATGACCACCCACTTGATGCTGGCGGAAAAGTCTCGATTGACAAACTCCAGATGAGATTCGGTTAAGATAAGAGTCTAAGGATTTGTTGTCGGGAAGAAGAAAAGAAAGAAAAGAAAAGAAAAAAAAGAAGATAATTCTTTTTTCTTTGAGCGATAATTAGCAAACACTTACGCTGCTGAGCGTTCATTGGCTGAAGGGTGGCGTGAGCGGTAGGCGAAGGTAAACCATGAAGAAGGAGGGGAGGCCTGTTGATGCCCCCTGAAGGGATCGGTGTGAGATGCCACTGTGAGAGAGAGGGGAAACCTGTTGACGCCTCTGAAGGGATTGGGTGAGATACCCATATGAGAAAGGAAGAAATTGGGAGGACCATTCCCTTAAAGTAGAAAGTAAAAGATTTCCAAAAATGGAAAGTGATGGGTTTTTCCTGATCAAAAACAAAGAAAATTCTTAATGCGGATTTAGAATTATCAAGGAACCTCAAACCCCGACATGCCCACCCCGGTTTTGGTCGGCGTCCATATAAGCAGAGTCGCAGCGAGTGGACAGCAGTTGGGGTTGAAGAGACAGTCAGTTGAGTTTGCAGTTGAGTTGGAGTTGCAGGTTGCAGTTGAGCTGTGAGCTCTGAAGACCCGCCTCGCAGAAAGCTGACCTGAGATCCACGCAATCACGACCTCAACTTCTAACCAAGAACAATTTGTTTTTGAAGAACGACTTATACTCACACCACCAAAATAGTTTTACGAATATCGTCTGAAGATACACCAAAAACCAGTTATCGAAGAACAACTTACGATGTTAAGACTCGCCTAACAAACACAAAGTGTCACGAATCCATATTAGCGGTTTGGGAGGAAGACGCATCCTGTATTCAGCAACCAGATATAAAATATTGTTATTCCTTTTGAACACATTTGAACTTTTCGAGTTATTACTTTATTTTCTTTTACATATACTTGTGCGGTATTACCCATGTTCGGACTCGACTTGCATTACGGCCCGGCGACTGATTGATTTCGTCTACCTAAGATCAAATCTCAACGTGGGTAGGTTAGACTAGAAATCAAAACAGTTGCTTTGGTAACCAGACGTTGGAGGCGAGCTGGGAACGACAAGGCTGATACCGAATATAACCAGATTCCCATCCGAATCAGCAAAAGGTTAGAACGTCACATATGGTGCCGCGACCAATACCAAGTCACATTGGTCGTCACAGGACAGGATAGGACGGCGACGGTGCGGAGACAGACGGGGTGACGTCACAATTGGCGCCGCGAATAGGACAGCACGGCGGGCGCGGCCAGGCAGACGTCACATTTGGCGCAGCGACCCCGGGGTGACGTCACAGAGCACTTTATCCCATATATATAGCACACTTTAAAACTATATTTCTTCACACGCACACACACGCGCGTACGCACACACACGCGCGTACGCACACACACGCGCGTACGCACACACACACACACACACACACACACACATATATATATATATATATATATATATATATGATAAAAATATAGTTTTAAGGTATGCTATACTTATGGGTAAAGATATGAGGATAGAACTGTTGTAAATATTAAAGTTGACACAGAATGACCTGAAGAATGTCTTTAAGCATGAAACAGACTGTCGCCACTAGGTTTTGATCTCAGTACCCACTGCATTACATACACCGTGCGATGGATAAGTTGTCATCTAAATGATGCAAAAATGAAAATAACACTGACATCTTATTTTAACAGATGTATTTATCAAAATTGCACAGAAATACACAAAGAGTAAATTTATTTAATAAAATCGTCATTGGCTTCAATGACGGCCTCTAGACGACTTCAAAATCTACTTCGCCTCTTCTAGACGGTTTCCTTGTTTAAGTTATTTAATGTTGCCATAATCTTTGCTTTCAGTTCATCTTTGGTGTTACAAGGAATTTTGATGGTCTCTCGCTCAACTGCGTCCTACGCATAATCATCAAGGAGAGTTAGGTGACCGGGATGTAAGGGGTGATGTGGTAGCAGAAATTGTCTGACGCCCATGATTGGGTTCTGCTGCTTGTGTGGCATGGGACAAAGTCCTGTTGCTAGACATAGGGTCTTCCAACAGCCACCTCTTTATCTAGCATTACCATCTCATGGCACTTGATGTAAGCATCCATGTTGAGTCTGTGGCCCCGTGGGAAGATGAATGCGGGCATAACGTCATCACAAGGGATCAGTCCAAACAACTTCGTAATCACAATTTGACTCATACAACTTTTTTCCGAATCCTCTGCACTGTCCTCAGATTGACACCCAAAAACACTGAAATGTTTGTATTGAAACATCCGGAGGGAATGCCAACAGCATGCCGTTTCCAAATTTTTGGTAGAGTGAATCGCGTCATGGTGCTCTTTTTCTCATAGACGTTGCCCAAGTGACCCTCCTGTACAGTAGACAAAATAAAAAAGATAAACAAAGCGTATATAAAGTTAAAAATATAAAATAGCGACAATTTATCCATCGCACCCTCTACGTATGTGTGGACACACACACTCATATATATATATATATATATATATATATATATATATATATATATATATATATTATTTGTTAAATGGATGGTCATATGGGAGGTCATTAATGCATTATTTATTGTAATAACTGAGCATTGTTATACAATTAATTCACTATAGCCCAGTGACTAGATCAAAAATAGTGTTAATTCATCAACAAAACGTTTCCTTTATGAACATGAGCAAGCAATTAAAGTGCAGCAAAATGGCTTGTGTTCAGTCTTGGAAGCTTTACCAGGATACTGGACAATATAAGAATAGGCTAGGATTGGCAGCCCCAAAAACAAAAAAAAACAGTGAAACTGGATAGATGAATACATAGGCTTTCCAAAGCTAACCGAATGCTGACGGCCGTAGATATTTGCAGCCAAATATCTGCTAAGACTGGCATTAGTTTTACGTCGCAATCTCTCCGAAACTGTGTAAGAGAATTTGTATCATTTGGACACATTGCTAGAAAAAAAAACAATTATTTCGGAGAGAAATCGGAGCTAAATTTCGCGAAAAGTCATATTCAATGGACGACCGATGACTAGTGAAGAGTTTTTGAAGTGACGAATCACGCTTTTGCATCTTTTATATATATATATATATATATATATATATATATATATATATATATATATATATTACAGGTAATAGATCCGTTGGTATATAATCCAGGTGGATCAGATATTAAAACCGATCCACAGAGAGAGCTCACTGTTTTATTATAACATAGCATATGTATTATACAGCAAATATCCAAAATTACCTCAAGTTGGTATAGTCTATTTCAAACCGGCACAACCTTATGCCAGTTTTCCTTATTCCTAGACTTTCTGACGAAAATTTATCTAAGGTCTGCTCTGGAGTCAGTCTAGTGCTGAGAAAGACCGGCATAAAAAGTTGTACCGGTTTGAAATAGACTATACCTACATGAGGTAATTTTGGATTTTTACTGTATAATACCTATATATATATATATATATATATATATATATATATATAGATAGATAGATAGATAGATAGATAGATAGATGCGTGTGTGTGTATCATGAACTCTAAACACCATAAGATGCCCGAAAGTCAAAATATAAACATAAGCACTTGATCATGTAATTAAATAACTCCGTTAGATCTAGACTCCCATATGGATATCGGGCATGACACGCAACTTGCTCAGTAATGTTTAAACTATCGGATATATGAAACAGGCTTCAAGCGAATTCATCTTCTCGAAGAAGACAATATTTCATCAGATCTTTCGACTGGCTCCCAATAATCACAAAGGACTATATCGGATAAAAAACACATAACATGAAGGGCTTCCAACAGAAGTAACAGCGAAAGGGAAAGCAATGAAAACATAAATGATGTTTACGTCCAGGTATACTCACTCCATTAAACAAAAACGATAGGAAGGAATCTCAAATCAAGACAATTTTGAGAGGATTATTTTCTGAAAAAATTTAGAGAAAATTTTAGCAATTTCATCCGACAGTAATATGCGCACGTACATATATAACCCTTAGAAACCAATATGGCTAACTAGACACTGGAAGATTTCTTAATGACTCTTACTACTTCGACTGGGACTGTTTCTCCTACTACTCTTAATCTTACTGCCGACTTAATACATTGTACTTTTATTTATACCTGGTACATATATATATATATATATATATATATATATATATGTGTGTGTGTGTGTGTGAAAAGTGTTTGTGTATATATATATATATATATATATATATATATATATACATTATATGCATGGTACTTATTAGAAAGCGCTCAATATTAGAGATAGAGCTAACATATTTAGTTAGATTGATGTCAATCCAACCATATATATATATATATATATATATATATATATATATATATATATGTATGTATGTGTGTGTGTGTGTTTGTGTGTATATATATATATATATATATATATATATATATATATATATATATATATATATGCGCGGTACTTATTAGAAAGCGCTCAATATTAGAGATAGAGCTAACATATTTAGTTGGATTGATGTCAATCCAACCATATATATATATATATATATATATATATATATATAGATAGATAGAGAGAGAGAGAGAGAGAGAGAGAGAGAAGTCAGTTATGTGTCATGCATGATACACGCTTAGGCAATCATGTATCTTTCGATATATGACTGACGAAGCAGATTATTTTCCCGCAGTAGTTTGCCATTTCTTTCTGTGGTGGACCAGTTGCCTCCTGCGGCTATATTAGCCGGTCTGTCCGACTATTTACCAATCCCTGGGGGCGGGGGAAAAGAAGAGAATTCATACTTTTCCCAGGGGTATTAGCACGTAAGTGAATATAATGGATTTGACTGGAATTCGAACTCGAGAGGAAGTGGATTAAATTCGACATAGTTTTATATTTTTGTGATGTTAAACGCTCACTCGTTCAAACTTTCATTACGTCAACGAATGCTCGTTATCACTTCCGTAATTCTCGTTGTAGACGAGACTTTGTAAATGCAGATACTGGTAGTAGTAGTAGTAAGGCCTTAAAATAATACTCGCACTAATAATACATGTTCAAATAGTAATCGTCGAATACTAATTTGTATAATGATCAGTACAGAGAAATAGTATAGTCGATAGTATAGAGAATAGCGATCACTTAGACGTCACGCTAATTCCTATTTATATGTTTCCTTTACGATCACGTGATCTACTTATTTAATGATAGAATCGTCCGTGTTTTCTCACTGGTGATCTGTGTTCAAACTACAGTGCCAGCAACGATAGTTTATTCCTATACGACCATTTCTTTTCTTTTTTTTTTTTATTACAGAACCATATTTAAAATAAAGAGCTACAAAGGACAGGAAATTGTGGAGAGAATGATTGCCAACATTCTGAAGGGACACGGGACATAGAAGAAAATTGAACAAAGAAAAATATCGGCTACAGATAAAGCATTTTTGCAGTATAGAGAGATAAGACACTAATAGAAGCTTCAGGCCAATGACTTACTTTTGTGATGTTAGACACTCACTCATAACTTTGTTAGGTCAACAAATGCTCATTATCACTTCTGAAATGTATGTTGCAGACAAGACTTTATAACACCGGTATTGGTAGTAGTAATATCTTCAAATAATACTCATACTAATAATACTTGTTCAAATACAAATCACTGAGTAGTAATTCGTATAATGATCAATATAGAGAAATAGTATAATGGATAGTATAGTGAATAGTGATCACTTAGACAACACGCTAATTCCCATTCAGGTGTTTCCTTTAAGATCTAATTATTTAATAATGGAATCGTCCGTGTTTTCTCACTGGCGATCGGTGTTCAAACTACAGTGCCAGCAGTGATACTTTATTCCTATGCAATAGTTTTTAATTTATTTTGTTTAAAATTTATTTTTGATGGATAACCATATTCAAGTAGAAGCTTTGTTTTTTAATTAAACAGTATTTTTATCCAACTACATCTACGAACCTGAACATTCCAGAAATTTTGTCAGAAATTATGTCAGAAATTATGCAGGATACGAACCTATATTTCCTTTAAGGAACCGTCATTTGACCTGATGTTCCTAACCGCTCTGCCACGTAGGACTTATGGCCGAGTGGTTAGAACGTTCACTTCTGACCATGAGACCCGGGTTCGAATCTCACCATGGTCGATTGTCAGGAAAAAGACTGGCTGATGTTATCGGTCTGGAGTGGGTGCACCCAGTGCGCAGTACCTTTGGAAAGTACCTGAAAACCATACCACTGATTGACGCAAGCCTTGTGAGCGAAATTGGGTAGACAGAACACTTGGGGGCCGTCGATGGCTGAGATAGCACGAAGTCATCTTGACCAAGGGTTTATCACGCTAGATAACACGCTCTTTCCCAGAAACTATAATTAGGTCTGCTCAGAATAGTTTCAGTTTAAACCACAGGTTGACTCTGTGGGTGTTGAAAAACACAAATGCGCCTGCGCATTCGTTTGCAATGAAGAAATTTCTAGCCGCCCTAGTAGACGGGTATCCTAGAATACGTGTGGTAAGATATATATATATATATATATATATATATATATATATATATATATATATACAAACAAACTAAAATTAGTTAGAAGTATTCATTACTTTTTCTGTAGTAGTTTCATCTACAAGGTCAAGATTAGTTACGCCTTCAGCTTTATCAACTGCCAACTGCTATTGATTTATTGATATGGTGGAGATTTACATATAAATACAACATTATATATATATATATATATATATATATATATATATATATATATATATATATATATATATATATATATAGTGGTGGATTCATAAATTTCCAGGACCCGGTTCTATAAAGGCTGGTAATCTTTTCGAATCTATTCTGCTTATTTTTTTTTTTTTTTTTTTTTTTTGAAGCTGTGAATGAAAACAAATCACTTTACATTATCAAAACAATGAAAACATTTTGATAATTTAATAGGTAATATTTATTTATTAAGATATTTCCTGATCGAAATTCTGTTCTCATGATATTTCTGTTCAGAAGTATGTTACATTTTGACTCTGATGTCATCAGCTCTCTTATGGTTTCTTGGCCACATTCAAATTGAATCGAATGTAGTTACAAATAGTTAGTGGAAGACCTATCGAGTTTATGCCTAAAACAAGCAAATTGAATCCCGTGAATTCTGGAAGATCACCAACAAGATCATGAGCAGGGGTAAAGTGGCTACTCTCCCAATAATAAATGACCCCGAGGTCATAACTTACTCGACAGATAAGACGAAACTCTTCGCCTCCATCTTTATCCCCAACTGAACTTTAAATAGCAAAGACCATGCACTCCACATGTTCCCAAGGCTCACCAAGCACAATCTCAATACTACCATCACAGCACAAGATTTCTCTAGGCTTATCAAGGGCTTTGAGCATAAAAAAAGCCACTGCTCCAGAAAAACCTCCAGTGGTTGTCCTTAAGAATATCAAGCAGGAATTATTCCCACACCTTTCATGGTTATCCAATCGCTTCTTGAAAGAGAAGTCCTTCTCGAACATGTAGAAATTGTCAAACGTATGCTCAGTTTTCAAGAATGCGGGCGTGCTATATTCCCCCCTACCAGTACAGATCCATCTGTATCTTCAGGATCATCAACAAACTCTATGAGGCCATAATCATTAAGAGGACCATCGACCCCTAGAAAAGAACAACATTTTCAGCGACGTGCACTATGGGCTTCGTTCGGCCCGATCCACTGCCATGTTCCTAAGTGCCATCACTCACAGAACCAGTGAGACATTTTTACGACAAACACAGCTCGAGGACCATAGCACAAAGGCATTCAACAAGGTGTGGTACTAAGGATTACTACACAAGCTCCCCGTTAATGGAATCGCCGGAAGGATCTTCGTCCTATAGGTCAAAGCAGGTGTCCTCAAGGGGCCATTACTCGGGCCAACCCGGTTTTTGATCTTTATAAATGATCTGTCTGAGAATATATTCAGAACATTTGTAAACGTATATGCTGAAGATACGACTATATAGGGGCGCATCTCATGGGTGCCCAATACTTTCGGCCTTGTGCCACATCTAAGCTACGCTTGGAGAATATCTATAGGTGCGCATCTCTAAAAATCTTGATGGTCAGAAATTGGCGACAAATCTCTCTTCCGATCTTGTACAATCTACCAATCGGGTAAAAACTGGCTGATTACATTCAACGCCCCGAAGACCAAGCTAGGTACATTCCAACATCGCCGATTTGACCCCGAATTAACACTAATCAGGATGAAAAGAGGGCCTCTCGGGGAATTACCGTGACGTGAAAGACTGGCCTCAAACTCGAATCCGACCTAAAGTGAATCTCGTAGATACGATCTATTGCTAAGGATGCAGGTAAAATATTCAGCTCCCTGTAACGTTCGAGTAAGTACGTCAGTATTCCTGCTATCCTCTACTTTTACAAGAGCCGGGTCAGGATGAAAATGGATTACTGTTGTCATATTTGGGGTGGGAGAGATGCCCTGACTACGTTCTCCAGACTTTATAGGATTCAAAAGCATCTTCGAGCCCTTACGACTGACGAATTATTCTCCAGCCTCCAACCAATTTTCCACTGGCTGGATGTGACAAGCCTCTCACTGCCCTACCGCTATTTCCATGAAAACTGCTCGGACGAACGACATTCCCTGGTCCCACCGAGGGAAACTTTCACAGTAAGAACACGCCGTGCCACTTACATAGCAGCAAACCAACTATATTCTCTCCGTATTCCATCAGTGAGAAGTAAGTTCAACTCGAGCACATTCTTCCCGCGAACCACCGCACTCTCAAAACGATCCTTCCCTGATGCCCTCAATATTAACCTGTACAAGGCCATAGGTAACCGTCATCTCTCACCCCTATATACAAAAATGGCTGCGAAACGTAACTCTCTGCCTCAACTGGCCTTGTAAAAGGTGAAACTTGCTGTAACAAATAAAAAGAAAAAGATTTGCTAAATTTTAAAATTTTAAAACTTGAAAACAGCAGGGTTGGGGCGTGTGTTCATAAGTATTTCAGTAGGAACGCGCGCACGAGCGTAGCGTAATTATCATTTTACTTAGACACTCTGCTATTAATATATAAGATTATTTACGGATAATCATCAAACAACCGTATGAACCGATTCTTAAAACACCTTACTGAACTAGCGAAACAATAGGATGCTACCAGTACATACATACATACATATATATATATATATATATATATATGTAGCTTCTTATATCAGAACAAATATTTTACGTAAAATCCTACAGTTCGTCTCGACACTTGGCCTTACTTCCTACAAAAATGATATAGAACAAAATGCCTTTAATCATTTTAACAAACCCTGTATTATATGCCAAATATACTGACGACATTTTCATATTGATGTTTGTTTATTAATGTTCCTGTAAAGGCAACCATATATATATATATATATATATATATATATATATATAGATAGATAGATAGATAGATAGATAATAAAATTTTCTGTCTTCAGGGCATATGGTTTTAAAAATATAGAAATATCGTTCAAATCTACAACCGTTGAAAACTGGAAATTTTACCAAGAAACTTGGAAGTCGCGATAAAATTGATATTTAAATTTAAGAAATCTTTTCATATAATATTATTGATGCACTATTTTTAATATTATTTTAATGTTTTTAATATTGAGCACTATATATAAAAATATCTGCTGTTTCTTAAATTCTAAATCTTATATATATATATATATATATATATATATATATATATATTTTATATATATAATAAATAAATAATTATATATATATATATATATATAATTATTTATTTCAAAATATTCCAACTCGTGACATAAGAGGTCTCATGTTTCAAAACAAGAGCCGAAAACTTCAATATAATTATTTGAATTAAATTGAGTTAAAGTAAGCTCTGTTCCATCTTCAAGCAAAATTTTGTTTTGGAATAACGTATTTCTGAAATTTACGTGTTTTAATAATTGAAATCAAAATTTCCATGGTAACAGCTAGGGCGAATTGTTTAAATTGGGTAGGCGTGTGTTGGGTTTTAATAATAAGTATCAGTATAGAGTTACTTTCATAGATGTCAAGTCAGGGTAAGGTGGGGGTGTCTAAATTTGAAACGGAAGATGTTTTAGCCTAGTCTGGTTTACGTGTCTATGGGGATTTATCTATTTTTTTTTATTTTATTTCTTTATGAAAGGGATTTATGCTCTACTTTTGTATCGAGCACTATTTTTAAAAAATAATAACTAAAATACTAAGGAACTTTGGATTATTTACCTAACCAGTTCTTTCCTATTTTCTATATATTTTCACACACACACACACACACACACATATATATGTATATGTAGCTAGAGATAGATAGTTAGATAGATCATAAATAGATAGACACACACACACAGTTGATAGTTAGATAGACACGCACACACACATATATATATATGTAGCTAGAATGAATAGACACAGCACACACACACACACATATATATATATATATATTTAGATGTTAATTCTTGATTTCTATCAGTGTCTTTCCGGTTTTATGTTTTGAGACGTGTGAGACAACAATTGCACAGGATTTGCAAACTTCATGAACGATGTGCGGAAGGGTTGAGCCTCATATGAGTTGATGTATTAGCCCAAGATTTAGTGTTAATTCTTGATTCTACCAGGGTTGAGACGATTCTTTTCAAAGTTATTTGTACCTCGGTAGCAGGTGTTTCTCCAATTTGCTCGGTTTTCAACAGCAACTAGGGACTCCTCTATAGGGAAGTTTGCAGCATTTAAATTGTATTTAAGTTTGTCCTTGAAGTTTGTCCTTGAAGTTTGTCCTAACCAAAGACGGCCTACATTAAGCTTACCATGAAAAAGTTGGCTGTACATGAGGATTTTCGGCATCCGATCATCACTCATTCTGATCATATGAGCAGCCCATCTGTACTGTGATTGCATCAGAATCAATTCGATATAACTGACGCCACACTTGTTGAAAAAATCAGGGTTAGAGATTTTGTCCTGCCATGTATAACTGAATATTGAACGAAGACAACATTTATGAAAAGCGTCAAGTTGATTGATGTGTGTCCTGTTTGGTTTCCACGATTCTGACCCATAAAGAAGTGTGTTGAGAATGACTACTCGGTAAACACAGATTTTCGTTTTCAGTGAAATTCCACGAGCATCCGATAGGCGATGCTTAAGCCTCCCAACGTTTCAACAGCGTATTTTATTTTTGTGAAAAACAAAGAATCTCAACAAGCCAATCCAGTAGTGATTAGATTGAAGGAGATGATCGATTTTAATCGTGCAATGTTTTGCCAAAAATTCCAGGTACCACACGCCATCGTGAATACGGAGGACACACAACACAATCTCTTTCAATCGAATTTCACTGAGTCTGCGCGGGCGTCTGTGTGCATGTTTTATTTTATTTCTATTTTATTTTATTATTTTTTACATACGATGCCACCCGAATACATTTCATCATTTGAATATGGCTTTGCGCGGTCATCATCTGCATCCAATCAGAAGACACACCGACTTTACTGAACATACATGAACAGACACACTTTCGTGGGGTTACTCAGTTCTTAGAGAGGATGTACTCAATGAGTTTATGTAGTAAATAATCTCTGCATCCTCTATGAGTCTTGTGTCAGGACTTTTACGATAAAAGATCGCATTAGACAACGAGTTTTATCAGAATCGAAAAATATTGATATTTATTTAGCATTATAGAAAGTGGAGCGTCTTCATAACCTAAATACAGTGTCGAATCAAATCGGGAATTACAAAAAGAGTTATCTGTACTTTACTATTATTTACATATATCAAGGTTAAAACAGGGTCTTCAATAACTGCGTACGATTATGAATTGGGGAAAATAACAGAATCATTAGTATGTACTTTCGAAGGAATTAGCCACAGGTTCAAAATTAACATTTATAAATAAAATCAAAGTACAGGTAACTCTTTAAGAAATCGGTGAATAGATTTGACATTTTCTTTATATGATTAAAATAACCCACGCAATAAAATATCAATATTCTAAGATTAGGACAAATTTCCTGTCTTGGGGAATGTCTAGCTGTAATACTTTTTGTTGTGGTGTCCTCCCTCTAAGGGACTATGTTAGACTCTTCCGCCTACTATAAATTTAGTAGGAGAGAAGGAACAGTGAACAGTGAATAGATTGAGCGCTAGTTCGTCCGAGACACTCTCACTAGCCGTGCTATACTCTTCTAGTGTACTTCCTGTTTAATATAGGATATCTCTGTAAACCTGGTTTTTGTCATTACTTAACCATTTACTTTGTCACAACACTTTTTTAGAAATGTTTTAGGCGCGAAAAAGTTAACTTAAATAGCCACCCACCTCCAAAAAAACTTTAGTCCTAGTAGAAAACAATAAGTCTAACCTGAATATTTGCGAGAATTAATTTTTGTTGATATCCTTTGGTTCAGAAATTGCCCCATACGAATATTATTTCAACCTCTGTCTAAAAATCAAGGACCAAAAAATCGTAATTTAATTTTTTCGCTTCATATTCTACAACACCGTTGACGAACATTTCTGACCAACAAAAACAGTTTTTCCCTTTGTTTTTGCAAAACTGGACCAAGTGGCGCCGATCATTGAAATATTGTTGACACGAGAGGAATTTTGGCTGAGCTTGTGTATCAGACACTGTACCAGGAGATTTCGAAGCACAACTGTATTTGACAGTTTTAAACACCGTGTCTCAAGTTGAATGAGAGTCGAGACTTGAGACTCGATGTGGAAAGAAGAAAAAAAATTCAACATAGAAAATAATGATATAAAATGTTATATATACACTGTGTACACATAGGCGTACTTGAATATACACATATATTGTTTTAGAGTGAGTAGATATGTGTAAGGACAGCAGGCAAGAAAACAGGAAAAAGTTTATCAAATACGAAGATACTGAACTAGGATGCTACCACTACATACACATATATATATATATATATATATATATATAATGTATCTCCTAATATCAGAACAAATATTTTACGTAAAATCCTACAGTTCGTCTCGACCCTTGGCCCTACTTCCTACAAAAATAATATAGAACAAAATGCCTTTAATCATTTTAAAAAACCCTGTATATATGCCAAATATACTGACGACATTTTCATATTGATGTTTGTTTATTAATGTTCCTGTAAAGGCAACCATAGAAATAGTAATATATATATATATATATATATATATATATATATATATATATATAGATAGATAGATAGATAGATAGATAGATAGATAGATAGCAAAATTTTCTGTTTTCAGGGCATATGGTTTTAAAAATATACAAATATCGTTCAAATCTACAACCGTTGAAAACTGGAAATTTTACAAAGAAACTTTGAAGTCTAGATAGATAGATAGATAGATAGATAGACTGACCAATATTTTCAGATGAAGAATTTGTGGTGGGGACAGAATTAAGAGAGTTTGTGAAAATTTTGTGGGCTGACTCACGGAAGCAAATCAAAAGTATGATATTTTAAAGGGGTTATTGCCCCAGCCGAGAACCTTTCATAACAGTCTCGGAGATAAAACGGTATGTTAAAATCACACACACACACACACACACATATGGGATTGATTGATTTGTTTTTTTTTACCGATTATCAAAAATTTGTAGGTTACTTAAAGTTAAAGTATATTTTGAATTGAAGAATAATTCTTTTTTGCGATTGAATATTGCAATAGCAGTATATCTTTTGTAGTTAACAAAGATTATTCCAGATACACGTTCTACTATTCAACCCATAAATTGGGGGTAAGAAATAGATTCATATATTCCCCAAGGGTATTACTGCGTAAGGAAATGCAATGAATCCGTCTGGAATTTGAACTCACAAAGACATTATATATATATATATATATATATATATATATATATATATATATATATATATATATATATATAAGTGAACATAAAGTTAACATTTAGAGGTGACAGTCTGTTTCATGCGAGATGCAATCGTCAGGTGGCCTGACGATAGCGTCTAGCATAAAACAGACTGTCGTCTCAAAGTGTTGACTTCTATGTTGACTTTTATATTCACACGCTCTATCTCTGATATTGAGCACTATATTCCATAAATATAGCACTGCTATATTTATGGAATATATATTTCTTCTATATATGGAATATATATTTCTGCTATATTTCTTCATATATATATATACATATATATATGTGTGTGTGTGTGTGTGTCTGTAAATTTATATATTCATGTGTATAAGGAAATTTATAGGCTTATCGATTAAACTTTGTATCTGTGAGGCAATGCAGAAAGGTTGATTGGCAGATTGGTTGTGGGACTGTCATGAACAGACCGAGATCGATTGTCAGCAAACTCAATATAGTTTATAGATATGAACGGGGGGGAAGATATGAATAGATATGTAGGTATATACCGCAATAAACAAGTTATCTATCTAGCTAGCTAGATTGATTGATTGATTGATAGTTACATGTACTGTGAAACAGAAAGCGACACAGATTACTTATCTATGTATATTTATTAGTATGTCTATCTTATTAGCTAGTTAGCTAGCTTGATAGATAGATAGATAGATAGATAGATAGATAGATAGATAGATAGATAGATAGATATGAACAGGCTATGACAAGACGGAGGAACATACAGAAGACAGACGTATAGAAAGTACAAAAGAAAGAATGAATGAAATTAAGGAAAAAAAAGAATAGCTAGATAGCTAGATAGATAATGCAAAAACTGAGATAGATAGATAGATAGATAGATAGATAGATAGATGCTGGGTACTGTATACAGACTAATAGAAAATATTGAAGAAACTGAGACAGACTGATAGATGAATGATTTTCGCTGATCGTGGTATTCGTGGGGGAATATATTCAGAAGATGTATCTACTTTGTAGCATTGTAAATGTCGGCAGCTCTAAAATATATCGTAACTTTATTTTTGAATGTCGAATAAAAATAACTGAATTTAGGAAGAAAGAGTACGACCGTCTTTCAAATTTATGTGTAATCGGTGAGTTGATGTGATTTCTTAGGACTGTTTTAATACCATCAAAACAAATGCAAACATAAACACTTAAAGATGAATGGTACCAAAGAGACATTATATATTTGTGACGATAAAAATGACAAAACAAGGAATTACACAAAACTCTATCAGATATTCGCTAAAAAGTATCCAGTAAAAAAATAACAACAAAAACTGTATATTCGGTCAATGGGAGCGTTCTAAATAATATAATGACGATAACAGACCTGTTTTGTGATGAAAAATATTATTTCCATTAGTTTAAAACCTCATTACTCAAAATTTTCCATAGCTTTATATATACTGATGCCATATTCCATGCAAATTATGTGCTCCATAATAATAACTTGATAGGAAGGTTTCCAGCCTTTTTATTAAAATATTAAAAATATCCATATATACCTGCGTAATAGTAAAATTGTACAAATCATGTAAAAGCATAATTGTCCATCCCACAAAATATTTAATATCCACAAAAACCACTAAACGAATTGAGTTTTTTTTTAGGATTTCAAATGATACGTTTAGCCATCCTAACACAATATTTCGTAAGAATCACTTAAAAACTCTTTGAGTTTTTTCAGCTAAAACTAGAGCAGGTTACAATAGGTTTGTGTCAGTCCTCCCAAAGTCTTCTCAACTGATCAATGATGAGAGGAAAAAGGCCTTCAGTAATGGTACAAATATTCATACTCTGGCTTCCATTTTCAAAGGCAGTTCAAGAACCATCAAGAGAAAGGTGAATAAATTTTAAAATGAGGGAACAGTAGAGATAAAAACTTGAATGAAGAAATCAATTAGAAAAGATCCAACTCAGTTCATAAGACATTTTGGCACGCGAGAGATGAGTTTCAGCTATGACAGTCCAAACAGCAGTGAAAAAAAATTGAAGATGAAATTGTATATGAAACCTGTGAGGCAACTTGTTATTCCAAGACGGAAAGGTAGAAGATTCGAGCGGACGAGGATCATCTTGAATGATCCTCGAATAATATATATATATATATATATATATATATATATATATATATATATATATGTGTGTGTGTGTGTGTGTGTGTGTGTGTGTGTGTGTGTGTGTGTGTGTGTGTGTGTATATGGACTTCATTTCAATCCTTCATGTGCTTTCTGTCTTTAGCTATGATTAATTAATGATGAACATGTCATTTTCGTTTATGATCAATTTTATCACGATTTTTCTGTTAAGTTTGGAGAGTAATTATACATTCTTATTGCACAAAGTAGAGTCCTATGTTATTAAAAAGCTCAGAGATTTCAGTTTAATCATTTCTATGATACAACAGTTCAGAGCCTAATCCAAAAAATCGATAATTTTGCTGTCACACTCGATATATATATATATATATATATATATATATATATATATATATATGTGTGTGTGTGTGTGTGTGTGTGTGTGTGTGTGTGTGTGTGTGTGTGTGTGTATTATAATCACTTCACATAATCAAGTCGGTAATGTCACAAGTACGCGGGGTGTGATATGGGGAATGAATGTGAGGTCACTAGTACGTGACAAAAGATGAAACAGGATTCACGAAGATAGAAGATGTCGATTGCATGTAAAATTTTTGAAGATTGTATTTTTCATGGAAGCAAGGAAACAGAAGGGATTTCCACAGGTAGAAAGTGCGTGAAAATAAACTGTTGGAGTAGAACTGGCGGTTGCATTTATCTATTTCAACAATAAAAGATGTCAATCTAGTAGCACGCTTTAATTCATCTATTCCGATGACCAGTGAAAAGTTAATCAGTGCAGTTGTCATGAAAATATTTGTACAAAAGACAGAAGGAAAATCTGTTGCTTAATTCAAACGAGGCAATTTCAAATTCCATTGCCGCATGCTAATAATGTCTCCTGGTTCCGACTCTTCATAATAAACAGTCTCTATGAAATCATGACAGAGTAAGTATTTTTGCCTTTACATTTCGTTTAGATTTTGACTGTCGAAATCTGTCATGAATATTGCCAATAGTAATTTTTTTCTTTTCCATTTTCGATTTTAGTAATAAACGTATATTTAATCGCTAAGAATTATTTTCCTTGTTAACAAATGGCTTCCGTTTTCTGTATCGAATAAGCATAGAAAGGCGACGCTAACTGATGTGCGATCCGGAATTAAATGCCGGTCTTTTGGAACTTACTTATGAATCCTGAAAACAATGTTGTACAGCTGGATGATTACCGAAGATTATCGTTCAAGATGCTTCTAAGATTTCTCTAGCATCGTTGTAAAGACGGGACTGGAAACTTTTGCATGAAGAGATTAATTAAATTTTAAATCCTTTATTATAATGTATAATTCTTGCCCTAGAGCTTAGTTAATTTACACATTTAAAGACTACTTATATAGTTCTGCTGCAGGCTAGACAACGTCGAGATTCAATGCAAATCACCAGAAATAACAACTGTCATGGGAGACCTGAAGGCCAAAGTAGGCAAAGAGAGGGATGGTGAAATAGTTGGCAAATTCAGACTAGGAACTCATAATGCAGACGGAGACAAATGGATTTTAATGGTATACGGTGAATGATCATGTTGTAGCCAACACCTGGTTTCAAGAACAGCCATGACGTACATAGAAATGGAATAATCTAGAAGGAGAAATGAAAACCCATACTGACTATATAACTATCAATAATAGATTCAGGAATGCAGTTTACACTGCAAAGTATACCAATGCTTAAGCAAACACTTGCAAACTATGGCAAATGAAGAGGACCAAGGCAGCAACCACATTGTAATACGAAATCTTTGAATAACCGGAATCTGAACGAGAAATATATGGGCAGTGTGGAACAGCCGATGCGATGACCAAATGAAAATGGAGACTCGAAGAGAAGCTTTAGTAACATCTGCAATCGAGATAATCGCAAAGAAGATTAGACAAAAAAAGGAAAAGAAAGAATGGATGACAGATGAAAAACTCGACATGATGGAAAAGAGGCCAAAAACAATGCCAAGACACGGCACAGAATATAGAATGCTGCACAAAGAAATTAGGGACAAATGCAGGCAGGCTAAAGAAGAATGACTCAACAAGATATGTAGAAAAACAGAAAGAATGATTATCACATGTAAATCAGATACCTGTCTATATTTCTGATATAAGGTATTATGTACACTGTTTACATTATTCGGATTATCATCCTCATCTTTGTTGCCATATTTATCAAAACGTTTCGGCCGTTTTACGCTCCGGCCTTTTTCAGGTGGTTGGAATATCGAACTGAATTCTGTATTTCGTTCGCTGGGGTAGATTGTTCTAGTTCCACGTGCCATGCCTAATGGATGTCAGCTATCAGTCATCTCCTGTTAATTCCCCTGTCCAAGTTCTTCACCGCTTTAACCAGATATTGAAATCACAATCTTTGGGTCCTGTCACTGGATCTAACTAACGCCTTTATCCACTGTGTCTATGGCACAGTGGACAAAGACAAAGATGTTAGTTAGATCCAGGTGATAACTGATATCCATTACACATTGCACGTGGAACTAGAACAGTCTATACCAGCGAGCGAAATAAAGGGTTCAGTTCAACATCCTAACCAGCTGAAGAAGGATGGACTGTACAACGGCTGAAACGTTGTGATAAATATGGCAACAAAGACGAGGATGATAGTCCGAACAATGTAAATATTGTAAATCAGATATTCATAACAGAAATAAAAGCAGTAACATGTCAAAAGACATGTTTGTCAACAGGATGCATAAAATTCAAGGATGGGACATTGATATTATAGAAAAAATAATTATTTCAGAGTTGGGACGAATATATTGGAGAACTCTTCAACGGCTAAAGAGAACAACCGGCAATATACAAAAATATGAAAGGACCGAAAATTCTACACCACTGACCAAATTGAACAGAGACAAAACAGCAGGATCAGACGCAATAGTAACAGACATGATGGCAGCCTTAAATGTTTTCTGCATAGACATGTTTAGAGACATAATAAACATTGAGCAGCAGAAAGACAATAATATCTGAGTATTTTTAATATTTTATGTCGAACACTGTTCTTATATCTTCCTGGTTTGTTTTTATTATACAATATATATATATATATATATATATATATATATATATATATATATATATATGTTGTGGATTCAAGATGAAATTCCGTCTCGAATGAATGACAAACGCAAGAAATAAAGATAAGAAATTAAATGTATTTACACAAAAATACAATGGGTATATTGTTAGTAAATCCAGGAACGCGGTTAGTCGTAATAATAATAATAATAATAATAATAATAATAATATATATATAACTGCTTATATATATATATATATATATATATATATATATATATATATATATATATATATATATATATATACAGTCTCGAAGTAGTTTAAAATATGGAAAAAAGGAAAAATTCTTGTGACTCGTTTCATCTGTTAGGATTCCATCGGTTTTGCCACGTCTACACATGCGCACGAAACGAGAGACGCGTGTAGTTTCAACATTTTTCTTTAAGAACATTTTTGAAAGATCATCGAAGCCCACTCCAATGAAATCCTAACGCCTCACAAGGAAATTTCCAGTTTGCTATATTTTTCTAAATCCTGTTTGTTAATATAAAAATTATATATCGGTATATCATACATATGTATGTATGTATGTGTGTCTGTGTGATAAAACAAATAGGAAAAGTTTAAAAATCTAACATGTTTCACTTTTATTAAAGCTTTTTCAGAGAATGGGATATAGATAAAAAGAAAGGCGAAAATATCTCGTTATCTAATATAGCTTTAATAAATGTGTAATATGTTAGATTTATAAATGTTTCCTATCTATTCTTTACCTCATCATTTTTCACTATTCCTATCCATATTTGAACTGTATTTGACCCCAATTCATATATGGATCGGGATCCGAAAAATGATAGAGAAATAACAGGACATGTTTACAAATCTATCATGTTTCGCATTTATTAATGCTTTATATATCTATATCAGATCATTCAAATAATAATAAGGTTTATCTATTAAGTATTTATTTTGTAGATGTTATAAAGGCGAAGAACATATTGCTATTATACCGTAAGCTGGGTCTCAAGTGAAATAAATTAAAGTGATTGTGCTGACCTAAATCTGTTTTCAGTTGTGCCTTTTCACTTGAAATAAAATCCAGAAACTAAACAAAATATCGTGCTGAAGCGTAATGTTGATATCTACCCTCATGTATGGCAGGAAATGCAGAATACTTCCCTTATATGATATTTATTAGACCTTCTTCAAGCCACGACAATTGCCAGAATCGGTAAATACTTTTTTTTTATCAATTTAGAAGAGGGGTCATATTGATCACAGCGATACAGTGCAAAATCGATTCCCGAATTTTTGCAGAGTTATTGAACTTAGTTCTTATATACAAATGTGAAGTTTGAAACTGTGTTTAGCTCATTAATAGATTTTTTTTTAATTTTCTGAATTTATTTTCTTTTTTTAAACATTTCTTTATAACTTTTTGACAGGAGGATTTTTTTTTTGCACAAATATTGAAGGATAATAATTATTTATCTTAAAAGAAGTATAAACGGATATATACTTTTATTATTTTATGCTAATGTTTGTCCTTTAATTAAAAGAAATCTTTAAGTGTGAAAACAACTGTTGGTTTAATTTATGTATATACCCGTTTTTACTTTTGTTATGGGACCTTACCCATAATAACATAATGGACTATTCCATACGTAATAAATACTGCGCCTCAAGAGGAAACAGAGAGTTCAATCTGAAGTCTAGAGTGAAGTTCGTCAGGAGTCTGTCAGTCAGCCAGAGCGAGCGAGTCAGTTAGTCGAGTCAGAGGCAGTCCGAAGCAGAGTCGCTTTCAGACAATTGCTACTCTTCCTGATTGTTCGTACTAACACTTTTCTACCTCTCTGTATATATTCCTGTTTGTGATATATCTGTGTTATTCCATATCCGCCTTCGAGTTCTTTTTTATTGGTTCTTCCGTGGACTATCACCGTGGTACAAGGAACCGGACCATAATAACTTTAATTAAATTTTTTAATTTAATTAAAAAGCCGAGTCCCAATTTCAGTTGGGTTCGTTATATTCACTTACACGCAAATACTCTTGAAAAAGGTATGAATCCAACACTTCGACCCCAGCTATGGTTTAATTAGTAAGACTTGAATCACTAAACTATTAGTATCTCCCACCACCACAAAAATTCGTAAAATCTTAAACTATTTTCTGGCTTTAAATTACTTGCAACGGGTTGATAAACCGTAAAAAACAAATCAATAAAATTGAAGCAGAACAAATAAATCAAGATAACCCCTTAAAAAGTCAGGGATCCATTTTACATTTTATCGATATCATAAAAAGGGCCGCGTTGGGAAATTATTAACAAAAATCAATATTTTGATTTTTATTCTAACAATTGGTGAGCCTTGAGCAAGACTTATGTAATGTTAATCTAGAAAAAGTATTTCCCGAACAATCTTTTCTCTTTTTCAAGAGTGGACTAGTGTATATAAGTAGTCCACTTCTACTATCAGTCAGAAAGAAATAGCTTGGATTTCTAGGAGGCATAACACGGAAAGAAGGTCTGGAGAATTTAACACCCATAGTACATACTGAAGCCATGAGAAAAATGCGGAAACAGCAAGTGACCTGATTAACGAGTTTGATTCGATAGATGGCAGAAATGTGACAATAACAACAAAGATGAGGCGATAAAGCGGTAAGAATTACTTAGGGTAATAAAAGACAGGAAGTCGGGAAGAGCCATAATCCTTCACGTCATGAAAGAACATTGCATAAGAAAGAATTGAATCCTAGAAGAACTAGGATCATTGAAAAATACCATCACAAACATTTTTGACGTGCGGTGGCAGTTAATAGTTAAGTATAACTCATGACTTCAATGTTAAAATAAAACAGTATTTAATTACAACGGCAAATAAATACATAACAAGAACAAAGAAGTGAAAGTCAACAAAAGATATTTAACCATTTCAGTGAATACTTTATTAGTAGCGTGGCTCGACTTAACGTCCGGTAAATCCTAAATCAAAACCCAAATCATCGATGCATAATAACTCACAGTAATTCGACTGGATAGTTCCACTCAATAGTCACTGAATAATCACTACAGTCAGTAGCCTGACACCACTATTTATACACTTGGCGGTAACGATATATTCGCCGACTGTCACGCTCGAACCTCAGTGTCGGTAGTTACTCATTTTATTCCTACATGACACAAACGTACAGGATTTTAAAACTGTAAATACATTTGATACATCCTAATAAGTCTATCTTTAGGTTCCTTGTTCTGTATGTAGACACGGACAGAAAATATTTGACAGGCAAATTTCCGTGAATATAAAATCTCAACTTCGACTGTCTCGACTCAGGCGAAATTAGTTATATATTTATAAGCGATTATTTATACAATCGTGTTTTCCTTTTTGTTTGTTTGTATTTCAGTGTCGCTGTCGATAGTTTAACTGCGAGTGGTTGATTTCCTCTTGGTGTGAAATTTTAATGGCAGAATTTGTGTTTGGCTGGTCGAATCGATTGGGACGCTTTTATCTGTCACTTGTTTTGATCTTGTCAGGCAAAAAATGAAACTTTTAGAAAAATCGAGTAGTAGGGGATATGTGACTGAACTCTGTAGAGGTCGATACGGGAGAAGGAAAAAGAAATTAAGAAAAAAAGAAACAGTTGATAGTGTTCGAAGTAGAAAATTAAGATGAAGAAAGAAAAGAAGTAGATAGAAAGAGAAAAGGGAAAAAAACGAAAGAACAAATGGGATAGATAAGGAAAAGGAAGTTGACAAAAAATGGCGAGAAGAATGATAAAGAAGAAGAAGAAGAAGAAGAAGAAGAAGAAGAAGAAGAAGTGGTGTAGAATTATAAAGAAAGAAAGAAATAAGAATAAGAAAAGAAAAAAAAAAAAAAAGAAAATATATATATATATATATATATATATATATATATATTCACTTAACTCATATTTGCTTCGAAATTTCGAGGCTATAGAGATGTAATCACTCGTCAGAACAGAGCTACATACATATATATATATATATATATATATATATATAGAGAGAGAGAGAGAGAGAGAGATGTAATCACTCGTCAGAACAGAGTTACATACATATATATATATATATACATATATAGAGATGTAATCACTCGTCAGAACAGAGTTACATGCATACAAATATGCATGCGGCAACTCGTGTTGAAATGGTTAACAAGTGTTACTTTCTAGAATAATTTCGACTGAGCATTGAGTTCGATCCTCCGTAGATGCCCCATACTTTCAGCCTTGTGCCACATCTAAGCAGCGTTTAGAAAATCACCATACAAATATGCACGCGTACCCGCACACTCACTTGTATGTTTATGCACGTGTGTGTGCGCGTCTAATTCTGTGTTTGCGTGTGGATTTAAGTAGGCGTGTTTGAACGTTAGCGTCCCGATAAGCCTTCTTAATTTTTTTCTATTTTGTTTTTTCCTTTTTTTTCTATTTTTTTTTTTTTTTGCGTTTTGTAAAGAGTGTAATTCTGGTAATTTGTGTTTTGTTTGTGATTTGTATGGTTGTGTATTATTTTGTTGGTTATTATCTTGATGATGTTGGGGGTGTTTTAAAGAGCGTTTGTGTGTTTTTTACGTTTTATAAGAGGTATAGTTGTGATGATTTGTATATTAGGTTTTGTGTGTGTTTTTTATGGTTGGGTATTATTTTGTTGGTTAGTATTTGTTGATATTGTGATTACTCTTTTCTGGGTTGATGGTTTTGGACATTGGTATGGATTAGATGTTAGGTATGGTGGTTTGTGTTTGTGATAGTATTGTGTTTTGTATTGTATTTCTTTCTTTTATTTTTAGATTAATATTTAATTAGCAAAGAAGATGCTAAAATTATTTAAATGTCTGCATTTCCTCATTATTTCATTCCTCTTGTTCAATAAGTTGGTTTGTTCCTTGAAAGTTATGATTATTAATTTTTCCTCAAGTCACAATTTAGTTTTTGCTGATCCTATTGCTCGGGGATACCATTTTTGATAACTTCACATATAATCATGGAAATGATGATATTTTGTTTCTGCTTTCATATGTATTTTGATGGTATTGTTATCTTTTGTATTTTTGTTTTAAATGAGCTGTGGTGATTATTAAATCTTTCTTGAAAGTTTGTTTCTGTAGCTTCTATGTCATTTTTTCTTCCGCGTTTGTGTTGTTTGTTACGATGTAACTATATATTAGCTTGTTGGTTAGGCATTTGCTTTCAGGTGGGTAATTGCTTTTATTTCGTCAATTGCATTTTTTGTTGTTGTTTCGTGGATTTGTGTTGCTGCATTTATTATTGTCTTTGTATAATATATCTTTTGGTTATTATTTTTCCCATGTAATTCATGAAGCTATAACTGAATTTTACTGTATTTTTGTGATGACATTTGGTGTTTGGGGAAATGTCTTTCAATTATTTTGGAAAATATTTTCCCTATTTTTGCTTTTATTGTATTGTTGTAGGGTGGGTCGAACTAGTCTTCTTCTTTCGTGTCTGTTTGGTTTGTTTTCATTTGTATGTTCTAGTTTGTTCAGATAACCGCCATTTCTTAATGCTGTTTCATATGTTTTTGTGTTTTCGTTGAATATTTTATGTTGCTGGAATTTGTTGATATTGGTTTTTATGTGCTGTTATTTATATTAAATGTTATATCTAAGAAGTTTACAATTTTAGGTCAGATTTTAAGTTTATTTTAAATCCTGATGTGTTGAAGTTTTCTATGATAAGGTTTTAGTTTTTTCTGTAGCTCTGCTATTGCAATTCCTTACGATTATTGCCATCGTCTCTGTATATGCCTAAGTTATTTTTATATTAATGATGTATGTTTATTTGTTGATGATGTATTTGCCTATAATTTCGTATATTCAAGCGGCGTTATAGCTGCCCATTTTTACATCAAAGATACTGTCGATATTGGTATCGTTGGAGTTGCGTTTTCTTTGTCTCCATATCTTGTTGTTGTAGTAGAGTATTGACTTTCTGCAGTGTTTGATAATGTTTAAATTTTCGCTTAGGACGTTCATATATTGTTTCGCCATACCTAGTGCACTTTTAGTGTGTTTTCGTTGATGGATAGGTAAAAGTCTTTTATGTCTAGTTATATGAAGGAATAGTTTGTTTTTTTGTTTTTGATGTTGTTAAACTAATTGCGTTTGTATGTTCCATTGGTTTATGCTTAGTATGCTTCTTAAGCATAAAACGTGCTTGTCTTAAATGCCTCCTCATCAGCAAACCAATGACAAACCAGCAATTTTGTCTCCGAAAGCCGTTTTTTAAATTAACACTTTATATGTGTGTGTGTGCGAATTATATACCGGAACCCCTCGATTAGAACGGTTAATTTCTACATCGGTAAGTATAAAATACCAATTTCCAATTACTATGGTTAAACTGAAGAATGTTTTACATCACTAATCGAGTATTATGCACGCAGTAATCGAATTTTGGTATATAAAAATTTTAGCGCACTAATCGAAAACGCATTAAGCTAATGAGCATTAATCGAGGGATGTTTTAACATTTAGTATATATATATATATATATATATATATATATATATATATATATATATATATATAGATAGATAGAGATAGATACACCTAGTAGGCCAGACAAACCTACCTAGGTTTCACCTAAACGGATCGTCGGGGAAAGTGACGATCAGTTTAGGTGAAACCTAGGTAGGTTTGTCTGGCTCACTAGGTGTATCTAGGTCTGCTCTACGGTTGTATTGAGCTCTTTTGTTAGTTAGTTGTTTACTCGTATCGGGGTTTTTTCTTTGGGCTTCAGACCTGCATCTGTGCGATTTTTTTGTCGGCACAAGTCCATGTTTGTAGCTCTTTCTTTTTTTAAAACCTTTTTTTCCCTCGAGATTGATTTGATTAGCAAATCAAAAATTCGAGGGTTTTTCGAAACGAGTCTAGTTATCTATATTTATATATATATATATATATATGTATGTATGTATGTGTGTGTGTGTGTGTGTGTGTGTGTGTGTGTGTGTGTGTGTGTGTACATGCATCTCTCGATTAATGCGTATTAATCGACGGATGACTGCCTACTTAATTTATCCATCGACCGCAAGGAAAATTGATTCTCTGTGTCATACCAAAAGTTTTTTCTTTTTTTTCTCGCTCATCCTTCACATCTACAAATCTACCATTCTGCCATGTATGTAATGCTGTTGCCATATACGGACGGTCTGGCGCCGCCGCTGTTCATCTCGATGTCCTCGACAAAATCCAAAGACGCATATGCAATGTAATCAGTCTCGATTCCAGTCACTTTCTTACCGGCTTCCTTCTGTCTTTTCTATAAATATTTTCATGGTATCTGCTCTGATGAGCTATTTTCACTGGTGCCTCGACTACATGAATTTAAGCGTTCTACTAGGCTGGCATCTTGGTCTCATCTTTTACTGTTGAAATGCTTAAATATAGCCGTCTCTTCTACTCCAACAACTTCTTCTCTCGCACATCCCGTCAGTGGTAATCCTTTTCTCTTACTTGATTCCCTGATAAATATAATCTTAAAAAATTAAATGTAATGTCAGTCGATATCTTCTATTGCTTTGAACACCGTTCTTCTTTTTATTCCCCTCCGTTCTTCCTATTATAATTTCCTCAACCCCCTATAACCAGTCTTTCCCCTTATCTACACTCTCTGTGGCTCCTTGTGTACTAGTGGCACTCCTGACTTGCTTGGGGTGAATTTCTTAATATATATATATATATATATATATATATATATATATTTCTTTTATACACGTCTCGTTAAAATTTACCCGTGGAACACCCTTTCGTTTACTTGCTTCCTTGTTAAGTACAACCTCAATCCTCCCTATTCTCAGTCTTCTTTTTCACTTTCACACCCTACAAACCCATGCGTACTAGTGGCATTCCTGGTTTGCTTGACGGTCGAACTCTCGGCCTCTGAGCAGAGAGGAACCCGTACGAGGCTCCGCCGAAGGGCAGAATCTCGTTCGGGGAGGTTGACCAACCCGATCCCGTTTATACGGGTTATACGGGCATTTTTTTGGCCGAGCCTACGGGCTCGGGAAACCCACGTTAAACTCGGCCTTGTGCCACATGCAACCCTCGTGGGGGTGGCTAGATACCGATTTGCTTAGGGTGAAATGATTAACAAAAACAAACAAGAAAAAATTCGTTTTTAAGGGTGCCGTTGGTATGTATTCTAAATTTTAGACCATTTTCCTAGTTCCTGATGAAAAAGTAATTATAAAATGTCCAATAGGGAAAGACTTCCGGTTGTTAAAAACCAATATTATTTCTTTCTTTCTTTCTTTAATCTTTCTTCTTTTAATATTCTTACTTTCTTTCTTTGTATTTCCTTGTACATTCTAATGTATCCTCTACCATTACTTGTTTTTCTTTTACCATAATAGCTTTAGAAAGCCTAAATTAATCTGATGATACACAATTTAAGTTTACATCGGAAATCAGGAAAATAGTTTGAAATATAGAGAAAAAATATATTATAGAACGTTTCTTTACAAACAGCATTGAACACACACAAAGCCATATATATATATATATATATATATATATATATATATATATATATAGATAGATAGATAGATAGATAGATAGATAGATGTGTGTGTGTGTGTGTATACATATATATATAGGATATATGCACATAGGAGCGAGAGGATGCTGATTTTTTGTTCAAGATCATTCTAACTATGAATAATTATGTCGTCAGCATACACCCACCACTGATCTCGGAGCAGACGAAACAAGGATCGCTGTCATCTATTAGTAGATTCATTTGGGATGTGATAAAATATGTTTAATTGGATATTAAGAACATACGGGTCACGGGGAAGTTCTTAAAAATGGAAACCAAAAGGATGCTTGTATCTAGAGTCAGTTGGTTTGTTTTGTTTTACGGTATATCAACCTCAATGGGTTATTTAATGCCGACAAAATTTTTATTTCCGGTAATATTTTTTTTATTGCTTTCAAAAAATGTAGGTCTGGTAATATTCTATTCGTCAAAAAAATCTATTTCTGTTAATATTTTTCTTCAAAAATGTATTGCTGATAATATGTTTTTCCCCAAAAAATGTATTGCTGGTAATATTTTTTTTTTACAAAGTATTTCTGGTATTAAAACCTATTTTTACACTTTCATAGTGTTTTGAACTCAGTTTAGTCGTTAATTTTTTTTACCCATAGCTTGGACCCTAACAGGTGCTACCACCCCGAATCAAAGTGGACCTGGGAGAACCAACAATTAAGTGGTGGTTCCACGTTTCTCAAAACCTCCTGATCAGAGACCTTGCTGTTGGACGTAGTTTATCGTCTAACCCAGGACGCGGATGTAGTTTATCGTCATACCCAGGACGCTTCTAGAGTCAGAAAGCAACAGTTGAAATTTATCAGATACTTAATGAGAAAAGGTTTGCTTGGAGAATTTGAAACTCACGGGACATTTTAAAAGAAAAAAAAAACAGACAACAGAACAGCTAGTAACATAGCTAGAGAACTTGTGTAAATTGATGGGAAAACATGATCCGATAAGGATGGTGAAAAGACAGACTTTACTAAGAGCTACAAAGAAATGAAGGTTGTGGTGAACCATGATCGCCCACGTCCCGAAAGGACACGGCATCTAAAATAGGAGATAATTGTCCAATTGGACTGTTAGGGGTTGCAAAATTACTTCAACCTATAAAGGACGATAACTCAAAAGATAATTAAGTTACGTGCTTTGTCCGCTAGTTCGACCGTGATACTTCTGAATTCAACATTGTGACAAGCGTGAAGGCACGGAGGCGTTATAGGTAGAGGCGCGGATTGAGGAATCGGAGAGCCGAGTTCGAATTCCAGTCGAATCCATTACATTCACTTTTGAACTAGGGGAGCGGCTCGGGTTGAGGAGTGGGAGAGCCGAGTTCGAATTCCAGTCGAATCCATTACATTCACTTTTGAACTAGGAGAGCGGCTCGGATTGAGGTGTGGGAGAGCCGAGTTCGAATTCCAGTCGAATCCATTACATTCACTTTTGACCTAGGAGAGCGGCTCGGATTGAGGAGTGGGAGAGCCGAGTTCGAATTCCAGTCGAATCCATTATATTCACTTTTGAACTAGGAGAGCGGCTCAGATTGAAGAATCGGAGAGCCGAGTTCGAATTCCAGTCGAATCCATTACATTCACTTTTGAACTAGGAGAGCGGCTCGGATTGAGGAGTGGGAGAGCCGAGTTCGAATTCCAGTCGAATCCATTACATTCACTTTTCAACTAGGAGAGCGGCTCGGATTGAGAAATCGGAGAGCCGAGTTCAATTCAGTCGAATCCATTACATTCACTTTTGAACTAGGAGAGCGGCTAGGATTGAAGAATCGGAGAGCCGAGTTCGAATTCCAGTCGAATCCATTACATTCACTTTTGAACTAGGAGAGCGGCTCGGATTGAGGAATGGGAGAGCCGAGTTCGAATTCCAGTCGAATCCATTACATTCACTTTTGAACTAGGAGAGCGGCTCGGATTGAAGAATCGGAGAGCCGAGTTCGAATTCAGTCGAATCCATTACATTCACTTTTGAAATAGGAGATGGGCTCGGATTGAAGAATCGGAGAGCCGAGTTCGAATTCAGTCGAATCCATTACATTCACTTTTGAACTAGGAGAGCGGCTCGGATTGAAGAATCGGAGAGCCGAGTTCGAATTCAGTCGAATCCATTACATTCACTTTTGAACTAGGAGAGCGGCTCGGATTGAGGTGGGAGAGCCGAGTTCGAATTCCAGTCGAATCCATTACATTCACTTTTGAACTAGGAGAGCGGCTCGTATTGAGAAATCGGAGAGCCGAGTTCGAATTCAGTCGAATCCATTACATTCACTTTTAGACTAGGAGAGCGGCTCGGATTGAGGGTGGGAGAGCCGAGTTCGAATTCAGTCGAATCCATTACATTCACTTTTGAACTAGGAGAGCGGCTCGGATTGAGGAGTGGGAGAGCCGAGTTCGAATTCCAGTCGAATCCATTACATTCACTTTTGAACTAGGAGAGCGGCTCGGATTGAGGAGTGGGAGAGCCGAGTTCGAATTCCAGTCGAATCCATTATATTCACTTTTGAACTAGGAGGCGGCTCAGATTGAAGAATCGGAGAGCCGAGTTCGAATTCAGTCGAATCCATTACATTCACTTTTGAACTAGGAGAGCGGCTCGGATTGAGGAGTGGGAGAGCCGAGTTCGAATTCCAGTCGAATCCATTACATTCACTTTTCAACTAGGAGAGCGGCTCAGATTGAAGAATCGGAGAGCCGAGTTCGAATTCCAGTCGAATCCATTACATTCACTTTTGAACTAGGAGAGCGGCTCGGATTGAGGAGTGGGAGAGCCGAGTTCGAATTCCAGTCGAATCCATTACATTCACTTTTGAACTAGGAGAGCGGCTCGGATTGAAGAATCGGAGAGCCGTGTTCGAATTCCAGTCGAATCCATTACATTCACTTTTGAACTAGGAGAGCGGCTCGGATTGAGGAGTGGGAGAGCCGAGTTCGAATTCAGTCGAATCCATTACATTCACTTTTGAACTAGGAGAGCGGCTCGGATTGAAGAATCGGAGAGCCGAGTTCGAATTCCAGTCGAATCAATTATATTCACTTTTGGACTAGGAGAGCGGCTCGGATTGAGGAGTGGGAGAGCCGAGTTCGAATTCCAGTCGAATCCATTACATTCACTTTTGAACTAGGAGAGCGGCTCGGATTGAGGTGTGGGAGAGCCGAGTTCGAATTCAGTCGAATCCATTACATTCACTTTTCAACTAGGAGAGCGGCTCGGATTGAGGAGTGGGAGCCGAGTTCGAATTCCAGTCGAATCCATTATATTCACTTTTGAACTAGGAGAGCGGCTCAGATTGAAGAATCGGAGAGCCGAGTTCGAATTCCAGTCGAATCCATTACATTCACTTTTGAACTAGGAGAGCGGCTCGGATTGAGGAGTGGGAGAGCCGAGTTCGAATTCCAGTCGAATCCATTACATACACTTTTGAACTAGGAGAGCGTCTCGGATTGAGGAGTGGGAGAGCCGAGTTCGAATTCCAGTCGAATCCATTACATTCACTTTTGAACTAGGAGAGCGGCTCAGATTGAAGAATCGGAGAGCCGAGTTCGAATTCCAGTCGAATCCATTACATTCACTTTTGAACTAGGAGAGCGGCTCGGGTTGAGGAGTTGGAGAGCCGAGTTCGAATTCCAGTCGAATCCATTACATTCACTTTTGAACTAAGAGAGCGGCTCGGATTGAGGAGTGGGAGAGCCGAGTTCGAATTCCAGTCGAATCCATTACATTCACTTTTGAACTAGGAGAGCGGCTCGGATTGAAGAATCGGAGAGCCGTTTTTCGAATTCAGTCGAATCCATTACATTCACTTTTGAACTAGGAGAGCGGCTCGGATTGAGGAGTGGGAGAGCCGAGTTCGAATTCAGTCGAATCCATTATATTCACTTTTGAACTAGGAGAGCGGCTCAGATTGAAGAATCGGAGAGCCGAGTTCGAATTCAGTCGAATCCATTACATTCACTTTTGAACTAGGAGAGCGGCTCGGATTGAGGGGTGGGAGAGCCGAGGTTCGAATTCCAGTCGAATCCATTACATTCACTTTTCAACTAGGAGAGCGGCTCAGATTGAAGAATCGGAGAGCCGAGTTCAATTCAGTCGAATCCATTACATTCACTTTTGAACTAGGAGAGCGGCTCGGGTTGAGGGTTGGAGAGCCGAGTTCGAATTCCAGTCGAATCCATTACATTCACTTTTGAACTAGGAGAGCGGCTCGGATTGAGGAGTGGGAGAGCCGAGTTCGAATTCCAGTCGAATCCATTACATTCACTTTTGAACTAGGAGAGCGGCTCGGATTGAAGAATCGGAGAGCCGTGTTCAATTCAGTCGAATCCATTACATTCACTTTTGAACTAGGAGAGCGGCTCGGATTGAGGAGTGGGAGAGCCGTGTTCGAATTCAGTCGAATCCATTACATTCACTTTTGAACTAGGAGAGCGGCTCGGATTGAGGTGTGGGAGAGCCGGTTCGAATTCCAGTCGAATCCATTACATTCACTTTTGAACTAGGAGAGCGGCTCGGATTGAGGAGTGGGAGAGCCGAGTTCGAATTCCAGTCGAATCCATTATATTCACTTTTGAACTAGGAGAGCGGCTCAGATTGAAGAATCAGAGAGCCGAGTTCGAATTCCAGTCGAATCCATTACATTCACTTTTGAACTAGGAGAGCGGCTCGGATTGAGGAGTGTAAGAGCCGAGTTCGAATTCCAGTCGAATCCATTACATACACTTTTGAACTAGGAGAGCGTCTCGGATTGAGGTGGGAGAGCCGAGTTCGAATTCAGTCGAATCCATTACATTCACTTTTGAACTAGGAGGCGGCTCAGATTGAAGAATCGGAGAGCCGAGTTCGAATTCAGTCGAATCCATTACATTCACTTTTGAACTAGGAGAGCGGCTCGGGTTGAGGAGTTGGAGAGCCGAGTTCGAATTCCAGTCGAATCCATTACATTCACTTTTGAACTAAAGAGGCGGCTCGGATTGAGGGTGGGAGAGCCGAGTTCGAATTCAGTCGAATCCATTACATTCACTTTTGAACTAGGAGGCGGCTCGGATTGAAGAATCGGAGAGCCGTGTTCGAATTCCAGTCGAATCCATTACATTCACTTTTGAACTAGGAGAGCGGCTCGGATTGAGGTGGGAGAGCCGAGTTCAATTTCAGTCGAATCCATTACATTCACTTTTGAACTAGGAGAGCGACTAGGATTGAAGAATCGGAGAGCCGAGTTCGAATTCCAGTCGAATCCATTATATTCACTTTTGGACTAGGAGAGCGGCTCGGATTGAGGGTGGGAGAGCCGAGTGCGAATTCAGTCGAATCCATTACATTCACTTTTGAACTAGGAGAGCGGCTCGGATTGAGGGTGTGGGAGAGCCGAGTTCGAATTCCAGTCGAATCCATTACATTCACTTTCGAACATGGGAGCGGCTCGGATTGAGAAATCGGAGAGCCGAGTTCGAATTCAGTCGAATCCATTTCATTCACTTTTGAACTAGGAGAGCGGCTCGGATTGAGGAGTGGGAGAGCCGAGTTCGAATTTCAGTCGAATCCATTACATTCACTTTTGAACTAGGAGAGCGGCTCAGATTGAAGAATCGGAGAGCCGAGTTCAATTCTAGTCGAATCCATTACATTCATTTTTGAACTAGGAGAGCGGCTCGGATTGAGGAGTGGGAGAGCAGAGTTCGAATTCCAGTCGAATCCATTACATTCTCTTTTGAACTAGGAGAGCGTCTCGGATTGAGGATTGGGAGAGCCGAGTTCGAATTCCAGTCGAATCCATTACATTCACTTTTGAACTAGGAGAGCGGCTCGGATTGAAGAATCAGAGAGCCGAGTTCGAATTCCAGTCGAATCCATTACATTCACTTTTGAACTAGGAGAGCGGCTCGGATTGAGAAATCGGAGAGCCGAGTTCAATTCAGTCGAATCCATTACATTCACTTTTCAACTAGGAGAGCGGCTCGGATTGAAGAATCGGAGAGCCGAGTTCAATTCAGTCGAATCCATTACATTCACTTTCGAACATGGGGGCGGCTCGGATTGAGAAATCGGAGAGCCGAGTTCGAATTCAGTCGAATCCATTACATTCACTTTTGGACTAGGAGAGCGGCTCGGATTGAGGGTGGGAGAGCCGAGTTCGAATTCAGTCGAATCCATTACATTCACTTTTGAACTAGGAGGCGGCTCGGATTGAAGAATCGGAGAGCCGAGTTCGAATTCAGTCGAATCCATTACATTCATTTTTGAACTAGGAGAGCGGCTCGGATTGAGGAGTGGGAGAGCCGAGTTCGAATTCAGTCGAATCCATTACATTCACTTTTGAACTAGGAGAGCGTCTCGGATTGAGGATTGGGAGAGCCGAGTTCGAATTCAGTCGAATCCATTACATTCACTTTTCAACTAGGAGGCGGCTCAGATTGAAGAATCGGAGAGCCGAGTTCGAATTCAGTCGAATTCATTACATTCACTTTTGAACTAGGAGAGCGGCTCGGGTTGAGGAGTTGGAGAGCCGAGTTCGAATTCCAGTCGAATCCATTACATTCACTTTTGAACTAGGAGAGCGGCTCGGATTGAGGGTGGGAGAGCTGAGTTCGAATTCAGTCGAATCCATTACACTTTTCGAACACTTTTGAACTAGGAGAGCGGCTCGGATTGAGGAGGCGGCTCGGTGAGGGGGGGAGATCCGAGTTCGAATTCAGTCGAATCCATTACATTCACTTTTCAACTAGGAGAGCGGCTCGGATTGAGAAATCGGAGAGCCTAGTTCGAATTCCAGTCGAATCCATTACATTCACTTTTGAACTAGGAGAGCGGCTCGGATTGAAGAATCGGAGAGCCGAGTTCGAATTCCAGTCGAATCCATTACATTCACTTTTGAACTAGGAGAGCGGCTCGGATTGAGGAGTGGGAGAGCCGTGTTCGAATTCCAGTTGAATCCATTACATTCACTTTTCAACTAGGAGAGCGGCTCGGATTGAAGCATCGGAGAGCCGAGTTCGAATTCCAGTCGAATCCATTACATTCACTTTTGAACTAGGAGAGCGGCTCGGATTGAGAAATCGGAGAGCCGAGTTCGAATTCCAGTCGAATCCATTACATTCACTTTTGAACTAGGAGAGCGGCTCGGATTGAAGAATCAGAGAGCCGAGTTCGAATTCCAGTCGAATCCATTACATTCACTTTTGAACTAGGAGAGCGGCTCGGATTGAGGAGTGGGAGAGCCGAGTTCCAATTCCAGTCGAATCCATTACATTCACTTTTCAACTAGGAGAGCGGCTAGGATTGAAGAATCGGAGAGCCGAGTTCGAATTCCAGTCGAATCCATTACATTCACTTTTGAACTAGGAGAGCGGCTCGGATTGAAGAATCGGAGAGCCGAGTTCGAATTCCAGTCGAATCCATTACATACACTTTTGAACTAGGAGAGCGGCTGGGATTGAGAAATCGGAGAGCCGAGTTCGAATTTCAGTCGAATCCATTACATTCACTTTTCAACTAGGAGAGCGGCTCAGATTGAAGAATCGGAGAGCCGAGTTCGATTTCAGTCGAATCCATTACATTCACTTTTGAACAAGGAGGCGGCTCGGATTGAAATCGGAGAGCCGAGTTCAATTCCAGTCGAATCCATTACATTCACTTTTGAACTAGGGAGAGCGGCTCGGATTGAAGAATCAGAGAGCCGAGTTCGAATTCAGTCGAATCCATTACATTCACTTTTGAACTAGGAGAGCGGCTCGGATTGAGAAATCGGAGAGCCGAGTTCGAATTCAGTCAGATCCATTACATTCACTTTTCAACTAGGAGAGCGGCTAGGATTGAAGAATCGGAGAGCCGAGTTCGAATTCCATTCGAATCCATTACATTCACTTTTGAACTAGGAGAGCGGCTCGGATTGAGAAATCGGAGAGCCGAGTTCGAATTTCAGTCGAATCCATTACATTCACTTTTCAACTAGGAGAGCGGCTCGGATTGAAGAATCGGAGAGCCGAGTTCGAATTCCAGTCGAATCCATTACATTCACTTTTGAACTAGGAGAGCGGCTCGGATTGAGGAGTGGGAGAGCCGAGTTCGAATTCCAGTCGAATCCATTACATTCACTTTCGAACATGGGGAGCGGCTCGGATTGAGAAATCGGAGAGCCGAGTTCGAATTCCAGTCGAATCCATTACATTCACTTTTGAACTAGGAGAGCGTCTCGAATTGAAGAATCGGAGAGCCGAGTTCGAATTCCAGTCGAATCCATTACATTCACTTTTGAACTAGGAGAGCGGCTCGGATTGAAGAATCGGAGAGCCGAGTTCGAATTCCAGTCGAATCCATTACATTCACTTTTGGACTAGGAGAGCGGCTCGGATTGAGGAGTGGGAGAGCCGAATTCGAATTCCAGTCGAATCCATTACATTCACTTTTGAACTAGGAGAGCGGCTCGGATTGAGGAGTGGGAGAGCCGAGTTCGAATTCCAGTCGAATCCATTACATTCACTTTTCAACTAGGAGAGCGGCTCGGATTGAGAAATCGGAGAGCCTAGTTCGAATTCCAGTCGAATCCATTACATTCACTTTTGAACTAGGAGAGCGGCTCGGATTGAGGAGTGGGAGAGCCGAGTTCAATTCCAGTCAGATCCATTACATTCACTTTTCAACTAGGAGGCGGCTGGGATTGAAGAATCGGAGAGCCGAGTTCGAATTCCAGTCAATCCATTACATTCACTTTTGAACTAGGAGGCGGCTCGGATTGAAGAATCGGAGAGCCGAGTTCAATTCCAGTCGAATCCATTACATACACTTTTGAACTAGGAGAGCGGCTGGGATTGAGAAATCGGAGAGCCGAGTTCGAATTTCAGTCGAATCCATTACATTCACTTTTCAACTAGGAGAGCGGCTCGGATTGAAGAATCGGAGAGCCGAGTTCGAATTCCAGTCGAATCCATTACATTCACTTTTGAACAAGGAGAGCGGCTCGGATTGAGAAATCGGAGAGCCGAGTTCGAATTCCAGTCGAATCCATTACATTCACTTTTGAACTAGGAGAGCGGCTCGGATTGAAGAATCAGAGAGCCGAGTTCGAATTCCAGTCGAATCCATTACATTCACTTTTGAACTAGGAGAGCGGCTCGGATTGAAATCGGAGAGCCGAGTTCAATTCAGTCGAATCCATTACATTCACTTTTCAACTAGGAGAGCGGCTCGGATTGAAGAATCGGAGAGCCGAGTTCGAATTCCAGTCGAATCCATTACATTCACTTTTGAACAAGGGGCGCGGCTCGGATTGAGAAATCGGAGAGCCGAGTTCGAATTCCAGTCGAATCCATTACATTCACTTTTCAACTAGGAGAGCGGCTCGGATTGAAGAATCAGAGAGCCGTGTTCGAATTCCAGTCGAATCCATTACATTCACTTTTGAACTAGGAGAGCGGCTCGGATTGAGGAGTGGGAGAGCCGAATTCGAATTCCAGTCGAATCCATTACATTCACTTTTCAACTAGGAGAGCGGCTCGGATTGAAGAATCGGAGAGCCGAGTTCGAATTCCAGTCGAATCCATTACATTCACTTTTGAACTAGGAGAGCGGCTCGGATTGAAGAATCGGAGAGCCGAGTTCGAATTCCAGTCGAATCCATTACATTCACTTTTGAACTAGGAGAGCGGCTCGGATTGAGAAATCGGAGAGCCTAGTTCGAATTCCAGTCGAATCCATTACATTCACTTTTGAACTAGGAGAGCAGCTCGGATTGAAGAATCGCAGAGCCGAGTTCGAATTCAAGTCGAATCCATTAGATTCACTTTACGTGCTATTACCCTTGGAAAACGTATGAATCGTCTTCTTCTTCCGCAAGATACGCGTTCTATAGCGTTGGATGGTTACTGGTCTACCACAGAAAGAAATAACAACCTACTGTGGGGGAAAAAATCTGCTTTGTCAATCATGTATCGAAAGATACATGATCGCCCAAGCATGTATCACGCATGGCACATAACTGGCTGATAAGCATGGAAATTGTGGTTTTAAATTCAAACAAATCCTTGCTGTTCTCAGGAAGTAAATACATAAAAAGTTATTTTATTAAAATACACCTAATTTTTATTTTCATTCGTTTTGTCCATCCCAATAGAAATTTATAATACCTTTAATAAATTCTTTATTTTTCGTTTTCTATCCTCAAGGTATTAAATGTCAATCTAGTTAGGACATTCCTGAGTTTATCACGCCAAACATCACAGTTCTGTCTTAAAATCGGACATTCGTTAGAGTGGTATTCCGTACCATAACATATCTAGTCAATGTAGGAGTTTGCTGGATGGATAACACGTCTTTCTCCGGCTAGATGTCCAGAGCAGTATATCGCTCACGGGGTCTTGTTTTTCTCGCCAGCAGTGTCCTGCAAGCGGATACTGCGTACGCGTGAAATTGCAGAAATATCGTGCATGGGTCCATAGAGCTGTAATTTAGTTGGATGTTGTCTCCAAGAAATGTTAAGTATAGCTCTCAATATTCGAGTGTAGGTGCCATCAAGCTTAGCCTCAAGGGTTTTAATTAATACCCAAGCAGTGGCAGTAGACATTAAAATCAACTCCAGAGTGCCGTGAAAGAATCTCTTTTTGAAGTTGGATGGTAGATAAGATTTCATGATTGCATCCATTTTATTCAAGGAGGTTCAGGCTTTAGCTATGCGAATTTTCACATCCGTTTTAGTAGAATCTATTTTCCTTCTTAGATGGGTAAAAATACGATAGATTTTATTGATTCTCCTGAGACATTTTTTATTGATCCTTGCTGGTTGAAGATTATGAGTTCAGTTTTAGAGTTATTGACATGGAGTTCAACATCATCAGCAGCATTTTCTAAATGATGTAGGAGAACTGTGACATTGTTAATGGTGTCTGCGGTGATAGTTAGGTCATTTGCATAGTCACTGTCTATCAACATTTTTTGCAGGATATCGGCTTGACAAACTTGGTGATAAAGTAAAATCTAGATGACTATATTTGTCAAGGGAATTACTCAATACGTAGCAAGTGCTATAACAAAAAGAAAAGATGCAAGGGTGAACACACTGAAGGACGCCTGCTTTAATATCGAATATACTAGTTTCTCCAGCAATAATAACATAATTTTCGAGACAAGTAAAAGAATAGGTCTGTAGATTAAATCTTTTCTTAGATCCCAAGACGGACAAGTTCAATAAAATCTTAATAATTAAAATCTTAATAATTTTTAAAATTCAAATAATAACGTTATATTTAAAAAAAAATATTCTGTTGTTTTATTTATTTCCAAATTTAT
>CAHIKZ030003526.1:1332500-1337500 GCA_903632075.3 Acanthosepion pharaonis
TGGGTTTTATAATAAGTAAGATTTGTTTAGAGAGCAATCCCACTTTTATACATGTTTCATTAAAGACGATGGACAAGGTACTGCGATTAAGCATTTTATTTAATTTTTATTGTGTTCTTTCTGGTCACAGATTGTGTAGAATCTCCAAATGTTCAGTAATTCCGTGCGCATTTGGCTATACTTTTAGCCATTATCAAGGATGATTTTATTTTTGCTTTTTAATTGGGTATATGAGTTGTGTGTATATTTCTAGAGTTATAGGAATTTCTTTCCCCCGAAAACAGTACATTGTGGCCGTAGTTAATATTATTGAGCATTGGCTTTTTTTCTTTTTTATTATTAAGGCTTCCATTATTTTTAATCATGTTTTGCGTGTAGTTAAGGTTATTATGCTTGTAATTTCTGCTAGTATGTTTCGAATGTAGTCAGGTAGTTTTGTTTGTGCCTTTTAATGGGTTCTGATGGAGCTGTGATCGAATAGGTGTAGCGAAAGGCGTCTTGATAAGCATGTAGTCGTATGACCGATGTAATTATTTATGAATTCGGCTTGATCAAGATCACAGTTTTTTTAGGGGCATTTGAACTCGTAGATATCTATAGGTCTGTAATATTTTTCTGCTCTCATTTCCACTTTGCGATACTCACAATTTCAATCGCTTTATTTCCCCCTCTCTCTCTATCTCTCTCTCGGCATCGTCTCTTCCGAATGTGAGCATTTACGCCTCTCCACAACTTCCTATCATTTGTATTTTAATGTATATCTTAGTCAATTTCGTCCACTCTTTCTACTGCCATCCCTTTGCTCAAGTTTTTTACTCGCCTTTCGAACGGCCTCTCTTGACTTCAATATATCCTGAGAATGTTAAATTCACCAAGCTTTCTTTCCTTATTATGTCTTTCGAAAATTACAATTGTCTCTTTGTGATACGGAGCGTAGTTTCTTTGTAGTTTTTATTCCTATTAAAATTTCCGGCTTTATTCGTAGTATTCTTAAGATTCATCAGTAAAGCGTATCTTTGTCACTTTGCTTGTCTACTTCATCTATCACTAGCAGTAGAGCCCGGCGTTTCCCGGGGATGTAACAGTAAGAGATAGATCAACTATCGATCATCATAAAGACTGAAAAATAAAATTGACAAAGATTATTGTTTAAAGTTGACGGACACGCATGTCTTAATTAGTTTTTTGTTTTGTTTTTTTTTTTGTTTTGTTTTTGTTTTTTTTGTTTTTATACGAATTGGTCAAACCCAAACTCAAAAACATTGTTTTCAATCGTTATGAGTCTTCCGATTGAATAGAATTTTATTATAAACAATTGTCTTGTAAATGGAATTTTTAAAGCATTCTGAATGTAAAAATAAAGAAAAAAAGTGTGCAAGACAATACGAAACACTACCTGCCCCCAAAAAGTGAAGTTTTGTTGAAATCGGTTGAAAAATGTAGGAAATCCGATCCCATATATAAACGAACACACACACACACACACACACACACACACAACCAACCAACCTGGGTTTTATAATAAGTATAACTCGATATGTGTTGTTCCCCTTTCATTAATGCCTCTAAATCGTATTTTCAAATTGATTTTGTGCAAAAACAATTGTTTTTCCAATTGTTGGCGCTGTCAGAACCACCGCCAGGTAATTTTACATAGTCCTGTGAAGTTTTGTTGAAATCGGTTGAAAAATGTAGGAACTACTATCCCATATATAAACGTACAGACACGCACACACACACACACACACACACACACACACACACAATCTGCGTTTTATAATAAGATAAATGAAATTAGAGATAATATAATAGTACAGTAAGCAGTTTTAATGTCCACTATAAAAAAAAATATCATAGAGCGACCATCTATCTATTGAACTGTATAAAGACTCATAGTGAAATACGTGGATATTTCGCTAAAAATAGATACAAAATGGATGCCCCTTTTGCTAACTAAGGAGTAACTTTTTTTTTGTCTTGATATATAAAAAATTCAATGAACTTTCAAAAGTTATGAATATTAAAATTATTCCTTTTTTTACTCATTTAAAAAATATAATAGGAAATATTTATCGGGTTCGCAGTAAATTTATATTTTGTTCTTATAAACAATTATTAATGTATTTTCATGTCTGGTCAGTGTTAGTTTCTTTTCCTTTTTGATTTTTACCAACATATTTGTATGTATATGTATTTCCTTTTTTTATTGTTATGTGCACAAGTAACCATGTTGTTTTATTGATTTTTTGTGGATGTTTTTTACTGTTTTGTTTTACATTTTTTTTAATTATTTTTCTTCTTCCTTTTTTACTTCCTCTTATTGCCATGAAAAAATTAAATTAGCTGAAAACTACCTTTTAGGTACTTTTCAGCCCAACTCCCGTTTTAATCTGTATATACATGCATATATATATATATATATATATACATATATATATATATATATATATATATATATGTGTGTGTGTGTGTGTGTGTGTGTGTGTGTGTGTGTGTGTGTGTGTGTGTAAATCTGATATTAAATAAAGACGGTTAATTATTATTATTATTATTGTTGTTGCTGTTGTTTTTAAGGTCATTTTACGATTTTTGATGGGTTAGTCGGCTTCTAAAATGCGTCTTAATTACTTCCTATACGCCTGCAGATTTCTGTTACATTTTTTTTTGCCAATTACGGAAGAAGCCTTCCAAAATCTACGCAAAATATTAAGAAATAGGAAAATTTCATTAGAAACAGAAAAGGCTACTGGAATGTTATGTAATATCAGTTCTCCTATATGGCGGAGAATGTTGGACAATCTCCTCACACATGAAAAAGATAATAATCTGCCTTTCATCTTGAAGGTCCATTCAAAAGCCACCAAGAGAATGGCGAATAAGTTTTAAAAAGAGGGAACAGTAAAGAGGAAAGCTGGATCAGGAGGTTGCAACAGCATGAGGGATCTTCATTTCAACTTAGAGGTAAATATATTCTTATTGTTCAAAGTAAAGTCCTATAGTGTTAAAAAAAAAACCTCGGAGAATTTCAATAACATATCTTTAATCATTTACAAGATAAAACGGTTCAAAGTTTAATCTAGCAATTGAACAATTTTGCTGTTGCAGGACTTGGATAATTTTGCTGTTACATCCGGAACATGCAATTAAAATGACGTGACAAAAGACATATATTAGCAATATATAATGTTGTCGCCGTCGTATTTGGATGTAATCGTATTCTACAGACGTATATAAGTTGTGCTCTAACATCTGCTCTCTCAGGGTGAACACATGCCACGCTTCTTGTAATAAGACGATGTAAATTATCAGAGTTCGAAGTATAGTGTTAGTTGGATGGAAGATACCATTTCTGATATTGAGGGAACATTTGATGTCACTTTTGACATGGTTTATATCAGCTAGTCCGCTTAAGCGAGTCGGTGACCAGTGACCGCCCCTGCTTGACCATTTGCACTAATTATGGAATTCGTGTTCCCCAACAATGGGAGGTTATTTCAGCCGGATAAATACACTGTGTCATCGGCCGAAGACTGCCAACCGATGTTTTGGGAATCATACTGGCGACTTCCGACAAATGATGGGACAACTGCATTCACCCGGCATGATCCCAATCAAGCAGGTACGGATTGTGGGGGGAAAGATCTATTAGCATATAAGATCATGCACTTACAAATATCAGAGAATTCTGGACAGCTATGCAGGCGGTAATATTTAATATGTTCCGCGGTCTTCTGACCAACTGCGGAATCGATGCCACATCAATGTGCTGTACTTCGATTGGTTAAAGTACATCAACCATGATAATAGGCTTTTACGATACTGTAAAAATCACAGCATATCTTTAGAAATTGTTACAATTTGTAGATTTTCATATGCCAGTTTCTGATATATATTTAAAATTATATGAATATTTTTCTTTGGGATTAGATTATCAAAAACAATATAAAATAGATTGCCGACATTATGCTGACTCATATTTAACATTTTTATCCCATGATCCTTAAGGACGTAGGATTGAATATCGCTTATGGTCTTCAGTTTCGCGTATGATCCTTCAGGGTGTAGGCTTCAATATCGCATCTGATCTTCCATATCGCGTATAAGCTTTCAGGGTGTAGGCTTCAATATCGCATCTGATCTTCAATATCGCGTATAAGCTTTCAGTGTGTAGGCTTCAATATCGCATCTGATCTTCCATATCGCGTATAAGCTTTCAGGGTGTAGGCTTCAATATCGCGTCTGATCTTCAATATCGCGTATGAGCCTTCAGGGTGTATTTTAGGCTTCAATATCGCGTACGGCACAGAACTGACTGACGTTATGTGCCATACGCGATACACGCTTGCGATCATGTATTTTTATTAATAACTGGCCAAGTAGTCTGTCCTGCTTTTCAAACGTAATCCAACGTAAAACGTAACCTAATGTGAAACGTAACCTAAATTAAACAATGACAACATATTATATGAAATGGATTAAATCCGAAAAATATTTTAGTATATTTTCTCTTTATATGTTACTTTTATAGATACAACTTAATTCTCTGTTTTTAATTAATATATCTATACATTTCAGAGCAGAAATGATATATCGTGAAACATCGTCGGAGATGTGTGCTTATAAGCAGTAATTTGAGCTTTGCGAATCCCAAAGTTCTCTGTGACTCAATGGTTAACATCACATCAGGCTAAATGACTGATTCCATACGGGATACAGGTTCGAATCCTGTTGGAGAAGCATAGATTTTCTACGAAATTTCTCGAACATTCAGGCCAGTAAATGTAATTGATACTGTTTAATTAAAAACAGAGCATTTACTCAAATAAGTTGTATCCATAAAAGTAAGCTATTAACAGAAAATATATATTAAAATATTTGTCGTATTTAATCCATTACATGTAATATATTATCGTCATGACTTGGCTTCGAAAAACAAAGATCAAGAGAGAGTTTTTACACGTCGCAGGTAACTTTGTGACTGATAAGTCTAATGCGGGACA
>CAHIKZ030003526.1:1342500-1362500 GCA_903632075.3 Acanthosepion pharaonis
TCATGTCATATAGATATATATATATATATATATATATATATATATATATATATATATATATATATATATATACAGTAATAATAAATATTTTTTTTCACAGGTAGCACAAATCTGAGATTCAGGCACAACTCAATCTTCAGGTGCTGAGTTGTTCTAATGGTGAGGAGAAAATGCATATTTATTATTAATATAAACGACAGCTCCGTTATTATACATCTGAATCTCTTTTTATTAACAACATAATATTGTATATATATATATATTTAAAAACAGCACTATACGTGCGATATATATATATATATATATCGATCTAATAAAAGAGAGATATTATGTATATATTAATAAATATACTTATTACCTCTCACCGATAACACGATTTGGACTTTCATGAAGATTCCGTTGCGCATGAAACTCTGAGCCATGCTTTCGGTGAGAGATTATTATATATATATATATATATATATATATATATATATATATATATATATATATATATATATATATATATAAGCTAGTGCTCTTGATCGGGCCTTCAGCATGTTCAGAGTTTGAGAGTTCATAAGTCTTTGCATATTCTTCGCATTGGAAGCTTTCCTGGCTGCAGTTTGATATGGGTTTTGATTTGCCTGATACTTCTTTTCCTCGCTGAAGCTTTGGTTCTATTGATTGCAATCTGGGGCCCCCCTGTTGGTGGAGATTTCTTTTTAGGAGGCATAATGCAGCCGTATGCAATAGCCAACAATAAACAACAGAGGAACTCTAGATTGATCACCTCATTTAAGTTTTGCATTAATATTTAAGCTTACCTTTTTAAAAGTTCAACGTCACTTAATTTAAAGACAGTTTGATGTACATAGGTTCTTACTCTTCTTACAAGCAATTATTTTTATTTCATGGGTGACTTTCGGTGGTTTTCGCAGTTAATTGCAGTTATTACCAAACAAGTTATAAAAAATTGTTATATGCAAGTAATAAAAATTGTTATCGTACAAAACTTACGCTGAAAAAAATCTCGTAAAATATCTCCGTAAACAATCGCAGTAACGAAAATTTGAGAATCCAAAATTTCAAGTTTGCGGGTTCGGATCCTGCCCGAATTGTTTTTAAGTTGCCCACGGACTCGACCTGAATCCAAAATGGTATGATATGTTGGGCTACGACCTCTAGGAGTAAAGTTGGAAATGTGTGACACACCGACATTCGCTTATTTACTAATATAGCTATAGGAGTTAGCCGTTTTCTACTGTTAGTTGAAATTTATATCTTTGTCTTTAATCTCAATTGTTCAGGAAAATAACTCTCTCCAGTCCAGTAAATATTAATTGGTGTCTTTCCTCATAACCTTTTGTTTGAACTATTGTAGCTGACATCTTCATGCTTTCATTATTTTCTCTTTGACTTACATGTGATAACCATTTTAACGGGTACCAGTACCGAGATTCTGTCACTGAACCTGCTCGTAGAATTCAGGAAAGTAAATATATATATATACCGTTTGGTTCGATTTGATTGTTTTTGTTTAGCGGCATATTAACACCTATGTGGATTATTTAATGCCGAAATAGAGATATTTTGTACGCAATTTTATTTATTTTGGGGAGTTAATAATGGTTTTAGTAATGTAATTATTACCAATTAACCCATAGCTGGGAGAGAAGAGGAGGATTCATATCTTTCTCAGGGGCATTTGCACGTAAGTGAATATAACGAACCAAATTGGAATTAGATCTCGGCTCTCCGATTAAAAATTCGAACCATTAATTATTACACCACTTGCACATCCAAGCTTATAGGACCTGGCATTCTTAGTAGTCACCGATTCTAATACTGACCAGGCTTGACGTTGCTCAAATTCGCTGATCGTACGGGATCCGGTGTTTTAAATATGATATGGGCGTAAGCACGTAGATATAAAAAAAAAGACCCCAGATGTTAGAGTTTATCCAAAGTATTTTCGTTTTTTTTTTCTGTCCTAGTTTAGCGTTGCTGGGTATGATCTATACAGCATCTGTCCGTAAGATTATTACGTTTTCCTATTTCTAATTGCTATGGCTGCTAATCCTCATCATGTCAAACTGAATTCTTGTAAACTGTATATCAAAGTTAAAAGTCATACGAAATTTATTATCAAGGGGATATTCGTATTTTACAGAACCTTTTAATCAAGGGTCATTTCAAGCTCACGCCTAAATGGGGTTTAATGTCTCCCTTGTATTATTATTAATTAAAAATATATTCTTCTTCTATGTGTCGTGTTTCTACAGGACGTTGTCGATCATGGTTCGCCACAATTTCCTCTCTTTTTTTTAGCTCTTTTTCCTATCTCTCCTAAATGCTTTTCCGCCATCCATTTACTCAACCTTGCGAGGTAGTTTATGCGCTGTTTTCCTCAGTTCATTTTGCCTTCAAAATATCCTGTAACTACCAAATTCACAAAGCCTTCTTTCCTCATTTTGTGCACTAGAAATATTAACTGTCTCTTCCTGAATTTGAGTACAAGGGTGTTTTTTTTGTCTCCATTTTCTCTAAAAGTTCGTCGTTGTTCACGTATTCGATTCATAGTATTCTCAGCATCCTTCAGTAGAACGAGATTTCTGCTGCTTCAAGTCTCCACATCATCTGCAAAGGGATTGTCCAATATTTACACGACATATAGAAGGAGTGATATTACGTCATATTATCTTGTTTCTGGTGAGATTTTCCTGTTTCTTAATACTTTGCTTAACGTTTGGAATACATCTTTCGCTATCCCAGCTTGGATTCGGATTTCGGTGTCACTTTACCTCTTGTCCAAACACTTTCCAGTTATTTAAAATGTACTTGTTTGAATTTGGTATCCCCAATTTGTAATTTGCATGTTGGTATGTCGTTTTTGCTAACAGCCAAGAATCCGGTTTTCTTACAATTTAGGTTTAATCCTTTCTTTTTGCTTTCTTTCACTACGTTCTGTAGGAGTTCTTGTGGTTTCCATTCTGTGTCCGCTATCAACACCGTGTCATCTGCATATCTTATGTTGTTAAGATTTTGACCGCCAATTAAAAAAACTTTGTAGGATTTCTAATTTTCTTGGAATCACATCACTGTATAGGCTGAATGTCCGCTGAGAAAAGACATCTTTTTCTTACACCCTGAGAAATTTTGGGATATTTAGTGATTTTTTTTTCTATCTGTGTGCAGGCTGTTTGTGGCCAGTATCAGTTCTAGATTTTTTAAAATATTCTTTCCAAATATATAATGGTTAACTAGCAGGCTTTTTTTAAACTTTTCACAACCAAGCAAGGCGGGTGTGCCACGAGCACGCAAGGGGTTACAGAAAGTGTGAGCAAGAGTAAAGAGGCGTGAAAGAGCAAAAGATGAAGAGAAGGATGGGGAATAGATCAAGGCATCTGGAGATGTCGATTGACATTGCATTTGAATAGTTGGAGATTATGGCAATCAGGGAAGCAAGTAAGAGAAAGGGAGTTCCACAGACGGGAAGTGCATGACATGAAACTGTTGGAGTAGAAGAGACGGTAACAGTTTCGACAGTGAAAGTGTGGGACTGAGATGCTAACCTAGTGGCACGCTTAAATTCATGCAGTTTGGGAGCTAGCGAAAACAGCTCGTCGGAGCAGTCACCATGAAATATTTGTAGAAAATACAGAGGGAGGCGACGGTACGTCTGTGAGAGAGCGACTGTAAACAAGATGCCATATCAGGGCGAACCACATTGCATATTCGTTTCTGGCCAACAATTCTTTGTGACGTACATTAAAAACACTATTGCGTAAAATAACGGTTATATTATCATAGGTATTAAAAATAATCCTTAAAGAGATTATGTCAAAAATGAGACAGGAATTTATTACCAACTGAATGATTTAAGGTAGAATAGCGTTGGATTGATTGCTTGTTTTCTGGAAGCTCTAAACAGACTGATATATCTGAGTATCTAATTGCGAATAGAGAGAGTGAGGAACTTTTAGAGAGCGAGAGATTGATGCCAATGAGCTGCGTCAGAAAGGTTGGAGATTTTTAAAATTTCTTCCAGAATCAAAATCCTTTTATTGACCTTCTTAACATTATTAATATGGAAAATGACTATCAGGTTTTTTTTTTTTTTTTTTTTTTTTTTTTTTTTTTTTTTGAATAAAATAAAATAATCTGTAATAGCTGAGTCATCGAACATCCAAATCCCATGACTTTTTAGGCTACTTTACTTGTCAGAAATCCGTCCGTTTACGGTTTTATCATTTATTCGAATCTAAGCAAGAGCGACTATGTTTCAAATCTTCGCCCGAAAACAAATTCAACCAGGTTCAACTATTAAATCCAAGCTAATGTAACGTTTTGGAAATGATATTCCGATTTAGAGATAAGCAGGTTGGTTCGGTTGGCTTTTAAGACATGTCAACCATGTTGGGTAATTAATGTCGAAATCATGTTTTTTTTTTTCTATTTTATTTTATTCCATTCTATAACCATTTACTTGATTCGGTGATAGACAAATATTGGACACTTATATTTGATTCTATAAGCATTTATTTAAATGGGGAATAGGCAAACATTGCCCACTTATTTTTGATTCTATAAACATTTCTTTCGTTCGAGAATAGGGAAATATTCGTCATTTATATTTGAAACTATGAGCATTTATTTGGGCACCTATGGGTGGTGTAATGCTTAGCAAGTTCGTCTCGATAGAACAATTACGACTGAGTATTGAGTTCGATCCTCACTGGATGCCTTGTGCCACATGTAAGCTACCCATGGAAAATCACTATAAGCATTTATTTGGTTCGAGAATAGGGAAATATTAATCATTTATATTTGTGTCTATAAGCATTTATTTATGTAACCTCTCTGGGTTTCTTTGCGACCTAAACTGATGAACTTGATGGATTCTTGGCCCTGCCGACAGAGGAGAGGAATCTGTTAGGTAATTGTTGGGTGTTAATATTTAAGTAATTCATCATTTACTTGGTTCTGGATAGGAACATGTTTACAGGTTATATTTGGCTCTATAAGAATTTACTTTCAGAGTGGGTAAGTATATACTGGCGGTGTATATATAAGTCTACATACATTGGGCAATAAGTCAGTATTGATTGTTTACATTTCTATTTGAAAGGGTTTACTTGGCTTAGAAATAGGCAAATATTGGTGGTTTTAAGTATTTGCTGATTCCGGTTCAGGTAAATACTAAGCTTTTGTATTTGAGTCCATGGCCATTTCCCTGGTTCAAGAATAATTAAGAACGAGTCTTTTATATTTGAATATATAGGTATTTATTTGGTTCGTGAATAGGTAAATATTGGTGGATTTAAGTATTTGCTGATTCCGGTTCAAGTAAATACTAAGCTTTTGTATTTGAGTCCATGGCCATTTCCCTGGTTCAAGAATAATTAAGAACGAGTCTTTTATATTTGAATATATAGGTATTTATTTGGTTCGTGAATAGGTAAATATTGGTGGATTTAAGTATTTGCTTATTCCGGTTCAAGTAAATACTAAGCTTTTGTATTTGAGTCCATGGCCATTTCCCTGGTTCAAGAATAATTAAGAACGAGTCGTTTATATTTGAATATATAGGTATTTATTTGGTTCGTGAATAGGTAAGTATTGGTCGTTTATATTTGACATTTACACTTTTTGAGTATAAGCATATATAGGTCACTTGTCTATAGACATTTACTTAGAGGGCAGCATTTAAATAGAGACAGAGAAAGAAGCCACAAGTGTTGGGGTTGAGAACTTAGTCGGTTTCATTTAAACTGTAAATATTTATATGAATGGTGACCCTTTTATTTTCTGCTACCAAAACATATTGTGCAGGGTGCGATGCATAAACTGTCGTTTAAATTATGCAAAAAAAGAAAATAACTGACATCTCATTTTAACAGATATATTTACCAAAATTACACAAAAAATATCTTGAAATACGAAGCAGTAAATTTATTCAACAAAATCGCCATTGCCTCCAATCTAGGCCTCTAGACCACTTCGGAATCTCCTCCATCTTTTCTGTGTGGTCTCCTTGTTCAAGTTGGTGAATGCTACCATAATCTTTTGTTGCAGTTTTTTTCTGTATAATATGTACTAGTGAGCCAATCCAAATGACTTGACTCACTTTATAGTCCACCAATAGAAGGTTAACCAATCAGAAGACGTAGAACATTCTATCCGTCGTGTATAAAGGCGGCCATTTTTGTCTACTCTACCCGAATGTCCAGTCCAGCTTGTCAGGTGAAGAGAACCAGAAGGACAAACTATGCTCTGCTACTTTTTACCAAAATATCCACTGCTAACCTGAACAACGCTTTCCCACTGTCTTCGAAATATTCACTGCTAACCTCTGAATTCTATACTCGAAGACGACCGTCATCATGAACAACATCTTTGCCTTCAGTTCATTTTTGGTGTTACAAGGTGTTTTAATGGTCTTTCGCTCAACTCTGCCCCACACATAAGATGGGTGTAGTCTAGGAAGTTTGGTGTCTAAAGGCAAAGAATGATGTGGTCGCAGGAATTGTCTGACAGCCATGATTGGGTTCTCCCTTTTGTGTGGCATGGTGCAGAATCCTGTTGCCAGAGATAGGTTCTTCCAGCAGGCACCCTCTTGACACAGGGAAGCACTAACTCGTCAAGGCATCCATGTTGAGTCTGAGGCCCTGTTAGAAGATGAAGAGAGGCATAACATCATCACAAGGGATAATTCCAAACAACTTCGCAATAAACAATTTGACTCATCCACCTCTTTCCCCATCGTCTGCACTGTCCTTAGATTGACACCCAATCACTCTGAAATGTTCGTGTTGAAACGTCCGGCGCGAATGCCAAGCAGTGTAGCATGCTGTTTCCAGATTTTATGGTAGAGTGAATTGCGTCATAGACCATTTTTTCTCGCAGACGGTGCCCAACTGACCCTACTATACAGTGCAGTTGAAAAAATCAAAAACAGACAACGCGCATGCGCGAAATTAAAAAATATAAAATGGCGACAATTTTCCATCACACTCTGTAGATCTGAAGACGGCTATAGACTTGTCTGAGACGTTATCTTAATAATTAAAACCACATAAGGAATAAGACCAACACTCCGAATAATTCATGAAATCATAAAAATGCTCTAACTCAGAATAACAGAAACCATTATTCATTTCGTCTGGCATCAAATACATGACTCAGAATTCTTCGAAGGTTTTTTTTCTTTTTTCTTTTTTTTTTTTTTGTTATTGGCATTAGTTATTCCACTGAAAAATCTGTTTCAAACGCAGTATTTTCAGAAGTATCTGCCTCTTCCTCCTCTGCTCCCTTTCTGAACCACAACTCTTGTGGCTTCTCTCTCCGTCTCTCTTTAAATGCTGTCCTCTTTCCTTCTCCCGACATCTCCCAGCGTTTATCTCTCTCCCCCGGCGCCTCCATACTCCAACTCTCTCCCTTGCTGATCCACGTCTCTCATTTTCTCCCATCTTATCTCCTACACTCTCTTTACAATATTTTTCTCCCCACCCCCACCCATGTCTCTTCTTTTTGTTTCAGTAACTTCGTCCTTCCTTCAGCTCCCCTCATCCCATCCAGTTATACCTGCCTCGTTTCACCTATTTTCTTTTTTAATCTGTAACACTTGAGATTTGGCTTTAAATTTTGAATGAAGCAATCCTATGTTTATCTATCGTTAAACTTGATAATATCCCTACAGCTCTTGCCAATTTACACATATAAACAACGAAAAAAATAACACCCCTGAATCAGAACACCTGTTAATGACGGAATTACGCAAACGTTATTTTTTTCGGTAAAATTTAAAGTAAATTCCAAATTCATCAGATGCATTTATAATTAATATCGCAAACATTTCATAAAATAAAACAGAAATTAAGGAAAATTAAGAGCTAATTAGCTGCTTAAATTATTTTCTGATTGTATTTTCTTTATGAAGTAATTAATTTTGACGTCTAATTCTTTTCCGATTATCATTAGTCGCTTGATTAAGGTATTCATCGGAACATCTGAGTTTGATCAGCGCTGATTAGGGTACGTTAATGGAAGCGTTGTAATTTAATCAGCTCTGGTTAGGGTACGTTGATGGAAGCGTTGTAATTTAATCAACTCTGGTTAGGGTACGTTGATGGAAGCGTTGTAATTTAATCAGCTCTGGTTAGGGTACGTTGATGGAAGCGTTGTAATTTAATCAGCTCTGGTTAGGGTACGTTGATGGAAGGGTTGTAATTTAATCAGCTCTGGTTAGGGTACGTTGATGGAAGCGTTGTAATTTAATCAGCTCTGGTTAGGGTACGTTGATGGAAGCGTTGTAATTTAATCAGCTCTGGTTAGGGTACGTTGATGGAAGCGTTGTAATTTAATCAGCTCTGGTTAGGGTACGTTGATAAAGTTGTAATTTACGAATTACAATTACAATCCTTCTACTAATCCATGAATTCGCAAGAAGCGTGTATTAAAAAGAAACATTTCACTGTTTAAATTGTTTAAAAAATCAAAATGATCACGTCATCTCAAACTATACGAAATTAATAATCATATCTTCTTTCGAAAGAGAGCATCGAAGAATTTAAGGGTATAAACATTGTATTAAAGAACTAGCAGTAGAGCCCGGCATTGCCCGGGGATGTAACAGTAAGAGATAGATCAAGTATCGACCATCATAAAGACTGAAAAATAAAATTGACAAAGATTATTGTTTAAGGTTGACGGACACGCATGTCTTAATTAGTTTTTTTTGTTTGTTTTTTGGGGGTTTTTTTTTTTGGTTTTTTTTAACGAATTGGTCAAACATTGTTTTCAATCGTTATGTGTCTATCGATTGAAAAGAATTTTATTATAAACAATTGTCTTGTAAATGGAATTTTTAAAGCATTCTGAATGTAAAAATAAATTTAAAAAAAGTGTGCAAGAAAATAAGAAACACTACCTGCCAAAAAATGTGTAGTTTTGTTGAAATGTAGGAAATCCAATACCATATATAAAGGAACACACACACAAACAACCTGGGTTTTATAATAAGTATAACTCGATATGAGTTGTCCCCCTTTCGTTATCTATCCTTCATATCCTCATCTGCATTTTTATAAGAATATGAAGGATAGATAACGGCTGACCCTAGGCGTGAACTGAACGCTAACTTTTTGATCAACGAATGTCGCATATTCTCTGTATGGAAACGATTAATTTCACTATTACTATTACCATTGAAATGAAAGTAAACCAGAACAAAAATTACATTTTTTAGAATTCTGCGACCAGAAACCGCTAAAAACAACAAGGAAGTATTTGTCAAACACACTAACATATTTCAGAGACAAAATTTTCTACAAAAGATGATGAGGATACCACAGACCGAATATGTGAGCAGCGACGAGATTTTAGAGAAAATTAGGAAAAGAAAGTTATGCTTAATATCAGGAAGAGACAATTGAAATTTCTAGGCATATAATGAAGAAAGACGGCTTCGAAAAATTAATACAAACAAGACTGAAAGACTGAAGGCAAGAGGCGTAGAGGAAAAGAACACATAAGCTACCAAGAGAGCTTTCCGAGACGAGACTCTGCCCTTCGGGCAGTGCCTCGTCTGGGGATACCCTCTGACATGTACCAGGTCCTATTGTCCTAAATGTATAAAATCTCTCGAAGGCACTAGGTGGGTAAACATGGTGTTCGACACTTATATATCCTGTACAAATTATATATATAATTTAAAGAATGCGCGCCTAGTGTAGCGATTATTGAGGTGACAAGTGAAATTGATATTTCATGGTCAGATTTCAATCAAAGAAATAAATAAAAGCTATAACAAAACGGTTATCGGTGTAATACCGTGTCTAAAATTTATTTTATAAAACCTGTTTATTTATCTGCGGTCGGACTATCCTCATGCTGGTCAAAAGAACAGGAAAACCATGTCTGTTTTGAGTTTTCTGTCATATATAGATATGAGATGCAAACAAACAGGCATGCCAATAACTCGCAACAGGAATTATAGAGATAGACACTAACAGATTACCACAAAATTGCCACTAAACTACAAACGAACTATCACACGCTTATAAACATCACAAGACGAAGATCACGTGAGGTCTAACTGATCAATGAAAACAAACAATAAAGAAATAAATCTACATGAAATTTCTCTTTCATAATCCATTTCATCAAAAAAATCTGATGAAATTTAAATAAAAGCGAAATATGTTAAATTCATAAACGTTTCCTATTTGTTACTTATCCTATCATTCTGTCCTATTCTAATCAATATTTGATCGCAATTCATACATACATATATATATATATATATATATATATATATATATACATATATATATTGAGATATTTCTCTAATATATATATATATATATATATATATATATATATATATATATTATAAATTAATTGATTTAAAATATGTTTTTTTTTTTTCGCTACACAGTTCCAACCATGTTTCAAAAAAATAGAAGCTAAAAACACCGAATTTAATTTTGCAATTAAATTAAAAGCATTAGTTCCATTTCATCTTCAAGCGAATTTTGGAGTAACTTATAAAAATTACCGGGTTTTAAAGACACAGCGAAAATCACGTTTCCATGGTTACAGAATATTCTACTTAAATTGAACAAGGGATGTCTAGATTTTCCTTATGTCAGTATCATTGTATCAGTTAGTAGCTACAATTTGGTAAGGGGTACGGATGTATTTTACAATGAAACCTGACATCAGTTGAATTGATGTCGTCTGAATGTTTTTTTTTAAAAATTGTTAACGGTAAAAAAATTTCAACGTCATTTTTTAAATTTAAAGATTTTCGGTTTTTTTTTTTTTCTAATACTTTTTATTTAACTACGATTTGAAATATTCTCCTTTTTAATTTTTATTTTACTATATTCTTTTTAAGAACAGTTAAATGTATTAGAATATGTATTATATTACAGTTAAATGTATTAGAATCCAAATAAAAAAAAACACCTATAGTAAAATAAAATTAATATGAAATGCCATAAGATGTAAGCTTTTGAATGACCCATGTCCTTAGTACTTACATGAGAAACATTATAATATTAGGTTTATATATAAAATAAAAGTTTACTAAATCAGTGAAATTAAGTTACCATTTTTGCCGTCATAGTCATAAATAAAAAAAGAAAAAAGAAAAAAAATGTAACCTCATATACATACTTAAACTTGATGTTAAAATAATCCTACATAATATAATGGATTCTAAAAAGAATATATACTGACATAAGGAAAATCTAGACATCCCTTGTTCAATTTAAGTAGAATATTCTGTAACCATGGAAACGTGATTTTAGCTGTGTCTTTAAAACCCGGTAATTTTTAAAAGTTACTCCAAAATTCGCTTGAAGATGAAATGGAACTAATGCTTTTAATTTAATTGCAAAATTAAATTGGTGTTTTTAGCTTCTATTTTGAAACATGGTTGGAACTGTGTAGCGAAAAACCATATTTTAAATCAATTAATTTATAATATTAATGCTCTGTAAATTTACATTTAGCACTATTTTGTAAAAATAAAAATATCTATAAGAACACCGGATTTTATATCTTACTGTTCTTTTTTATATATATATATATATATATATATATATATATATATATATATATATATATATATAGTTGTATTGACGATAGCGAACACACAGCCAAAAAATACACACACATTTATTACAAAAACCAAATGCATATTAAATACAAACAAGATGGATCTTCTCTAAGGCATATTATAAATAAATATACTACTCCAATTGACCCGAATAAAAAAAATCAAATTTATTATCTATTATAAAAAATTTAAGACAGCTAACCTTATCCTCAAAAATAACAACACACCAACTAAGTCAAAATTACAAAGAACGAGCATTATCTATCAGTTCAAATGCCCCTTAGGAACGGTGTTCCTGATCAAACCGGACTCATAAATAATTACATTGGTTACACAACCACATGCTTATTCAGACGTCTTAAGTTACACCTATCTGATCACAGCTCCATTAGAACCCATTTAAACACACACACACACAAATTTACCCGACTCCATTAGGAACATACTAGTAGAAAACACAAATATATTAACTGCATCCACCTGCAAAAAAAGACTAAAAATAATGGAAGCTTTAATAATAAAAAAAGAAAAAGCCAACTCTTAACAATATTAACTACGAACAAAGCCACATTGTGCTAACCGTATTCGGAAATTAAAAACATCCCTACCACACACTAAGACATACACAGAACGCACACACTCAATTAAACTGAAAAATCGAATCATCCTTGATAATGGCTAAAAGTATAGCCGAAAGCGCTCGGAAATATAAAACATTTGGACAGTTCTTACACACCCTTTGTCCAGCAAAGAAAGCTCTTGTTAGAACACAAGAAAAATTAAATAAAAGCTCAACCGTAGTACCTTGTCTGTCGCTTTTTAATGAAACCTGCATATATATATATATATATATATATATATATATATATATATATATATATATATATATATAATGAGATATTCTCTAATATGATATTATAAAATAATGTTTATCTTACTCCTCTGTAATTTCGGTTCCACAAAGCAGTTCGAGTAAAAATTAATTCTCACCGATGGAATACGGATGGAATATGGGTGGTTTGCTACGATGTAAGTGGTATAGCGTCTCCTTGCCGTGAAAGTTTGAATTGACGGGACCAGGAATTGTAGTTTGACCGAGCACTGTCCCTGCAAGTATCGATAGAACAGCTAGAGGCTTGTCATCCCGTCTGTAGGAGGTTTAGAGGGTGTAGAAGATTTAGCCATCCACAAAAGTTCTATGACGCTTTCGGACTCTATCATATATATATATATATATATATATATATATATATATATAAGATAACATTTCGTATGTTGTTGCTTCTTTATTTATTTTTAGCAAATACCAGGTGGCGGTTTAGTTAACATCTTTTGTTTCGATTTAGTCCTGTCTTCATTATCACTGTTTTCTTCTGACAGCAGTGAATGTAATTATTTAAACAATTTTTTTTTGCAACTGTGTGTACGACTCGTCCTTAAAAAAAACGACGGCGCCAGTGTAAACACAAACAAAATGTGATGAATGTCTCTTGCATCGCTGATGAAGGGTTCCATTTTGGTTTTGTCAGTTGCTAGATAAAACTCTAGACGAATACATTGGTAGATGATGATTTTATAGGGTTGAGATAGATAGATAGATAGATAGATAGATAGATAGATAGATAGATAGATAGATGTAGACTGAAAGAAGATAGATAGATAGATAGATAGATAGATAGATAGATAGATATGAACAGAAAAAGATCGATAGATATGAACGGAATGAGATAGATGTATAGATAGGAAAAGAATGATATATATATATATATATATATATATATATATATATATATGTTGTAGAGTGAACGAAAGTTTTTCTTCCGCCGTATGAGTTCGAATCGTCGTCGCCAAATGTTGTATAGTAGTTTCACAGTGGAGGCTTGTATTTCACTAAGTCGGTCCCTAAATAGTTTCGACGTGCAAAACGTTAGGAACTTGATATAATAGGTAATGACGCAGCAATCTAGTTGTGGTGGCTGATACTTTAATATCCGACTAACGGTCGTCCGACATCGACTGACTGACCAACTCACTGAGCGACTGCTACTACTACTCCTACTTATTATAGGTGGGAGAGTCTATTAACAATAGAATAGGTGTGTTCCACTATAACAATATATATATATATATATATATATATATATATATATATATATATAGATAGATAGATAGATAGATAGATAGATAGAGAATGAAAATATAACTTTCTGAAACTTTATTTGAGGAATATTAGCTGATTTCAAGCATAATTTGATTTGAAACAGATATTATTTACTTACGTTTAAAATATCGCAGTGATGTATCTTTTAACACAACAGTAGCTGTTTATTTAAGGTGTTGACGTGTTGACAGTGTAATGACATATCTACGGTTGTTCTGCCGAGGCTTTATCTGTAAAACATAATTGAAGAAAATGACGTGAACACCTTTTTTATAAAACTTTTAAGTACTCATTAATCTTAGGATTTTAAGAAAATATTCTCCGTAACCTATTGCTTAATTGAATTTTAGATATTTGGTCTTTAAATTTACTATACTTACCATCTTATTTTCTGAAAATATCGTATCGGGACGAACGTATCTACAAAAATCGGCTTGTTCATTCACCTTTCAGAATTCATCCGAATTTATTTGTGTTCGATGTTTTGTACTTACTTTTAAGATTAGTAAATGTATTTTTCACTTAATAATAATATCATCTGAAATGGTGAAATTAATACAGAATTTAAAAAAGAATTTAAACTTTATAAATTATTCTAATTAAAATTAAGAAATGAAATACAATTCTTGTATATATTCATTATTCAGCGAAAAATATTTTGTTAAAACGATAGTGTCTTTTATATACCTTATTTGGTTTGGTTTGGTTTACGGCATCTCGACCTCAGTGGGTTATTTAATGCCGACAAGATTTTATTGCTGGCAATATTTTTTCCAGAAATGTATTGCTGGTAACATCTTTTTTCTTCAAAAATATATTGCGGGCAATAATGTATTGCTGATAATAATTATATACAAAACTGTATCACTGGTAATATTTGTCCTTCAAAAATATATCGCTAGTATTAAAACCTATTTATACACGTTCCTATTGTTTTCACCACAGTTTGGGGATTAATTATTTGCCCATAGTTGGGACCCTAACAGGTGCTACCACCCCGGGTCAGAGTGGACCTGCCAACACCAGCAACTAAGAGGTAGTTCCGCGCTCCTCGAAACTTTCTGATCAAAGACCTTGCTGTCGGATGTAGTTTATCGTCTTACCCAGGCTGCAAATATAGTTTATCTTCATACCCAGGATGAATATAGTGATTTCCAAGCGTAAGTTAGATGTGGCACAAGGCCGAAAGTAGGAGGCACCCAGTGAGGGTCGAACTCACTCGTAACTGTCCTAGAGATGACGGCAGTGATATGTCGTCTGAAGTCGATTCAAATTCGCCGCTGTTTTTCAGTGCAGAAACAAATGCTGAAGGCGACAATGCTGCCCTTAAGGAAAGAGACCAAGTGGGCACAAATGCGAAAGAGACGGGCGGATCCCATCCACCTTTACGTAGAAGAACTCGACGAAGCCGACCGCCATCTCCGTGTCATTTATGTGATCATGATAGCAGGGGAGGAGTGTAGAAAAATTCTGTGGCAAAACGAGCACGTATATGTCTGGCATGCAAAAGGAGTGAAGGAAGAGAAAAAGAAATATGGCCGCCCTGACATCTTAAATTAAGAAAGACATGGTCTCGAAGCTAGGAAAATTGCCTAGAGTGATTGGGCGTATGCAAATTTTTTTTGCGAAATCAGCTCGGCATAAAAACACCACATGAAACAGAATGGTTTGTTTGTGAAATTGGTGCTGCTTGTACGGCGAGACTTTGTCAGTTGGAAAGAGATTACTTCGGCCAGTTTCACACATTTCTTTTCATCTTAGCAACAACTATAAACAACAAATTTCAACACGAAATCTTTAACGCTGATTCACGAGAAACATTTGGTCGTAAAAACATGAACAAAAATTACTTTTTATAATTTTATATTTAAAATCACCTTTTTTTTCTTATTTTGCTGTTTGATTCAAATCTGCAACAGGTTTTTATTTATTTTTTGTTAGATTTGACACGTTTGTCTTCAGTTTAAAACATGTTAATGCATTACGTCTTCGTAAAATAAAACTGGTTATTCATAACGTAAGTTGGGTATTTCTGTATTTTAAGCTATATGTCATTCTTTGATAAAGCTTTAATAAAAAAAATGACAATTGTTAGCTTGATAAAAGTTTCCTATTTATTCTTTACTTTATCATTTTCTAGTCAATAATTTTTGTTAAACTGTAAAAATACGAGAAAAATATAACTACGTATCTCTGAAATTAATTAATTTATTTAATTTTTTTTCTCTCTTTTTTTAAAACATTACTTCACTCAAATTAATCAGATAATGCAAATAAAAAAACAACAGACTACTGGGAGTTACGAGAATGTAAACCAGAAACTCAATCCTGAACAGGAAGTAGTGAAAAAACCTCTAATCCTGATAAAAAAAAATCCGGAGGGTCAACCGGGTGATAGGTGAATTTATGTTACAGTGTAACCCGGATATAAGAGACCCGGATATAAGAGAAACCCGGATATAAGAGAGATTGTCTCTGGTCCCAAATTGGAGCCTGTGTTAATGTACATATAATAGACCAAACCCGGATATAAGAGAAACCCGGATATAAGAGACTTCTTCTCTGGTCCCGACAACTCTCTTATATCCGGGTTACACTGTATAAGAAATTTTAGCTGCTTGGGCGCGAATCGTCTGGCTTTCAAAGAAAAAGCAGACGTTGTGTTAGGCTCTTGTTTAATTTTAAATTTCTAAAATATTTTTAGTACATTTTGATTTATGGGGAAAAAAAGTTGCATTTGTTTGTTATAAAAAAAAATAAAATAAAATAAAAACAATAAAAGGATTTCCCTCCAAATTCTGAGAAGTGGATTTGGAGACTACGTGAAGGCTATTTAAGGAGGTTCTTTGAATTAATTTTTTTTAGTCGATAAACATCTGCTGCAGGAATAAGGGCCGTCCAGGTCCAAAAATAAATCAACGTAAAAAAAATCAGACAACCACGAGAGGAGAATTGAAAGGGTCAACAAAGGTCGCTCCGTCATCAAAGAAAAGTCTTCAGCTGGTGTACTTGATCTATTCTTCGCTGTTTCCACGGATTTGATTCGAAAATTGTAGAACATTATTCTTTGAGATAATTATTCAGATAAATACTTTCTTTTTCTTTACTTTATACAGTTTCCTTTTATTATTACATTCTCATAAAGCATTATACTTTTTTTACTGTAAAAAAGCATATTTCATTTCCATTGATAATTTATATATATGCACTTCCATTGGTAATTTATATACGTTATTCAATTGATAATTTATATAGCTGTTATTCCATTGATAATTTATATATGTTATTCAATTGATAATTTATATAGTTGTTATTCCATTGATAATTTATATACGTTATTCAATTGATAATTTATATAGCTGTTATTCCATTGATAATTTATATAGTTGTTATTCAATTGATAATTTATATAGTTGTTATTCCATTGATAATTTATATATGTTATTCAATTGATAACTTATATAGCTGTTATTCCATTGATAATTTATATACGTTATTCAATTGATAATTTATATAGCTGTTATTCCATTGATAATTTATATACATGTTATTGGCATACAAAGCACCAATTTGTGAAATTCATTTTTGGTGTTAAGAATAATGCTATGTCCCGGAAAGGGATATATTTGTTCGAAGTAGCAAAATGGTTGTTGTTTACTGTAACCGGGTAGGACAATCTAGCAGGTCGCCGTAATGGACTGGTCCTCGTCGTAGTGGTAGACATAAGGCGATGACAATAGGCGTAGTCGATAGGCGTAGTCCATGTACCTCCACATCAGTCTGTATTTATGGCTGACACCAGCCAATCATATTACTGTGAGGGGGGACCCAGGTGTATGTATATTCATTACATCAAATAATAAACTATTCGTTTGCATTTAAAGACAGCTCGTGTCGTCTATCTTTGTTATCTGCCCATATAATCTATTGTTGCCTCAAACATTTGAACGACTTTTTTAAAAAAGTTTTATAACAATAACAATCCTATACTTCTGAGGAAAAAATAAAATAGAAATAAATAGTATATAAAATTTTAGTGTTTAAGCAGAGGCGTTAGAAGTATATCTGAAATTTTCACACCATAAAAGTAAAAGTGTAGAAAGAATTACATTCCTTCGAGCGATCTATCGAGTAACAGAGTAAATTATTCAGTATTTGAAAATAAGGATGCGAATTTCTCTTCTTCCAAATTTCGTCCAGATAAGAATACTGTGTAACCCGGATATAAGAGAGTTGTCGGGACCGGAGAATAAGTCTCTTATATCCGGGTTACTCTTATATCCGGGTTTGGTCTATTTTATATACATTAACACAGGCTCTAAATTGGGACCAGAGACAATCTCTCTTATATCCGGGTTTCTCTTATATCCGGGTCTCTTATATCCGGGTCACACTGTATTTCCTAAATGCTCGCCATTTCCTCTGTCTCTCTAACAACGAAATGTTTCATAACATGCGTGTCTTTTTTCTTACCTATACTTACCAATTCGTCATTCTCATGTCTGTAAGAGACCAACCACGAATTCTCTCCGACTCACTCGGTGCCTGCTCGCAAACTTCAAACCCAATTATGCTGTTACTGATTGTAGTATGTGATACTGTACGCGGGAAGAGGTGTTGAATGAAAAGAGGGGGCTTTTATATTCGTCGGGAAAAATATTAGTCAATATTATTCATAAGTTTTAGCGAAACAGAGAAAAGAACGAATGATGACGTGTTTAAAGAAGATTAAAAAGAAGAGGAGGAGAGCGTAAAAGAGAGGAAGAAAATAGGAAGAAGACAAAGAATAAAGGATAAATAGGCTGAGAAGAGATTATAATAGGATTAAGAGGAAAGAGTAAAAATGTAGAGCGAATTAGAAGAAGAAGGATTAAATAGACTAGAAAGTAGAAGAAATGATGATGAAGATGAAGAAGGAAAAGGAAGAAGAATGAAAAAGGTTAGACTGAAGAAGAACAATTAACATATGAAGGAGAAAAAGGGAAAAAAGAAGAGCAAAAACCCACAAGCCATGAAAAAAAATAGAAAAAAAAGAAAAGAAGAAGAAGAAGAAGAAGAAATAATAATAGTAGTAGAAGAAGAATTAATAGAAGAAGAGAGAAGAAGAGAAAAGAAGAAATAAAATTAAAAATATTAATAAAATTAAAATATTAATAAAATATTAATAATAAAGAAGATATAAAATTTTAATATTAAAATATTAATAATAATAATGAAGAATAAAATTAAAATATTAAAATATTAATTCTTCTTCTTCTAAGAATTAATAAGTAAAGATGAACATCTAGAAGAAGAAGAAGAAGACGAAGAAGAAATTAATAGAAGAGAAAGCGTGAGAAGAAGAACAAAAAGAACAACAACAAGAACAAGAACAGGAAGAATACTTAATAGAAGATGAAGAAGAAAAATTAATAGTATTATTATTATTATTAGTAGTAGTAGTAGTAGTAGTAGTAGTAGTAGTAGTAGAAGAAGAAGAAGAAGAATTAATAGGAGAAGAAGAGGAAAAAGAATTTATAGAAGAGAGAAGAAGAGAGAAGGAGAAGAATTAACAGAAGAAGAAGAAAAAAAATTTGATAGAAGAAGAATTAATAGGTGAAGAGGAAGACTGAGAAGAAGAAGAAGAAGAAGAAAGAATTAATAAGAGAAGAAGAGAGAAGAAGAAGATTTAACAGGAGAAGGAGAAGAAGAAAAAGAAGAAGAAGAAGAAGAATTAATAGGTAAAGAGGAACATCTAGAAGAAGAAAAAGAAGAATTAATAGTAATAGTAGTAGTAGTAGTAGAAGAAGAAGAAGAAGAATATTTTAAAACGCAGAATTAAAAGATGAAGAAATAGGAGAACAAGGTAGAAGATGAGTTGACGAATTAAAAGTCAAGGGAGTCGGGAAGTAAAAAAAGAAAGGAAAGATGGTGAAAAGGAAGAAAAACAAGAGGAAGAAAATTAAAATATTGCATCAATGGTTGAACATTATGAAATTACATAAACAAGTAAAACTTTACAGAAAAAAACTAGAAAAAGGCAGCGTAAAACTTAAGCAAAACTTTGAGCAAAAAAGACAGCAAAGGTAATGCAGACGACACAAAGCCTTAAAACATAAATATCCATTGGAAAAAAAAATTAAAAAATAAAACAAGAGGTGAAAATGACAAAAATAAAAAGATTAAGAATAGATCGTAATTGAAAACGAGGGGGAAAATTGCATATTTGAGAGCGGAAACTGTTATAAAAGA
>CAHIKZ030003526.1:1367500-1407500 GCA_903632075.3 Acanthosepion pharaonis
TTTCTTTTCTTTATATGTCAATATCTGTCAGATAAAACACCCCGATAAAGAAAAATATTTTTGAATCGTAAATATTACTGGGGTATGAATAGGTTTGACCATAAGATGCAGATTCGAGCAATTTTTAAAAAAAAATTGCACATATTTTACATAGATAAAGCCCTTAATGTCAGGTATGGTCCAGTTAAGAATGTTGAAACTGTATTGCACCACAGGGACAGCTAAGGTGTTTATGGCTGATATAGTTTTGTGAATTCAGCTCGGCAGTCAGTACCAGACGCACACGCCTGTAGTACACCTTTCTTACTTTCTCCTTCATTCAATCTCCTTCGCTAATTCATAGCTACTTATAGGCTTAATCTTGTTGCAGTTCCCTAATCTTTGTGACAAAGTCTAAATCTATTGAGGGTGCTTCTGTAATTTTCCCTTTCTCGAATGTTACTTTTGCACATTTATCTAATCCGAAATCTGTACCTATGTCGTCACTGAAACATTTTACAATATTGAGGAGGCCCTTCAACTCATTGCCGTCTTTGGCAAATAGTTTGAGATCATCCATGTCGTGTAGGTGATTGAGTACTTTCTTGTTTAGTTTGTAACCATAGCTATTATTTTTTTAGTTCATGCGTAAGGTGGATTAAGGGTATACAAAACATAAGGGGTAAAGAGAGTCTCCTTGAAAGATTACTCGTCGGATATTCAGTCGGTTGGAGTTGACAGTACCTCTGGTGTGATTTACGTATGATGTGGTTTTTCCAAATTCCCATGCTGTGTTTAAAGAAATTTACTATCACGAGGCAGACTTTATACATTTCCAAAATCTTAAGTATCTAAGAGTGTGGCATACTATCAAAAGCTTTATGGTAATCTACTCATGCCGTGCTAAGATTTCTATATGGTCTCCTGCAATTTTCCAAGATCAGTTTGTTTATCAGTAGTTAATCTTCACGTCCATATCAATCTCTCCGGCATCGCTTCTGTTCCATTGGAAGAATGCTGTTTGCTTCGGGAAAAGAGTAAGTACGGTTCGTCAGGACAGTTGCGATCAATTTATACGTGGTGGATAGGCATGTTATTTGTCTATAAATTTTCAGGTCATCTGTTTCACTTATTTTTGGCATGAGATATGTAATACCTTCAGTTATCCACCCTGGGATTTCATTGGGATTATAAATAAGTATTAATAGAGTTTGTGTAAGGGTTTTATGGATTGATGGGAGATGACAGATCCAGAAATTGGGCACCTAATCATTGCCTGCGGATTTCCATTTCTGGGATTTCGTTAGAACTTACCTAAGAGTATTCATTGTTATATCTTCACACTCATGTAGATGTTCGTCCAGTATTCTTTCTTCTTCATATTGGATCCATTATGCATTGGGTTTATATTCCTTTGGGCTGCTTCAAATATCCTGCGAAAATGTCTACACTTTGTCAAAAGAAGGTTGCTTTTTGACATGCATAAATGATTTTCCAATATCCCTGTAAAATCTCTTAAGGTCCGTTTAGAACATTTTATTTTGCCGATAGAACCTACAACGTTTTTCGTATCATCTTGTTCTCTTTGTCTTTAACTGCAGTTTCGGTTTTAACATTTCCTTGATTGATGGAATTTCATTTAGAGATTTAATTTTATCTTTCCGCTTGATCTTGCTGCATTTGCGTGTTGAGTCATTTGGGTTTCTAGGGAGCTCATCCAGTATCGAAATCTCAAACCTGATTTCCTTTATTTCATCAGTTTTGTTTGAGAGTTACTCTGCTGAGTATTTTGATGATGTGGATTTTCGCTTCGATGATTTCACCTTTGGTTTTCAAGGAATTATACCTTAATGTAGTTGGGCTCTTCTTAAATGATATTGTCTGGATAACTGCAGGTATGTCTTAGATAGATACTTCGGTTTTATTTCCTCGGAGATTATTATTTCGTATCTCATTTATTTTAGTTTTTACCTCAAACTCTTCCATATTATTTATTTCTACTTTCATCTCTTCACAGTTTGAGTAATCGGTTATTGTATTCTGCCTTATATCTAGTTTTATCTTATCTGTTTCTGCATTTGAGAATCTTTAGTTTCGCACGACGTCCCTGCGGACATTGGCGAGCATGTTTGTGTTGAGATGAAGTCTTATTTCACTTCCTACCATAGTTCTCCATATTTGATATGTCTGATTCGTGGTGTTCTTTTGTGGATTTTCGATTGAACGATGAAAAAGGATGTCATGACTTGTTGATACTCTTTGCGAGACCATTTTGTTCACTTTCTTTTTATTAGTTGATTTGGTATTGAGTCACTTGATCAAATGTTGTAAATAGTCCAGATTTGGTGACCAAGTGTCTCTTCGTTGCTGGAAGAGTTTGTTCCAGTGACAGATTTTTCGGCCCCAGACTGGTTCCTCTCTGAGTTACGTGGCCCTTGTTGACCTGGGTGGCAGCCGATCCATCCGGTATGAATATTTGGTCGATTTGTAATTTTTTTTGCGTTATACCCTTGACCGCTAAGGGGTAATTTTGTACAAACTACTATCTCTAGGACTAGTATCGACCAAAACCAAAGAGCCCTTCTTGCCCATGAGATAGGGGGCGGGGGGAATTATATTCAGATTATAGGAGTGATTATATTCAGATTATAGCGGCGGGGGGAAGAGAATTATTATTATTATTTTCTATCATTACTACTACTACTACTACTACTACAATCATCATTATTAGTTCCTATATTTCTCTGTGAGCAATCAAAATATAGCAGAACCACCCTCCTTGCCTTTTAAAAATAAATCGGGATTTTTTGCAGTACTGGATTCTCCACAGTTTATTTTTCTAACCTCGAAAATCTTATGCAAGTTTATGTTAAACGCACAATTTCTTTCTCATATAAATTAACTGCAATTGGTCCTTCGCTTTACGCCATTTCAGCAGCCTTTTTTTTTTTTTTTCACTGGAACGCTCTGTTTTTTTGGGGTTTTTTTTAGGTTTTTTTTTTCGAAAAGCGGGAAAACCCCTGTAATTATATTACGTGTTATTCGCGTTGTTATTAATCCTGATTTGAAAGAAAACGAAGATGTGTAATGTAATCTGATACAAACGACTAAGGAAGATGCGGGGTTGGTGCTGATTTAATGAACTGATGACATAATAAGAAAAACAATATTAAAAAATGTTTGTCGTTCGAACAGAAACCAGGAAGGAAGAGGAAAGGGGATTAGGTAGGGGTGGGTTTTTTTTAAGGGTTTAATTTTATTTTGTTACAGTGCTGATTTTTTTTTTTAATTATGTCTTTTAAGACGTGGAATTGCATGAGATGAGACCAGTTGCATGAATGGTCTGATTACGTCATCTGTTCGTTCAAATTTTGTTCAACCTTCACAAATAAATACACACTATTATGAAAGATACTCATTAAAAAAATGATTTTTTTTTAAAAATCGGTATCACCCCCAAACAAGGCAGTAAAGCCACTAAGACGCAAGAGGTTACATACAGGGTGTGGATGAATTAGGAGCAGAAACATTAGTAATGAGAAGAAAAACAAATGAGTAAACAGGAGGACAGAGGATAGCCATTGACATTACATTTAAATTTTTGAAGATTAAAGTTAGCTAGGGAGTATGGAGCGGAGAAGGAATTCCACAAGCGAGAAGTGCGAGAAAAAAAACTGTTAATTATTTTTATGATTTTAGTTCCTGCTCCAATCGGTTTTTTTTTTTAATTTTTTTATCCTGCACATTTAAAAAAAATTTCATCTCTCAGTCAGTTATGTGCCATGCGCGCTTAGACGATCATGATGAGGCAGATTTTTTTCCCACAGTAGGATGCCATTTCTTCCTGCGGTAGACCAATTGCCATCTCGGTCTGTCCTGCTATTTACCCATAGCTGGGAGGAGAAGAGGATTCATACCTTTCCCAAGGGTATTAGCACGTAAATGAATGTAATGGATTCGGCTGGAATTCGACTGGATTCATAAATCCGAGCACATGCCTCCTCCTTTTCGTTGATACTTCTGTTTAAAAATACATTTTTCGTTCTGCCTTAAATTTTTTATATGCAATAGCTCACGTATACATACAGAGACAAAAATTATTTTTGGTCTCACATAATTTTTCGATTTATCATTAATCATGTATTTTTTTTTTCTTTGTCAGTTTGTTTTTCATCAACACTCCGTTTGCATGTTAATAATTCCTGTTGCACATCCCCCTCTTCTTCTTCTTTCCCGGTGTTTTTGTCTATTTATCGTCAGATACCATTTTCTATCCTCTTTTTAATTATTTTTTAATCTTTTCCCGTCATATTCATGCGATCGCCTTTGGAAACATTTCTTAAAATATTAATCTTCCTATAAAAAAAAAACTCATTCCGTATGCACTCTTCTCAACCACAATCTTTTCTTTTACGTTATGTATCTCTTTACCGATTATGACTCTCCACAACTTCCTATCCTTTGTAAGGTTTGACACTTTCGCATCCGCCCTTGCATACACCCTGCTATCCAAACGATAGTCAAACTCGATAAGTCTGTCTATATTTCTGAGATGAGGTATTATGTACATTATTTACATTATTCGGACTATTGTCCTCATCTTTGTCGCCATTATCACAACGTTTCGGCCGTTGTACGCTACGGCCTTCTTCAGGTGGTTGGAATATCGAACTGAATCCTTTATTTCGCTCACTGGGGTAGACAGTTCTAGTTCCACGTGTCATGGACACATGGCACAGTGGATAAAGGCGTCGGTTAGTTCCAGTGACAGAACCCAAAGGGTGTGTGTTCAATACCCGGCTAAGGCAGTGGAGATCTTTCAGAGGGAAAATTAACAGGAGATAACTGACATCCATCAAACATAGCACATGAAATTATGGTTGAATTTATTTCTATGTATGACTAGTGTATTAGCTATGTTGAACCATAATTTTAAAAATGCTACACTCATAAAAAAGTAAATAACTCACTAAATTCTAGAGAGTGCCGCCATAGATTACCCATATATATATATATATATATATATATATATATATATTTGTATGTATGAGGTACGCAAGCATCTCCTAAGTGTGTCTTCTATATAGACATACTGCGAAAAAAGAGGTCGTTGCTTAAAAGAGCTTAATGGTAGACCCTTACTAAATTTTAAGTAATTTCAGTTGCATTTCAAGTGTGCAAGATAAAATTATTTTGAGAAAAGGAAAAGAAAAGTTTCAAAGGTGTACATCAAGAGTGTTTAATACCCTGTGAAACAGTAGAACCTCTGTAAAGGAGCTTAATGCTACAAGCAAAAGAGTTCTCAACAATACCTGACCCTCAAAATTTCCCATGAGAGTGCCTATAATATGAATAAAGTAAGCAGATCCTAAGAGCGTCCATAATAAACACATGCCGGAAAAAAAGGAATTAATTTTTCCTTGAGGTTTTTTTTTTTTTTTTTTTTGCTTTGATTTACCGTATCGGATTTAACGACAGGTTCCTTCTGCCCAGAGGGACGCATGTTCGAATCCTGCCAGAGAGCGTAAATTTTGCTTTAAAAATATTTCCCGATTATTCAGGCCACTAGACAAAAATAAATATACTGTTTAATAAATAAACAGAATAAATGGACAATTTTGTTTTACGCAATTTGAACAATTTTATATAATATATATATATATATATATATATATATATATATATATATATATATATATATATATATATATATATATAAGTGCATAGGTATGCAGAAAATAGAAAAGAACACGTTGGGTGCATAATCCGGGGTTCCTTAGTATTTTTGTTTTATTTTAAGAAGACAGTGCTCCATACAGAAGTAGAGCTTTATTATAATAATATTTTTTGTTTAATCATGTTTGAATCATATTTTTAAACAATATATATATATATATATATATATATATATACGATATTTTTATAAATACAAATATTTAAGTGAATGTTCTGTTTATAATAAACGTTATTAACAACATTCCGACAGGAATCGACCTTGTATCCTACATAGAACCGTCATATAGTCTGATGTGCTATACCAGGTAGCTACAGAGGAAGATATTAGCGTTCGAGAAAAATCATGGGAAATTTATAGTTTAAAAGCAGTAATTCGAGTCACCTAACCAGACGCTTCCTTCGTAGCTAAATGATAGAGCGCCACAATCTATATGATGATTCCATGCAAGATTCTTGTCGGAGGACGCATATTTTCGATGACAATTTCTCGGACATTCAGACATACTGTTTATTATAAACAGAGCATTTACTTAAATATGTGTATCGATAAAAATAACGTATAAACAATAAATATATTAAAATAATTGTCGGACTTAGTCCGTTTCATATATATATATATATATATATATATATATATATATATATATATATATATATATATACATTTCGATAAAAACGACTGACAAGGAAATTAAATTCTCTTTGTCTAGGCAAGTCCGTCATCATTAATACTGATCAGTCAAAGTGATTTTTTTAGTATCTCTTTATGGTTTTGGATTTCATTATTTAAATGTTGAATTGCATTTTTAACTCTTGTTAATAGTCGTAAAACAAGGATTTTTTTCCCGAATGTTGTAGTATTGTTGTCTTTGTTGGCTGCCAGGTCACGTAATTTAATAATTGTTTATTTGGGCAGCAATCCCTCTTTTATACAAGTTTGATTTTAAAGAAAATTGTATAAAAAAGGCATTGTTACCAAATATGCTCTCGTTCGCCGATTGAGCACTATGGGGAAAAGGGAATTTTTCACGGCTGCTGCTTTAAATGCATTGCTCTTCGTAAGAATTGAGTGCTATGGCGACAGGTATGGCGTCTATATATATCAGGTATATAATGAGTTTAAAAATTCCTGTTTTCTGCCGTGCGTCGATAGCATAGTGGTAAGCGTCTCTGACTGATGTCAAATCGGCGTAGTTTCGAAGCAAGCGGATGTCTAGCCACACTGATGAGTTCTGATACAGCGAAACAGTCTACGGATATATATATATATATATATATATATATATATATATATAGAGAGAGAGAGAGAGAGAGATACACCTAGTGAACCAGACAAACCTACTTAGGTTTCACCTAAACGGATCATCAGGAAAGTAAGTTACTTTCCCTGACGATCCGGCTTAGGTGAAACCCAGGTAGGTTTGTTTGACTCACTAGGTGTATCTAGGTCTGCTCTCTACGGTTGTATTGAGCGCTTTTGTTAGTTGTTTACTCGTATCGAGGTTTTTTCTTTGGGCTTCAGACCTGCATCTGTGCGATTTTTTTTCCTCGAGATTGATTTGATTATTAGCAAATCAAAAATTCGAGAGTTTTTCGAAACGATTCTAGTTATCTATAATTATATATATATATATATATATATATATATAATATATATATATATATATATATATATATATATATATATATATATATATATATATATTATTAATGATAATAACATAGTATGGGTAATTGATGACAAAATGGAAAATCATATTTCATACGTACCATTCTGTAAAGTGACTTCTTGGGGAAAAAACAATGTTTTTTTTATTACTAATATTGCTTTTACTACTTTGTGAGCTTTTCCTAGTAGCAAATAAGTTGTTTGCTTGCAGCTGTTAATTTGTAATGGAACTTCGCGGCTAATTCTAACGTTCCACGTACTTTCGACTATCAGTGGCCGTTTTCAAGGAAAGAAAGTCGAGATAAACTGCGTGACGTTTATGTGTAAATTGAATGTTGGCTCATGTTCTTCGCCTGGGAAGTAGATCTTAGCGTCACGTGGCTAAAATGTCCCTACACTTGAAAGGCATTTTGACCCATGCGAGCTGAGATTGAAACAAATTTTATTGACAGGGGATGCCCTCCTTTGATGTAAAGGGCTACACTGTCTCCCCCTTATTTCTGTTTGTCACACACGTAACCCTACCAGTGTCCATTTCATTCGTCTACAGATCAAAAGAGACAGACAGCGGCACATATATAAAATATTTCATCAATTTCTTGACAGATGTTATAACGCACTCATAGGCAGACACATTAGGAATGTATAACAAAACATTAAACAGAGAGATTTTGTCGGTTAAACTTGATAATTGATTTATTATTTCATTATTTTAGCTACATGACCGTGTAGCGGAAAAGGGATACCAACACCACAAAATACAGACTTACTCTCATAGAAAGAGAATTCATAGTACCCAATGAAAATATCCGATATCGAAATATTGTAATAATATCTCAACAAACGTACCCGCCCCCACCTCCGCCAGGCCTCTGAACTTCGCCCGCAGAAAAAATTACCCTGAAATCATTCAATTCCTCTGAGAGCTACATTGAAATTCAAAACTTTCTTTATATTAAATAATCCTTTCGTTATCTGATGCTGCCAAACTATGTGAAACGGTTTTAGACATGGCATTATTTTTTACATCATCTTCTACGTGACGTTTCAGTACAGGACGTGGGAGATCATGATGCTCCACGAATTCCTGTCCTTTGTAGTGCTGAGTAATATTTGTTTCTACTAACCATGTTCTGCGAACAAGATAGATAGATAGATAGATAGATAGATAGATAGATAGATAGATAGATAGATAGATTAATAACAAACTCAAATATATTGATAATAGTTGCTCATAAATATGAATAAACCGAGATAGATAGATAGTAGATAGATAGATAGATAGATAGATAGATAGATATGAACAGACATAGATAGATAGATAGCGAGATAGATAGAGAGATAATAAACAAACTCAAATATATTGATAATAGTTGCTGATAAATATGAATAAACCGAGATAGATAGATAGATAGATATGAACAGACGTAGATAGATAGATAGATAGATAGATATTAACAAACTCAAATATATTGATAATAGTTGCTGATAAATATGAATAAACCGAGATAGATAGATAGATAGATAGATAGATAGATATTAACAAACTCAAATATATTGATAATAGTTGCTGATAAATATGAATAAACCGAGATAAATAGATAGATAGACAGATAGATAGATAGATAGATAGATATGAACAGACGTAGATAGATAGATAGATAGATAGATAGATATTAACAAACTCAAATATATTGATAATAGTTGCTGATAAATATGAATAAACCGAAATAGATAGATAGAGAGATAGATAGATATTAACAAACTCAAATATATTGATAATAGTTGCTCATAAATATGAATAAACCGAGATAGATAGATAGATAGATAGATAGATAGATAGATAGATAGATAGATAGATAGATATGAACAGACGTAGATAGATAGATAGATAGATAGATAGATAGATAGATAGATAGATATTAACAAACTCAAATGTATTGATAATAGTTGCTGATAAATATGAATAAACCGAGATAGATAGATATGAACAGACGTAGGCAGACAGATAGATAGATAGATAGATAGATAGATAGATAGATAGATAGATATGAACCGATGTAGATAGATGTTGCTGCTCGTAATAAATGTAAACGAATCCTCGAAGAATCTAAGTTCCTGTTTAGCGTGTGAATGGGACATCGCATAGCATCTAAGACTTTTGGCTCTCATGGTTACTACTGGTTCTGTAATAGGTTATTAAATAAGTGTAAGGTTTCTATTCATCCCCTCTTCAATCAATTTGAGGTGTTAACATCTTTTGATGATAAAGCTGAATGCTTTGCCCGTAATTTTTCTTTAAACTCCACTCTTGACTCATCTGGAGCATCCCTGCCTAAGTTCCCACTTAGAACCGTATCTCTGTTGAGTGATATGCATATATAATCCTTTCTATGGTTTCTTTGCTATCATCTCTAACCTAGATCACCACAAAGCATGTGGACCCGATAGCATCCCTGTAATAGTCATTAAGAAGTGTGCTCCCGAACTGGCTGCTCTTTCTTCCAAACTGTATAATAAGTGTAGGTACCTCCACTTTCCCGCTGAAAAAAATAAAAAATAAATAAAAAATAAAATAAAATAAAATAAAATAAAAAAAACAGCATAGCATGATGAAGAAACGCGCCCAACCTAATAAAAACAGTTTTCACATCAAAATATTTATTATGTAAGAGGAAAGAACAGAGCGTTTTTTTTATTATTTTATTAAAGTTTTTAATCATTTCTACCACGTTGTCTAAGTAATATTTACAACTAGCAGTAGAACCCGGCATTGCCCGGGGATGTAACAGTAAGAGATAGATCAAGTATCGACCATCATAAAGACTGAAAAATAAATTTGACAAAGATTATTAAGGTTGACGGACACGCATGTCTTAATTAGATTTTTTTTTGTTTTTTTGTTTGTTTGTTTTATTTTTTTACGAATTGGTCAAACCCAAACTCAAACAAAAACATTGTTTTCAATCGTTATGAGTTTGTCGATTGAATAGAATTTTATTATAAACAATTGTCTTGTAAATGGAATTTTTAAAGCATTCTGAATGTAAAAATAAAGAAAAAAAGTGTGCAAGACAATAAGAAACACTACCCGCCAAAAAAAAGTGAAGTTGTGTTGAAATCGGTTGAAAAATGTAGGAAATCCGATCCCATATAAAAAAAAACGAACACGCACACACACAAACAACCTGGGTTTTATAATAAGTATAACTCGATATGAGTTGTCCCCCTTTCATTCTCGCGATGCCTCTTAATCGTGTTTTCAGATTGATTTCGCGCAAAAACAATTGTGTTTTTCTAATTTTTGGCACTGTCAGAACTACCGCAAGATAATTTTACGTAGTCCTGTGATGTTTTGTTGAAATCGATTGAAAAATGTAGGAAATCCGATCCAATATATAAACGAACAGACACACACACACAACCTGTGTTTTATAATAAGTATGATTATCGTTTTAGTGCCTTTTTTTTTCAGGTGAAAAACACATTGATTTGGAAAATCTTACAAAAATGAAATAATTGTCTGATTTTAAAGAAATTTTCAGGATTTATTTACAAATTAATTAAATAATTTTTGAAATTTTTTTAGAAAATCTTTGTAAAAAATATTTTTTTTTTTACATATGTTACTTCCTACTTACTTAATTTCATGAATTTTCAAGAAATTAAATTTTTCCTAAAAAATATTTTGATATTTAAATGCAGGACTCCTTGGAGAATGTAAATAATCAAATTTTTATTTTCAAACTATACACATTTCCCGAAAATCTGCTCCGAATCATAAAATAAAAAAAAATGCAATAAAACTGACATTATTTAATTAGAAAAGCTTTTGCTTTTTTAAATTAGATTTATTAAAGACATTATTGCCGTAAAATAATTTTTCCATGAATAATGAATTTTTACAAGAATTGTTTTCATTTTTTATTTAATTATAATAATTTATAATATATAAATCGTTTGAAATTCGGCATTACTTTCCTAGGTTCGGTGATATTGTTATTAAGTAAAACTATATTTACAAATCAAAAATTAAAAAGCTTGAAATGGTTTACATCAAGGCTTTTAAAATAACTTCTAATTTTTATTATGTATATGAAATATTACGTGACGTACCTCTGTTTAAAAGTATGGTTGACAGTTCACGGCATTATCAGAAAATAAGAGTGATGACTACAGCAAATTTAAATTCAACATTCCTAAAATTAGATTACGGAGAACATTTTCCACATTTTTAAGATTACTGAGTACGTACTTAAAATTATATATAAAAAAATGGCTCTCACTCGTCTTAAATTATGTTTTAACAAATAAATTCGCCGTAGAACAAGAAAAAACATGTCAACGCCCTATCACTGACTGTTAAGTAATCTACCAGTGACAAACGACGGTGACAAGCGCATAATCACCGCTACCGTTTGTTTTAAAAATCTATTTCTCTCTTATTTTAAACTGAAAGGAATTATTTTTTCAAATCAGATTAATTATACATTAAATCTGCTAATATTCCTGAAATAAAATTTCAGAAAATTATATTTTATTTTTGGAAGATTTTTAAAACGGAGAATTAACCTTTTTTTTTTACAAATGTGTCAAAAATGAACGATTTTAATCACCTTACTGAAAGCGGCCAAAAAGTTGAGATTCCAATCAATATAATTTCTATTTGGAATACACCAGAGTATTTTGCTTATTAGAAATAGTAAATTTAATCATTTAGTTTTCAATTAAAGCTAAAAAAGAAAGCTTCAAGAATGAAATTATATACATACATACATACATACATACATACATACACACACACACACACACACACACACACATATATATATATATATATATATATATATATATATATATATATATATATATATATATATATATTATTATTATTATTATTATTATTATTATTATTATTAAATACACAGTGATGCTGGTTCTTTTTCCGGGTGGTTTTTTTCCTGGGCAGGCAGAGTTTTGTTATAAAGTGCTCGATATCAAAAGTTAGAATAGAGCGTTAATAGAATTAATTTGGAAAACTTTAGCACTTAGCTGAGTGATATTAGTTCCATCATGCCTACTACTACGTAGTTTCGTGAGCACTTCGATATAACATGTTCACTCTTCAGGGCTTGTTGTCTTCTCTGCTGCTATTTCTCAATTTTACTGTATTTATGTGCGCTTTGTTGTAATTTGATATCTTTTTAAGTGTGTGGTTTTTCAGTGAATTGGTGTTGTTGTTATTACTTAAATGCTATGTGGTTTCTTGGTCTTTGTTTGCTTTGTATTGTGGTGACCTCCTTTTGATCGTATTTTACTTAATTGCTTTATGTGGGATTGGTTGTTTTATAATTGTATGTCAGCTTGGATTTTTTTACGTCGTGGTTACGTGTTTGACCTAGCGTGTATGTGTGTCTGTGAGTTTAATTTTTTCTGTTTGAATATATATTTTTACCTGGTTTTTATTTGGGTGAGATTCGGTACATGTTGTGGGTATCTATTTATAGCAGATATCTATTTGGGTGTCTGAATTTCCCCAGATTTCGTGTTTCTTGTTTAATAGTTTGCTTTGGATTTTAAAGGTAACTATTGTTAATTTCTTTTCTATGCATAGTTATGTGGGAGTGCTCTATTTATGATATCCCATTTGATTTATATATATGAAAGTCATCATCTGTTGTTCAAGTCTTTAAGAACTCTGATGAACCCCCCGACACTTCCAACTATCAGTCCCTTACCTCTTTTTAGGAAATACCTAGTAGACCTAATCAATGCCAAATTGGTTACTCATCTCTCATCGTGAGGTCTTTAATAAGAGAAGCAATATGGCTTTCGTTTCTCCAGGTCAACCGCTAATGTACTGAAGATAATCTCGTAAAGAATCTACCATGCTCTAGATAAAAACGGTGAAGCCTAAGCTCTAGCATTTGATCTGGAAAGCCTTTGACAATATCTGCCTATATCTATGAGATGAGGTATTATCATTACTTACATTATTTACAATATCCTGACTATAATCCTCATCTCCATTGCCATATTCACAACGTTTCACCTGTTGTACGCTCCGATCTTCTTCAGGTGATTGGAATTTCGAACCGAACCCTTTATTTCGTTCACCGAGGTCGATTGTTCTAAATCCACGTGCCATGCCTCTACCGGATGTCTCAGTTATTTCCCTTTAAAGTTTTAAGTTCACTACTGCTATAGCCTGGTATGGAACTCACAACTATTTGGGTCTAGTCACTGGATCTAACTAACGCCTTTAGCCACTGGACCATGTGTACTTGAACAAACACCTGATAAAGGCTGGAGTGTACAACGGCCGAAACTTTGTGAATATGGCAATGAAAATGAGGATAACGGTCTGAATAATGTAAATAATGTAAGTAACCTTTGACAATGTTTGGTATACAGGTTGTCTCCAGAAGCTGAAAAGTTACGGTGTCTCCGGGCATATTTTTGAATTGATCCAGTGAAATCGTGTGATGAAGGTTATCTTGAACGGCCACTCGTCTAGATCCTTTTCGTACTAACGTGGGCTCTATCCTTGGTCCTACTTTGATTTTAATTTTCATTAATGAACTTCCCGATGACATAAGCTCCTGATTTGATATCTACGCTGATAACACAACCATTTACTCCTGTCTCGTACTAACGTTCTCAGCTGACATGAAGGGGAAAGACGATATTGAATCCATTTGCTAAGGAACTTGGTTCAGTCAGTCATCTAAGCCAGTTTTTTCTCTCCATAATCACTCTTATATATCTATAAGTTTGCCATTCATCCATGCTGAGAATATTGCTGCCACATATGGTCCGGTGCCTCCTCTATTTATTGATAAAATCCAAAGAATAATCAGCAATATTATTGGTTCTGATCTGGCGGCTCGGCTTCAGTCAATTTCGCACCGTTGTAAAGTTACTTCTCGGCGTCTTTTCTATAAATACTTTTCAAAGTGACTTCTAGACGTTTTCTTTTAATGTAAGCGCAGTACTCGACAGGCGTCAACATTTCGCACATTTACAGCTGAGCTAGCTAGATGTAGCCGTAAGTTCTATGCTAACAGTTTCTTCTCTCGCACTTCTCGCTTGTAGAAATCTCTTTCGGCTACAGGCTTTCGAGCCAACTTTAATTTGTAAAAATTTCAATGCAATGTCAATCGTTATCTACTGTCATTCTGATTACTCTTTCCTCTATCCGCTCATTATTAATGCTTCTGTTCCTAATTCTTCCACTCCCTGTAAACCCTTGTGTCTTAGTGGCTTTACTGCCTTGCATGGGGTGATACCGATTAAAAACAAAAAAGATAAATAGACAGAGGAATATGAATCGACTAAGATAGCTAGCTAGATATTAACAAAGATAGGTGTTGATAAATGTTGGGACGCACCCACCTTCTGAGGAGAATGGACTGATCTCTCTACGATATAGGTCAGTGCTAGAAAGATCAGGGGAGATCACGAGATCTAAGAGATCAGGTGACCATTGCACTTCCGTCTCTCGACCGGAAGATACCGTTGAACTGTAGACTCTTGCTAATTGTTATTACTAACCTGCGGTCGTTATTACTAATCACTCTGTTGTTAAATACCTCTTCAAATATACCAGTATTTTTCCCTACATATGTGTTTGTCCTTATTTGAATACACACACGCGGGAACACTCCCAACATCTCAACAATAAATATGAACAAATATAGATAGATAGATAGATAGATAGATAGATATATACGAACTGTAAGATAGATATAGATAGATAGATAGATAGATAGATAGATAGATAGATAGATCATTGGACGGATGTAATTCGATTTCCATCTGAGCCCCAACGCCCTCGCATTATCAACTTGTAACTCAATCCAATGTCGCCAAGTTAAGAATCTTGTTGGTGACATTTGGATGACAATGGATTTTCTGTTGCACGCTTCTATTGAATTCGTTTCGATTTGATATAACAGTAAGACAATGCCCTCTTCCTCTCTGCCATCTCTCCCTCTCTTTTATCCCCCCTCCCTCTTACTCACACACCGGCATAAACGCGCTCAAACAATCCGAAACTGAATGATTCGGTGCTCAACGGCTGATATCTTCATTGATTCATTCAAATATACGATCAATGAGAAGAGCCGCCATCTTTGATATCAGAAGCCGACGACGCGGGTTCTATTTTATTAAAAAATGATTCACTTTCCAGTTCATTTTACTTTTACATCTTCTCTAGTCGTTCCAAAGCAATTTATTTTTCGGTGGCTAGATGCATTATTGGGACATTGTTTGATCAGGAGGACCAACGTGGCCGAGTGTTCTAACGAAAATTTCCCCTCCGGGGTGCAAATTCAAATCTTGGCGGAGGGCGCAGATTTTTCTAAAAAAGATTTCACGAATATTCTGGCCGGGAGATGTAAATAAATATACTGTTTAATAAATAACCAAACACAGATCATCTACTCAAAGATGAGTATATATATATATATATATATATATATATATATATATATATATATATATATATATGTAAAGAAAAGAACAGTAAGATATATAATCCCGTGTTCTTATTGATAATTTTTTTGTTTTTTACAAAACAGTGCTCAATGTAAATTTACAGAGCATAAATATTATAGATTAACTCATTGAAAATATGTTTTTTTTCGCTACACAGTAATAACCATGTTTCAAAAATGGAAGCTAAAACCTTTAAATTTAATTATTTAATTAAATTAAAAGCATTAGTTCCGTTTCATCTTCAAGCGAATTCCAATATTCGCATGATGATGAAACGGAACTAATGCTTTTAATTTAATTACATAATTAAATTTAAAGTTTGTATGATCCATTCTTGAAACATGGTTATTACTGTGTAGCGAAAAAGACATATTTTCAATGAGTTAATTTATATGGTGTATTTCGGCATATATATATATATATATATATATATATATATATATATATATATATATAATTATTTATTTAAAAATATGATTCCAAATCGCGACATAAGAAGTCCCATGTTTCAAAACAAGAGCCTAAAACTTCAATATAATTATTTAAATTAAACTGAGTAAAAATTAAATTGAGTTAAAATAAGCTCTGTTCCATCTTCAAGCGAAATTTTTTTGGAATAACGTGTTTCTGAAATTTACGTGTTTTAAAAATTGAAATCAAAATTTCCATGGTAACAGCTAGGGCGAATTGTTTAAGATGCGTAGGCGGGTGTTGGGTGTTAATAATAAGTATCAGTATAAAGTTACTTTCGTAGATATCAAGTCAGGGAAAGGTAGGGGTGTCTAAATTTGAAACGGAAGATGTATTAACCCTCGTCTAGTTTGCATGTCTATGGAGATTTATTTATTTTTTATTTTATTTTTTTTTATGAAAGGATTTGTGCATATAAAAAAAACTGTCGTAACGTTTGTTTTTTGACGACTTCATAAAGGGTTATCTTTTTTTAGGGTATTTAAACTATTTATTTCGGCTATGGATTATGAAGGGTGTTATATTGTATGCATGTTTTCAAACCATGAATCTGATTAGTGGGCTATGGATTAAACAAGTTATTATATTGTATGCTAGTTTTTAGCTAATAGTTCAAACCAAAAATCTGATGATGCCTACAAAAAACCGTTAACTCGTGTCTATTGTTTAATAGATTATTATTATTTAGAAGCTTAATTATGTGCAATGTCTCATGGAGGCATAAAGGGCATGGGTCATCCTAAGTTTTCCATGTTCTAGCCTTGTTAATAATTTTCCATTTAACTTTAGGTGTCCTATTTGTTTCCTTCAGATGCCAAAAATATTTAGATAGGGAAGTCTATATATATATATATATATATATATATATATATATATATATATATATATATATGTATAATTATTTATTTAAAATATGATTCGAACTCGCGACATAAGAGGTCTCATGTTTCAAAAAACAAGAGCCGAAAACTTCAATATCATTATTTGAATTAAATTGAGTTAAAGTAAGCTCTGTTCCATCTTCAAGCGACTTTTTTTTTTTTTTTTTGGAATAACGTATTTCTGAAATTTACGTGTTTTAATAATTGAAATCAAAATTTCCATGGTAACAGCTAGGGCGAATTGTTTAAATTGGGTAGGCGGGTGTTGGGTGTTAATAATAAGTATCAGTATAGAGTTACTTTCATAGATGTCAAGTCAGGGAAAGATGGGGGTGTCTAAATTTGAAACGGAAGATGTATTCACCCTAGTCTGGTATGCGTGTCTATGGAGATTTATTTATTTTTTATTTTATTTTTTTTTTATTTATAATGAAAGGATTTGTGCATATAAAAAACTGTCGTAACGTTTGTTTTTGACGACTTCATAAAGGGTTATTTTTTTTTTGTAGGGTATTTAAACTATTTATTTGGGCTATGGATTATGAAAGTTATTATATTGTATGCTTTGTTCTTAGCTAATTATTCAGACCATGGATCTGATGATATATATATATATATATATATATATATATATATATATATATATATATATATATATATATATATGTCGATCTGCATAAAATGTCTAGTCAATAAGAAAGAAGATTCAGTTTTTGTGGTCTTTTGACCTTTGATTTTTCTGTCTGTGCGTAATGTTGTATCCTATAAAGTTTTTTTTTTTTTTTTGCAATTTTGTCCCCGTAAAAGTTTTTCCTGTGTATATATTATTCCTTTCTATCATGCCGAGTTTTATATTGGATGCTAATACTAGGTAACCTGGCACACAAATGCAATGTGTTATGGTAACACAATTTTTTGTCATTATTATTATTATTATTATTATTATTGGTGGTGTTAGTAGTGGTAGTAGTAGTAATAACATTTCGTGTTTTCCTTATTTACTGTTTGATGCAATTATTTACTAAGTCTTTTGCGTAGGACCTGAGATAGAGTAAGTTTTTTTTTTTTTCTTAGAATGTTATTTGCACATGAAACTGAGAAAGTTTTTCTGGGTGTGGCCGATTCTCATCAGCACAATATCAGATCGTCATTAGTTTGTAGTGATTTCCCTAACTTGCGTATCAGTAATTATTTTAATAACTTCTCTTGCTCTTATTATTACTGAAGTAAAGTTTGAATTTAAAGGTCCCATTTTATTTCCGGGTCCTGGTGTTTTAAACTATTCTTTAACCTCTTCCCTATCGTTTTTTCCAAGCTAAATATTATGACCAACAGCGAGATTAACCGATAGCAAATCCCCTGCATACTCCAGTACACACTCTTTTTTTTTGTAGTGCTTTCGTCTTGATTCTTCCAATTGTTTTCAGTTCATCCAGCCTTTTTCCCGGGCTTTCGCTGACTGACCCCAGCTCGCCGTTAACGGGCAAATTTATTGTTGTTGTTATTTGAGATCTTCTCAGTCTTTACGATGATTCAGTCGTATGATGATGATTCTATTTCAGTTGCTACGCCCAGCTGGGGAGAGCACCTGAGCTGTTCGGAACAGCGCTGCCACCTGCATACACTTATTGATATCTAGTATTCCCTACGGATTCTACGAGTCAGAAAGATCCACTGAAATATTACCGAGGGACCAAAGGGGACAAATCGAGCCATTGCTGGCTGTATTTCTCTGTTTGCCCTGCCAGTTCTTGATACCTCCGTAGGTTCACCTGCTTCTCCTTAACGCTCACAACGTCTAACAAAGTCCATTCATGTCTACCCTTGTGCACAAGCGTGATGTCGCCAAGTAATTATTACTTGGATTCTGTTGTCACGCAGTGTACCTTTTTTAATACACTGAGTACATTATCAAGTCGCAACAAGATCATTTCTCAAAATAGGAGCAGTGGCCAAAAGAGCTGATTTTGCAGATGGATCCAAGACGGTATAATATCCTCAGGTGCTCAAGGAAGACACATAGCTTTAATGGGATTGATCCTAATAAGCCAATCACCACTGCAATCACCTTGACATTCCCTTATTGCATTCCAAACAATCTTACCATCTCGTCTTTCAAATTAGTTTATTAATTTTCTTATTTTCCTTGTTTGCTATATTTGCGTCATTTGGTACGGTAACATCAATAATGTGACAGTTAATGGGACCTTTATCTAGCACAATATACGGGCGGTTTCACTGTCAGTGTAGAAGAGATTGCTACTTGTTATAATGGAACACACCTATTCTATAGTTAATAGACTCTTCCACCTATAATAAGTAGGAGTAGTAGTAGCAGTAGCTCAGGGAGTTGGTCAGTCAGTCGACTGGCTGATCGGTTGAACTCTCTGCCTTCGGGCGGAGAGGAACCCGAAAGAGGCTACGCCGAAGGGCGGCTTCTCTTTCGGGGAGGTAAACCGATCCTGAACCCGTTTATACGGGTTCAATGGACATAATTTGGGCCGAGCCCACTGGCTAGGAGGTCCCACGTTAAACCGGCCTTGTGCCATATGATGCCCTCGTGTGGCGGGGGTGACTAAATATCGAGTTGGTCAGTCAGTCGATGTCGGACGACCGTTAGTCGGATATTAAACTATCAATCACCCCAACTAGATTACTTCGTCATTACCAATTATATCAAGTTACTAACGTTTTGTACGTCGAAGCTATTTTAGGACCGACTTAGTACAAATACAAACTTCCACTGTGAAACCACTGCATATCACTACTAATACTACTACTACTACTATTATTATTATTATGATTATTATTATAATAATTATTATTATTATTTCCTTTTATTTTTGTTGTATACACATTTCCTTCCGGGTCCCAAACAGAGACATAAGACCTAATGGCTTCATGACATATTCTACTGTTCATTTAAAAAAAAAACAAACAAACAAAAAAAAAACACACACACAGCTGACACACATTTTGCATAGATAAATCTCTTCGAAATGTGTGAGCTGTACATGTGAGAACATTTTTTGGTATTTCTTTAAGGGATGGACTACCTGGAATTCCTTCACTGAGTCTATCGAAACCTTTTCAAATCAATCCGAGAGCTCCAACTACAACTGGAAATATTGATGTCCTCGTGTACCACATTCAAGACCATTGTATTTTGATAGTTTTTTTTTTTAACATCTTCAAAGATACATTACAATCTGAAGAACTGCCATGCCAATAAGAAGGTACATTCTGCTTGTGTTATCTTTGATCACGATGTCTGGGCGATCAGCTTTGGTTGTTCTGTGAGTTGTAAAGTGTCATAAAATTGTTACAGGGTAACTCTAACCGGGTTTGGGTGCTTTTCATACCAGTTTCTTGCAGTTTTGTTCTTGTAAAAGTTGCATATTTTCCATTGAAGATATTGACCCACTCTATCATGACGAGTTTTTTATTCAGTGGATGGAAAATGAGTCCACACTGAAATTAGCCGCACAAATGCGGTTATTTATGTTGACCATGTTCACCATAGTCTATGAATATAGAATACAGCGGAGTACGTAATCTGTTCAATGAAACAACGTTAAAGATTAACACTCACGAGTCAGATATTTTACTGAATCTGACTATATCGCCAATACCACCAGCAGCTGTTCCGTAATTCTTCAGTCTTCGATATCAAAGGCTGGCAGTGCATATTCGGGAAAAACATGGTCGCCTTTATACACGTCGCATTGAATATTTTTAGCCTTCTGATTGGTTAATCCTTCTATTGGTGAACTATAAAATGAGTCAGCTCATTTTGGCTGACTCACTCGTACACCAAGGTTAAAAAAAACTCCAACAATTTATAAGGATTTCCGCAATGGAAGATCCGTATGAATTGGTCAGAACATCAGATGGTGAATAAGTAGAGTTCTGGATTTTTGTAGGCGTGTGTTGCTTAATCCTAGCATCCAGGCTTTGGATTGTTCTTCCTGTGTATTGCATACTGCAACTACTTTTAAATACATAAATAAAGGAAGTATTATGGTGAGGTGGAAAGACGTCTTTGCGCATGGATGGAAGGAGAGGTTTAACAGAGAAAACTACACTTGTATTAACAGCTAAGTAACATTGTCGATCTCCTATGGAAACCCATTTAGCAAATCTGTTACTTATATTACCTAGCGAAGGATGACGTAGGTACAAGAGACGTCTCTGTACTGAAGCAGGTTTGCCTTTATTAAACTCTGAAATTCTATTTTTTAATTACGGATTGAACAATGTCTAAATGATAGGTCTTGTTACAGAGAGTAGTAATAATAAACCTTATCTCAATATTCAGTTTGATTTTCGAACAGATCTTTAAGACCTTATGGGCAAAAAACTTGATAAATTTATTTTACGTTCTATGGGACCAAAAGACTCCCACTGGGTATACAAACTAGTAAACTGGTTTTCGATAAGCTGAAGTGAGAAAACTCGAAGAAGTTCTATGAAGCGAGACATCAAGAAAGGGAAGGGAAAATCTAATTTTCTTTTCTTGTGTAAATTTAAGAGCTGGATGAATATTGTTAAGGGACATAAGAAAAAATGCCAGCTTCATTTTCTCTAGCGAAGGGACAAAAAGTGTCATCGACTTAACGAAAGTAAACATCAGGTCTATCAGGATCAGGTAATAAACTCTTTTTATGGAAACATACTACGATGTTAACCAAAATGGGACCCAAAGGGGAACCCATTGAGACTCCATCAATTTGCCTGTAAATAACAACGTCGAAACTGAATTCAGCCGACATCGTGGCAAATTTCATATGTTAGACAGAGATATCCTCCGAAATAGGAGGAGGGAACAACTTATTATGATATAAGGTGTTAGCAGATATATCAATAGACTCAATAAGAGACACGCTGGTGAAAAGTTTCGAAACTAGTTAGCTTACTCGTTTTTCATTTTTTTCTTTTTTAATTCTAATCATATGAGGTAGTATTAAAATACAAATAAAATTTATCTATTTATGGCGGTGATTAAGTTCTGTAATACTATTAAAATGTTTATAACTACTTTAAATAATAACAATAGAAATCAATAAATAAATGAGAAAAATAATAGTATAATATCATCATCAAATTTAAGCGAACATTTTGTTTTATTAAAAATACTTGAAAGATAGAAGAACGCATAATAAAAATAGTAAACAAAAGAAAATAACGTTACGACACGAAACGTTCTTTTACAAATTTGAAAATGCATTCATGGGCATAAAAATATTGCGTTACAATCAATAAAAAAGAAAAGGTTAAAAGAATTTATCAGGTGATCCCATAAGTTCTGTCCGAATTTTAAATAAAGAAAACAAGTGACCAAATATTACATTTAATTACAGATTCAATCAACAATGTATTTTCCCTGATTATCTATGACTTCCTTCCATCTATGAACAAGCTTACTATCAGGTCATCCCATAAGTTCTGTCCGAATTTTAAATAAAGAAAACAAGTGACCAAATATTACATTTAATTACAGATTCAATCAACAATATATTTTCCCTGATTATCTATGACTTCCTCCCATCTATCAACAAGCTGACTATCAGGTCATCCCATAAGTTCTGTCCGAATTTTAAATAAAGAAAACAAGTGACCAAATATTATTTAATTACAGATTCGATCAACAATGTATTTTCCCTGATTATCTATGACTTCCTCCCATCTATGAACAAGCTATCAGGTCATCCCATAAGTTCTGTCCGAATTTTAAATAAAGAAAACAAGTGACCAAATATTATTTAATTACAGATTCGATCAACAATGTATTTTCCCTGATTATCTATGACTTCCTTCCATCTATCAGATCATCCCATAAGTTCTGTCCTAATTTTAAATAAAGAAAACAAGTGACCAAATATTACATTTAATTACAGATTCAATCAACAATGTATTTTCCCTGATTATCTATGACTTCCTTCCATCTATTAACAAGCTTACTATCAGGTCATCCCATAAGTTCTGTCCGAATTTTAAATAAAGAAAACAAGTGACCAAATATTACATTTAATTACATATTCAATCAACAATGTATTTTCCCTGATTATCTATGACTTCCTGCCATCTATGAACAAGCTTACTATCAGGTCATCCCATAAGTTCTGTCCGAATTTTAAATAAAGAAAACAAGTGACCAAATATTACATTTAATTACAGATTCAATCAACAATGTTTTCCCCTGATTATCTATGACTTCCTTTCATCTATGAACAAGCTTACTATCAGGTCATCCCATAAGTTCTGTCCGAATTTTGAATAAAGAAAACAAGTGACCAAATATTACATTTAATTACAGATTCAATCAACAATGTATTTTCCCTGATTATCTATGACTTCCTTCCATCTATTAGCAACCTTACTAGTTCCATTACTGTAAAATTCTTTGGGCTTTGATTCGAAGAACTTACAAATGTCAGTTTTAACCTCTTCCTGTGCTACAAAAGCTGTTTCTTCCAAATGATTCTGTAAACTACGAAACAAATGGTAGTCTGAAGGAGCAAGATCGGGAGAATAAGGTGGATGAGGAATTTTCTCCCAACCAAGTTCTTCGATCTTTTGTAACGTGATTCTTGCTGTGTGGGGTCGCGCATTGACTTGATGAAACATCACCTCTTTTCGATAAACTAGAGCAGGTCTTTTTTTCCTCAAAGTTTGGTTCAAACGCTCTAATTTCTGACAGTATATTTGAACATTAATTGTTGCATTAGGTGGTAAGAATTCAAAGTGGATTATTCCTTGGCGATCCCACTAGATTGAAAGAAGAACTATTTGCCCATGAAGTTCCCTTCTCGTCTCTGGCTGGGGTCCTTCCCCTTTACCAAGCCACTGTCTACGACGCTTAACATTTCGATAAAAGATTCATTTTTCGTTGCCAGTCACAAGTCTATCCAAATAAGGTGAAACAAGTTGGCGAGAATGGAGAGAAGAGCAACTCGGGATTTGAGGTTGTTTTCAGACAATTCATGAGGTACCCATTTTCCAAGTTTAGGAACTTTTCCAAGTTGTTGAAGATGACGATGAACAGTTGTATGGTTTGAACTGAGAACCACTGCCAATTCCTCAACGGATAAAGCAGGATTTTCTTCAAGGGCTGCTTCAAGAAGCTTTTCATCAAACTCAACTGGACGTCCGGTTCGATCTTCATCTTCAAGGGTGAAATCTCCACCTCTGAATTTTGCAAACCATCTTCTGCAAGTTCTTTCATTCACATTCCTCTCCATAAACTGAGTGAATGTTTCTAGCCGCTTCGGCTGCTGAGTTTCCTTTCTTGAACTCATAAAGCATTATGTGCCTCAAATGATTCTTGGGTACTTCCATGTTAGCAGGGTTTTAATCAAACAAAATTTAATTTTATTGTTCTCTGAAATAAAATTTGATCAGGTTAAATGCATCTAAACATAAAAATAATGTTCAGCTCCATTACACATTATAAAATAGTCTTTAAATTTCATTCATTTTAACAAAAAGTTAAAATTCGGACAGAACTTATGGAATGACCTGATAATTACAGGCAAATGTTGTTAAAAATATTTGAATGATAAATGACTATTGCTTCACTATCGGCGATAATGAATATATTTATTTATGCTTAATATTTCTCTTTGATTTTCTTTCATAATCAAAGAGAAATGTTAAGCATAAATATAAATAAAGCAGAATTACTCGTGCCTATGTACAATGTTAAATGTTCTTATTATAATGATTCTTATTGAGACGTTCTTCTTAATAAATTAAACTTGCTAAATAACACTTATTTCTTTTATTATTATTATTATTATTATAATTATTATTATTATTATTATTATTATTATTATTATTTTGATTTCTGGTGTATACTCATTTTTTCCGGGTCCCGACCACAGATGTTAGAAATGGCATCATGACATTTTCCACTGTTCCAATTTAAAAAAAACAAAACATTTTTTACATAGATAAAACCCTTCGTAAGGTGTGGGCTGTATTCGTGAGAACAACTTTTTGTATTTATTATTATTATTATTATTATTATTATTATTATTATTATTATTATTATCTGAGAGTAGAGCTTAAAGATTGAGACGAAGAGATCTGTTGCAAGAACTGCTGTTGACTATTATTATTTTCAAGTCGTTTATCACAGTCGCTAAATCAAAATAATGAAAAATAAAATAAGCCGTCAGCACTAAATGGAACGCCACCTGTCCCCACATGCACGCACTAACTAATTCTAAAGCTGGCTTCTAAGACTGAGTCAAAGGCAGTTGACGCAAATGATCTCCCCGTGTCGTATGACATCACACAGATCATAACCATCAATTTCCTTACGCAAGTTTCTCGATAACCTAGCACCCACCCTGCAACTTCCGATGTTCACCGAATTCCTTAGAACATAACCTCGACTGTGTGAGTCAGACTTTTAGTCCACTGGAAACAGTCGGGTGTGTGAGTGTGTTGCAGCTGTGGCTGACGGTGAAAGGCCACTGCTGTTGATCATTTTATTTTAGAGATTTATTTTGGTAGAATTTAACTAATTATATTGGCCTACAACAGAGGAAAAGCCGAACCATTATTAAGTTGCAATGATCACAGATAACGTTAAAATGGTGTTCACTGTATAAAAGAAAATGTAAAACAAAAATCAAGGGAGGTAACTATTTGTCGCACACTGAAAATGGACGATTTCCAAGTATAATTTTGAGTCTAACTTGCTTTTAATTCATCAAGGGTCTCTTTCTAATTTCGTATTAGATGTTTTTACTGGTAAACAAGTTGTAAAACCAGGTTCGGAATATTGAGTCTATTTTCTTCTTCTTTTTTTTTGAGTCATAAATAATTTCTTTTTTTATCAACTTTATTCTTAAAAAAATAAACTACAATTAAGATTTATTCACCATTATTTGGCGCAAAACGACGCGGTGTAATAGTTAGCAAGATCAATTACGATTGAATAGAGAGTTCGATTCTCACTGAGTGCTCCATACTGTCGGTCTGGCACCACATCAAAGCTGCGCCTGGTAAAACGAAGGCATTTTTGATGTGGTGTAATAAGTTAATAAGCGTGTATCGCTAGATCAGTTATGACTGAATAGTGAGTTCGATCCTCACCGAGAGCTCCATACTTTGAGCCTTGTGCCACATCTAAGCTAAGCGATTTACTAAGCATGGTGTAATAAATCGCTGTTGGGCTACTAATAACGTGGCGTAATGGTTAGCAAACTTGTGTCGCTGAATCAATTGCGACTGAATAGTGAGTTCGATCCTCACCGAGAGCTCCATACTTTGAGCCTTGTGCCCACATCTAAAGCTAAGCGATTTACTAAGCATGGTGTAATAAATCGCTGTTGGGCACAATAACGTGGCGTAATGGTTAGCAAACTTGTGTCGCTGAATCAATTGCGACTGAATAGTGAGTTCGATCCTCACCGAGAGCTCCATACTTTGAGCCTTGTGCCACATCTAAGCTAAGCGATTTACTAAGCATGGTGTAATAAATCGCTGTTGGGCACAATAACGTGGCGTAATGGTTAGCAAACTTGTGCCGCTGAATCAATTGCGACTGAATAGTGAGTTCGATCCTCACCGAGAGCTCCATACTTTCGGCCTTGTGCCACATCTAAGCCTAAGCGATTTACTAAGCATGGTGTAATAAATCGCTGTTGGGCACAATAACGTGGCGTAATGGTTAGCAAACTTGTGTCGCTGAATCAATTGCGACTGAATAGTGTGTTCGATCCTCACCGAGAGCTCCATACTTTCGGCCTTGTGCCACATCTAAGCTAAGCGATTTACTAAGCATGGTGTAATAAATCGCTGTTGGGCACAATAACGTGGCGTAATGGTTAGCAAACTTGTGTCGCTGAATCAATTGCGACTGAATAGTGAGTTCGATCCTCACCGAGAGCTCCATACTTTCGGCCTTGTGCCACATCTAAGCTAAGCGATTTACTAAGCATGGTGTAATAAATCGCTGTTGGGCACAATAACGTGGCGTAATGGTTAGCAAACTTGTGTCGCTGAATCAATTGCGACTGAATAGTGAGTTCGATCCTCACCGAGAGCTCCATACTTTGAGCCTTGTGCCACATCTAAGCTAAGCGATTTACTAAGCATGGTGTAATAAATCGCTGTTTAAACAATAACGTGGCGTAATGGTTAGCAAACTTGTGTCGCTGAATCAATTGCGACTGAATAGTGAGTTCGATCCTCACCGAGAGCTCCATACTTTCGGCCTTGTGCCACATCTAAGCTAAGCGATTTACTAAGCATGGTGTAATAAATCGCTGTTGGGCTAATAACGTGGCGTAATGGTTAGCAAACTTGTGTCGCTGAATCAATTGCGACTGAATAGTGAGTTCGATCCTCACCGAGAGCTCCATACTTTCGGCCTTGTGCCACATCTAAGCTAAGCGATTTACTAAGCATGGTGTAATAAATCGCTGTTGGGCACAATAACGTGGCGTAATGGTTAGCAAACTTGTGTCGCTGAATCAATTGCGACTGAATAGTGAGTTCGATCCTCACCGAGAGCTCCATACTTTCGGCCTTGTGCCACATCTAAATGTAAGCGATTTACTAAGCATGGTGTAATAAATCGCTGTTGGGCACAATAACGTGGCGTAATGGTTAGCAAACTTGTGTCGCTGAATCAATTGCGACTGAATAGTGAGTTCGATCCTCACCGAGAGCTCCATACTTTCGGCCTTGTGCCACATCTAATCTATGCTTAGTAAATCACTGCATTTGCAATGACTTGATATCTCGCTTAACAATCAGTTTTTCGTTGTTTTATTTTAGTAAAATTCCGATGATTTTTAACTGGAAAATGTTTTCGACGATATATGGTTTGTCGTGGTTTAGTTTGTATTACGGCATATCAATCACAATGGGTTATTTAATGCCGACGGTTTTATTGCTGATAATTTTTTTTTTTTTTTTTCAAAACTGTGTTGCTGGTAATAATTTTTTACAAAGAATTTCTGGTATTAAATCTATTTTTACATTTTGATAGTGTTTTGACCGCAGTTTGGGGGTTAACTATTTGCCCATAGCTAGGACCCTAACTGGTGCTACCACCACGTGTCAGGATGGACCTGGAAACACCAACAATTAAGAATTAGTTCCACGCTCCTCAAAACCTCCTGATCAGAAGCCTTGCTGTTGGACGTAGTTTATTGTCTTACCCAGGATGCGGATGTAGTTTATCGTCATACCCAGGACGGTCGATGATATCTGATTGTCATTGGATTAAATTTTCCCTATCAAATGTAATAATATTTTATGGTTTATGGTTGGTCCACAGTCAGGAAGATATGCCGTTGGAGGTGGAACAGACTGACCGAATTCCAAAAAATCATTTCATATTTTATTCTTACTGGATTCTGTCTTGCGTTGGCATGGAGGATTGCAACATTTTTTCCTACTGACGACTGCGAAGCGCATATAGGTCAAAATTTTATGGGCACGTTGCAGCTGCTAAATGTATAAATGTGCATCTAGTATATGACTGCATTTTAAGAATTATAAATGAACAATACCCCGATGGTCCCACTACACGCACATTTACGTCATTGTTTAAGATACGTTTCGTGAGCAGAAATAATCAATCGAGAAAAATCGTCGATGATTGTATAAACAGTAATTTGGACTTTTCTAACTAGACGTTTCTCTGTAGCTAAATGGTATAGCACATTATATCAAATTACGGTTTTCGTATAGGAATATAGTTTCGATTCCTGTCGGAGAACGCATATTTTTTGCAAAAGTTCTCGAATATTCATGCCGGTAAATGTAATTAATACTGTTTAATCCAAGGGTCGCCAATCTACGGCCCGCGAAGGCATTTTGACCGGCCCGCGAGACTGATTACCAATGACTCTATTTTTAACATGAGAGGCGAGGCTTTCGAATATAGACTATCTGCCAGTTATCTTTCATGAGACTTATTTTACCAAGTTGCGTTGCCTACGTTTAATGTCAAATAATGGATACATATCTGTTATGACCCTTGGCTACATTAAAAGATAACAAAAGCGAAAGGAACGATAAAGTGAAAGAGGACAGTGAGGGACTGACATGCGAGGTAGCAGAAATCTAAAGACAGTTAAACATACGCGAATTATACATACATGCCTCATGAATGTGTGGATGATACCGCATGTGTACTTACGTAAGTGTATATGTTTGCAACTATTTGTACTCGTATGTATGGGTATATGTGCTTCGTTTTTGTTTGATGTGTGTGTGTGTGTGTGTGTGGTTCGTTTGTGGAACAATTTTCAATAACAGTTTCAAACCTACACGTCATAATTTCATCCATTTCACTTCGGTTGATTTTTTTCACTTTGAAGTATTTTGACGTTCCTTGAGGAAAAGTAATTTTTGTTAGGTGTTTTTTTTTTATTTTAGATTTTCTTTTGTTTTTTTCTGATTTCTCAATGTTTATTTTCATTATGGTTTTAAATATTTAGGTTGACAGGGGGTCTGCATATGTAATTTTCCTTAATTTTTCATTAATGGCCTTCGTCCGGCCCGCGATCCGTCATTATAACACGATCCGGCCCGAAGGGTCGAATGAGTTGCCGACCCCTGCTTTAATCAAAACAGAGCTTTAACTTAAATAATTGTATCTATAAAAATAACTTAATACATTTCATTATATATATATATATATATATATATATATATATATATATATATATATATATAAACCGAAGGCAAGGATTGTGGCACCATTCACCAAATTGAACATGGAGATCATCCAGAAATTATGACATTCCGAAGTTCTCTCGAGGCTATGGTTGAAGCCAATTGATATTTTGTTGAATGAATTTGCTCTTTATTACTTCAAGATATTTTTGTGCAATCTTGGTAAATATATCTGTTAAAATGTGATGTCAGTGTTATTTTCATTTTTGAGTAAGTTAGATGACAATTTATCCATCGCATCCAGTATTTTGTCTAAATGTTTCGGCATCTCTGTATATTTCTCAAACCATGCTTAACATCCACATACATATTCCCAGCGAATTTTAAATTCTAATTACCGACCTTCTCCCAGGATAAAATTAAAATAGGAAAATTTCTGCATGATTTTAAAAGAAATATTTTTATCAATATTTTTTCTATAGTCCCTTACACATCCGGTTGGGGGAAAATAAACGCGCCTAATTAGTAATTAAATTACTAGACGCTTGGTTGAACATACTTTTCTCAGCCCTGCAGGCTTAAACTTCGCTTATTTTATTTATTTTTATGATTTTTTAATTTCATTTATCCTTTCTTGAGCGCTTATTAAGACAAGTACGCAGAGAAAGTTCCAGATGTGCGGTTTTCTAGAGACCGTCACGCAGTCCTTCCTCTCTGACTGATAGAATTTAAATCAACACTGACAAGGACTGCGAACAAAATTACTACTTTATATTTGAGACGCCAACTGGGGTGGGGGCCTCTGATAAAGAGATTTTGACCCGATCGTGGGATTTCCTAGATGGGTAACTGGACTCTGGAACACAATGGAGTGAGCAGATGTCGCCAGAACAAATATGTCCGCTGGTGGTGTTCGTAATCTGACCACGTTTGTAATCACGAACAGAGCTTCTTTTTTTTCCGAAATGACAGCATTTTCATTAAAACGATGGAAATACTTAATGTTCAAAGGTCCCACATTTTCTTTACTAACCGATCACAAAATGCGAAGCCCATGAACCACTCAATGCAGAAACTTCATGAAAGAGGTTGTTGTATGGGCGTAATAGGAGGAGGTAAGAAATTCAGATTAGGAGGTTATGTAGGAAAGATAACAATTAAATCTAGACTTTGAGAGGTTAAGTTTGTAGTGATCGAGTAAGCATTCTCGCAGGAGTCTGCTCCACAAGCTAGTTGTTCTTAGGAAGGAACAGCCCGAATAGAACTACGAATCAACATTTTCTTCCTTTATTGAGGATACTAGGAAACTTGTCCGTAATTACGAGAGGATCCTATTAAAAATAAGCGGACAAAACTTGTCTAAATTATTTAATGAGACATGTCTTAATGAAAATATGCTACCAAAATATACGCTATATATATATATATATATATATATATATATATATATATATATATATATGGACATTGAGGAAACCAATCGGTGACCTGTTTCATGCTTAAGGTCAGAATATTCGGTTCATGCATGAAACAGACTGCCACCGTTTGGTGTTTATCCCAGTGTCCACTTTTATATTTAAATACTCCTATCTCTGATACTGAGCACTTTTGCCCACAAATGTAATATACAGTAAAACTATTCTGTTATATATATATATATATATATATATATATATATATATATATATATATATATATATATATATATATATTAAAATTTACTGCTGGTAATAATGTATTGCTAGTATATTTAAAAAAAAAATTGTATTGATGTTATTAAAACCTATTTTTACACTTTCATAGTGTTTTGACTCCAGTTTGGGGGTTAACTATTTGCCCATAGCTGGAACCCTAACAGGCGCTACCACCCAGGGTGAGGGTGGACATGGAAACACCAGCAATTATGAAGTGATTTCACGCTCCTCAAAATCTCCCGATCAGAGGCCTTGCTGCTGGATGTAGTTTATCGTCATACCCAGGACGTACAACCAGCTCGCTAACCACTAGGCTCTGGTGGATGTTCCCAAAAAAATATTCATTTTTTTCCCCACCACATAATACTAATGTTCGTGTCCAAACCTGGAACCATGTCCAGACGCATTTTTCTTTTACTCCATTAAGACAACCCGAGCTACAAGTGTAAAAAAAGAAAATAATAATTAAAAAGTACAATAAATAAATAAATAAACAAGAAAAAATATCTTCAAGGAGAACCAGAAGTAGCGAAAACGTGAAAACATAAATAAAAACCAAAAAAAAAAAAAAAAAAAAAAACGAAACATACATTTACTCACGTAGATATATTCGCAAAAAAAAAAAAACATGAAAAAAAGAACGAAAATCCAATCGGCTAATGGAAGCAACTGCCGGGCCTGTCTCTCTCACCTGTACAGAATTCTCTTTATCTCTTATCGCAGCTGGACATAGAAAACGGGATCTTTATTAATGTTTTTTTTTTTTTTTTCCAGTGGGGTGAGTACCGACTAGTGAAAATAAGAAAAGTTGTTAAAAATATAAAAACGAACATTATAGTACGCGAAGCTGAAAGCGTGTCTCATTCGGAAAGCAAGAGAAATATATTAAAAGAAATGAAATAGACTGCTAAATGCAAAAGACGTCAGAACGTGCAATCGAAAAGCAAATGCCTCTGTTTTTTTTTTTTGTTTTGTTGTTTTTTTTTTCTCTACATTGGTTCTAAGAGTTCACCATTCCTTTTATAGTTATATATTTCTTTAAAAACATGACACACGATGACAGAAAGTTACATTCTTCCAAAGCCTGCAAGAAGAGGAGAGAGCGATTATATTTGCATGTTCCTACACGATGACTGGAGGTTATCGATAGAAGCCGAATGGCAGATAATTTCCAAATGAGCTGCAGCACCTTCCACAGTATTTCGCTAAACCAACCACTGCCGTGCTTCAGTTGATCTCTTAGATAATCGCTTTAGATAATCTCTTAGATAATCTCTTTAGATAATTTTTATCTAGATTTTGCATCTTCATATAGCTGGTTGTTGCTTATGGCCATATCTCGTTGAAACACCGGTTCTCGTCCGAAGTTAAGCCATGTCAGTACGTAGATGGATGACTGCTTCTACAAACACGCATCCGGCCATCGCGGAAGGGTAATAGCCCATTTTTCCTCATGGACCTTGGAAAGGTCTACGTCCAACAAAGGACCTTCGCAGTATGAGAAGAATATCTAACTGTTGTCATCGGTGAACTTTTCTTTTTACGTGCCATGTTCTTTCAGGACGTAGGCGATCATGGTCCTCCACTTCCTCCTATCCCTTGTGGCTCTTAACAGGTTTTGCGTTTCTGCCAACTCCCCCAGACCATGTTCCGCCATCTACCTGCCCAAGCCCGCCACATGTCATGCGCCGCTTTCCCTGTCTCTTTTCCCCCCCTTCTATTCGTCTCGTGTGTATCAGATTTCCCAGGCCCTCTTTTCTCATCACGTGTCCAAGAATTTTCATCTGCCTCTTCTTCATGTTAAGTATAAGCTTCCTCTTTGTTTGCATCCTCTTCAAGAACTCATCGTTGCTCACCCGCTCGGTCCATGATATCCCCAGCATTCTTCTGTAGAACCACATCACCGCTGCCTCGAATCTCTTCTTCATCCTTGAGGATACCGTCCAATATTCGCTACCGTATAGGAGAACAGATATCACGTAGCAGCTCAGTAGGCCTTTCTTTGTCACCAAAAAAATCCTCATGTCTTGCAGTAATCTGCCCAGCTTTTGGAATGCATCCTTGGTCATCCCAGTCCGTCTTCGGATCTTAGCATCGCACTTACCGCCCTCCGTCAAAACACTTCCCAGAAACTTAAACATACTTGATTTTAGTGTCCCCGACCTACAAATCGCATTTCGGGCTCATCCTTTTACTGATGACCATGTCTTCTGGTAGTTTAAGGTTAGTCCCTTCTTGCTCTCCTTCGCTATCTTCTATAGGAGGTTTTGTAGTTTCTTTTTATGTACCGTGTCCTTTCAGTACGTAGGCGATCATGGCTCTCCACATCCACCTATCACTTGTCAATAAGTTTCATGCCTCTTCACTTACGCCAGACCACCTTCTACCATCCACTTGCTTAAGCCCGCCAGATATGTCATGCGTTGCTTTGTCTCATTTCCCTCTATACAACCTGTGAGTATCAGATTCTCCAGGCCCTCCTTTCTCATTACGCCTCTCAGAAGTTTCATCTGCCTCTTCCTTATGTTAAGTATGTTTCCTCCTTGTTTGCATCCTCTCCAAGACCTTATCCTTGCTCATACGCTCGTTATGATATCCTTAGCATCCTTCTGTAGAACCACATTTCCGCTGCCTCGAGTCTCTTTATCATCTTTCAGGATACCGTCCAACATTCGCTGACATATAGGAGGACAGATGTCACGTAGCTGTGCAATACTGTTTTCTTTGTTACCAAAGAAATCCCCCTGACTCGCAGTACTCTGCCCAGCTTTTGGACTGCATCCCTGGCCATCCCAATCCGTCTTCGGGTCTCAGCGTTGCACCTACCGTCTTCCGTCGGTGACCCAGCGGCAGTAAATATCTTCAAATTTCCAGCACATTCTCCAGTATCCTTTATTAGTTGTTCTCTCCAAGAACTCATCGTTCTTGCATCCTTCTGTAGAACCACATCTCCGCCGCCTCGAATCACTTCTTCAACCTTGAGGATACCGTATAGGAGGGCAGAAGTCACGTAGCAGCTCAGTACGCTTTTCTTTGTCACCATACAAATCCTCCTGACTCGCAGTACTCTGCCCAGCTTTTGGAATGTATCCCTGGCCATCCCAATCTGTCTTCGGATCTCAGCATCGCACCTACCATCTTCCGTCGGTGACCCAGCGGCAGTAAATATCTTCAAATTTCCAGCACATTCTCCAGTATTCTTTATTAGTTGTACTCTGAGTCATTCACAAAGCTCGTTTGTACTGGAGACCAATGTCTTCATTTCTCGAGCTCTATAGCAATATTCAGTAATGGTGTTATCTGAATAGCCTTAATACTTTTCTGAGATTTCCATTTTATTAAAGATTTCTGTTTGGCTTCAAGTGCTCCATAAACAATAAAAACTACTGTCTATTTCAATTTCACGATATGCTCAACTCTTCAATGTTTAAATCAATATACAAATATATGAGAATTCTGACATTTTAAAAAATGCACGCAAATACAATTGTCACGATGATAATGGGGGTAAATAATTTCATGTCACGTCGGTTTGACCCAGATAACAGGATGAGATTTACATTTCCCCCATTATGGGCATTATCATACTTGTGATATAATAATATCGTATTTCACGGACGGAACGAAATAGCCGAAAGAAAAGGAATGATAAACATGCTTTGTTTTTAGAGAGAGTTTTATACCGCTAAGTCATGGACAAAATTATATATATATATTTACATGTATCCCATACAGAGAAAATATAACGTATGGAAAAAAAGAGTAAAAAGGAGACAAAAACAGAGAGTCTTAGTTGTAATAATTCTTAATGGATATTGTACCCGCAGCAGATTCTTCTGTGTTTATGGAGAAGCCATATTTGGGATTCCAGATTCGAGCAGGATGGATTCATTTGCTATGGCTCTAGTGAGGACATATTCCGCAAACAGCGAGTCCTGTTTTTTTCCCCCAAAAAATTGAGGATTACGAGCTTCAGATAGTTTCTTTCTATATCTGCTGAAAATATATGTCCAAAATAAAATGTCGCCATAGGCTTGTAAGCTGCACCACGTTGGAGCTCGCCGGAGTAGGAAGATTTAGGTTAAAATGCAAATGCTTGGTTTGACGCTTAAAAGCTGACTGACTGTAGGACTGACTTGGTAAACTGCCACATTCGTCACTATGCAGTGATGTCAATAAATAGCCGGGCCACTGGTAAAAATTTACTAAGCCTCCTCAAAAGCTGGCTCGGGTGCAAAACTGTGCGGTTTTCTCAGCCGAGTCTTTACCCGAAGACTGTGTGTGTGTGTGTGTGTGTGTGTGTGTGTGTGTGTGTGTGTGTATTGTTCCATAGCTTGTAAAATCCTAAAGTTCTTATCCAGATAGAGTCTCAAATAAAACCAACAACACTAAAAGAGAAAGAGAAAAAAAAATGACTAAAAAACAGGCGCCTCTCTGTTTATCTCCTATCTCTTTTGTTCTCAATATACCCATTGATGGTTAAATTCTCCAAGCCCTCTTTCCTCATTATGTACCCAGGGAATTTCATATGTCTCTTCCTGGTACCATTTTATTTATGACTATCTTGTTGCTTAGTCAGTCTGTCCACGTTTTTTTAGCATCCTTCTGTAGAACCACATTTCTACAGTCTCGAGTTTTCTCTAGGAGATTGTCACACATCCACTGCCATATAACTGGACAGATATCACATATCAATCCAGAACGTCGTTTCGTTTTTCTAACGAAATATTTCTATTTCTCATCACTTTACGTACTTAACTTATAGAATGCATCTTTCGCTAGTGCAATGCGTGTTCAGCCTTCGGTGTGGCATTTTAAAACCCTTTCCCGATATGTCAACCTCTGCATCTGCTTAATATTGACATCCCCAATATATAACTCGCATCTTGGGCTTTTTTGCTTGTAGATGACTTTATGTCTTCTTGTGTGAAATAGTACCTTTCTTTTACTACCTGATCCTGGGGGTCCTGTGGCTTTATTTCCCTGGCAACGGTCAACGCGTATCTGATATTGTGTTACAAAATGCAGGAGCAGAATGGTCAGCGATTGGCCGGAGAACCTTGTGGGCGGAGAATTCTGACACTGAGTTTGCTTGAGTTTTGAATATAAGTTCAAAACAGTGCGAATTCAACAGAGCGTCACAAGAATTCTGAAGCGTCGATATGCTTCCCACTCGCAGGTTTGCGACCGGCTAATACTACCTGCGACATGCGTTCCTGTGACGTCTTTACTCCTACTGCCTTTTAGAATCCAAGATACCACTCGTAATCATGCGAATACCACATTAAATGACCCTTTTCATTAATACCTAGGGGATCCCGAGACGACACAGAACTGAACAATTGTTAAGATTATGCCCACCGATAATAAATCTTAAGATAACCTCACTGTAAAGTTTGAATAAATCTAGGTAGAAGATGCATCCTTTTCTTACATCTCTTTCTATTTTTGTGCAGCTTTTTCATGTCTCGTGGTCGCTCTTATACAAATAAGAAATTTTGTCTTTTTCTTCTAATGTTTTCTTTTTCTAAAACTTGTCCTGCCATTCATTTAGTCAAGCTTACTAAGTATGTTATGTCTTGTTTTCCTCTTACACTTTACTTCAGTCTGTTTTGTGTGCATCAAACTTTCCAAGCCTTCTTTCCTAATTATGTGCCCCAGAAATTTCAGCTGCTTCTTCCGGATCTTAAGTATAAGTTTCATTTTTGTTTCAATTTTCTCTAAAATTTCGTCGTTTCTCAAGTATTCAGTTTATGGTATCCTCAGCATCATTCTGTATAACCCCATTCCTGTTGCTTCAAGTCTCTTCTTCATCTATGAGGAGATTGCCCAGAATTCACTGCTATATAGGAGGACCGATATCACAGTTCAGTACTCTTTTCTTTGTTTCAAACGAAGTTTTTTTCTGTATCTTCGTACTCTGCTTAGCTTTTGGAAAGCTTCTTTGGCAATCCCAATGGGCCGTCGTACCCCAGTATCGTACCCAAAGTCCTCTGTTAAAAAAAAAAAAAAAAAAAAAAACTTACGAGATATTTTGTGGTTTGATCCCACCATGAGATGTGGATGATTCTTAGATCCTTTCCGAATCTCGTTTTCGTAACAGTTCTTATAGATTCTTTGGCCGTACCTTGTCAAATTGAAACATCTCCACCCTTCAAATTCTCTCCCAAAGGCGGAATGTGGCAAGCCGCTTGCTGGTCTATCGCTAATTTACAGTAAGTGCTTAGACGAACTACAATACCTGGTCTCGTCGAGGCAAACCTTCACAGCAAGAACACACCATGCCACTTACATATTGTCAAACCACCCACATTCCCTCCGTATTCCAATGGTGAGAAGTTCCACTCGGGCGGCTTCTTTTTGCGAACAACTTCCCTGTGCAACCGATTCTCAACAGGATATTTTCCTGATCACTACAATCTCTTCAAGGCTAGGGTTAACCGTTATTTTCCACTCCTATATACACAAATGGCCTCCAAAAGTAACCCTCGACCTCAGGTGGGCCCCAGGCTTTCTAAAGGGTGAACCTAGCTTTAAAAACATTTATATATATATATATATATATATATATATATATATATATATATATATATATATATGGACAGACTGGGAGATATATACGTACAGATAGATTATTTCAGTTGGAATCCTTTAAAATATTCCTTACGTCTAAAAATATTCCGTTCGAAAAAGTAAAAAAAAAGAGAAAGTAGTGTGTGCCCCAGTACACGTGTACGGATTTGAGTGCAGTGCCCCGAAAGCTTATACGCCTAAATAATATGCGTCTCTGTCGACGGTCCTTACCCATACACGCCTTCCCCGGCCAACAGCATCTCATGCCCCAGCCAGTTGATTGTGTCTCACGGCCGATGTTAGACGCGAACGGACATGAACTGAAACCTTAGACGCCGACCTTTTCTACAACAACTGCTGGTATGGGATGTATGTTGTCATAATGTATGCGTCTTATAAATTCACCAAGAACAGTCAATGGTAAAAAAATAAAAAAAATGTTCCAGAGACGTTACCTTTTAGCTATTCCGCGAATACTCCGAAAACATTAGAGTGTGTACGTACGTGGCGTTGTCTATATAGATTTCTCTATCTCTCCTGCTCGCTCTCTCTCTCTCTTTCTATCTTTCGCTTTCTCTCTCTCTTTCTCTCTCTCTCTCTCTCTCTGAGCAAGCGTGTGCTTTGGTGCTCATATGTTACAGTTATTTTGTTCTTTTGGATCTATATTTGGTTCCTCTACGGGTACGCATGATTGTTAAGGTATGTGACGTATTAGTGTTTTGATACCTGTTTTACTTTTGGTGTTTCAAACGTTTATGTTAATTAATATATAAGATAGATAGATAGATAGATAGATAGATAATGAGGAGAATGAAATACATGAATAATGAAGAAACTGGGATAGATAGATAGATAGATAGATACATGTGAACAAAGTATAGATCTATCGATTGATCGATGGATAAATATGAAAAAATGCGATGGATAGAGATAGAAATGACACATTCATATAGATATGAACAGTCATATATATATATATATATATATATATATATATATATATAGAGAGAGAGAGAGAGAGATAGAAAGAGAGAGAGAGAAAGAAAGAAAGAGAGCGAGAGAATAAGAGAGAAAAAGAAAGAGAGATATATCTCGCTGATATAGATATGAACAAACACAAATGGGTAGATAAATAGACAGGTAGATAGATAGTGAACAAACCGACATATCTATCTATCTATCTATCTATCTATCTATCTATCTATCAAAGTCTGCTCATATCAGTCTATCAGAGTTTGTATATATCTATCCATCTATTTCGGCCTGTTCCTATCTATCTATCTATCTCTCTATCTAAATAAATAAATTTGTATTTGAAACATCCAAATGAAATACATGAATAATGAAGACACTGAGATATATATATATATATATATATAGATAGATAGATAATGAGAAACATGAAATAAATGGATAATAAAGAGACTGACATAGATAGATAGATAGATAGGTAACGAAGAGTATGAGATAGATAGATAATGAAGAAAATATGATACATTTCAACAGTCAATATATATATATATATATATATATATATATATATATATATATATATATATATAGTGTTTAATGGGTAAATTGTCGCCATTTTTAATTTGTCGCATGCGTGTTGTGTGCTTTTGATTTGGCAGAGTAGAAGGGTCAATTGGGTACCGTCAGAGAGAAAAGAGTGCCATAACGCAATTTACTCCGCCAGAAATTTGGAAACGGCAGGCTATACTATTTGGCATTCGCGAAGGAAACTCCAATACAAACATTTAATAGTGTTTAGGTGTCAATCTGAGGAAAGTGTAGAGGATTCGGAAAATGTTGAATTTGTCTAATGGTGATTCTGAAGGTACAGCATCCCG
>CAHIKZ030003526.1:1412500-1442500 GCA_903632075.3 Acanthosepion pharaonis
GATCCAATGCTGATAGTCTAACTACCCTTACACACAGAATTAGTGCGACTTTTGACGATACACATATCGCAATGACAATGGCATTAGATATTTCGAAGTTTTTCGACAAGGAGCGGCACAAAAGTTTGCTCCGCAATCTCTCCATTTATGGAATCACTGGAAGGGTTTACTCTATTGTACAATCCTTCCTAACAGATAGATCCCTGAAGGTAGTCGATAACGGTCTCTCCTCCAAGGCTCTGGCGGTCAATGCAGGCGTCCTCTAGGGGTCACTTCTCGCAACAACCCTCTTTTTGATTTATCTAAGAATATACTTCTTGTATATATTTGTAAACGTCTACAACATTTCTTCCGATCTAACACTAACTTCCCAGTGGGAAATAAAACTAGCTGGCTACATTAAATGCATCTAAAACCAAACTGGTTACTTTCCATAATCGTCGACCGGGCCCTGAACTACGGATTGTTACGGTGAACGGAGGTCCCCTTTTAGGAGGTTCCGTGCCTCGAAAAGATATTGGGCCCCAAACTCACACCGACCTCAAGTGGAATTTCTATATGCGATCCATCGCTTAAGGTGTAAAATGATCGACTCCATGGAATTACCTGACTGCTCCTGCTCTAACTTTATAGGAGCTAGATCAGACCAAAGATGTCGTACTGTTGCCATATTTGAGCAGGAGGTGCTCAGACCTCATTTTCCAGTCTTGATAGAGTTCAAAAGCGTCTCCGAGTCCTTGTGGGAGAAGAATTACTTTCCACATTACAACCTCTCTCTCACAAGCGGGATGTGGCGAGTCTCTCTCGGCTCTATGGCTTCTACCACGGAAAGTGCTCCACCAGGTCAGACCTTCACAGCTAGAACACGCCATACCACTTACATAATAGCAAACCACCCACATTCGCTCTGTATTCCATCGGAGAGAAGTCCCACTCAAACAGATTCCCCCGAACAACTGACCTAGGGAACAGACTCCCAAGCGGACGTGTCCCCGATAACTACAATCTTAATCTTTTCAAGTATGGAGTCAACCATTATCTTTTATTATCCATATAAACTAAAAAAATAAAATATAAAATATAAAATACACCTCATTGTAACCCTATATCACGATGGGCCTCGGGCTTTGTATAGGGTGAACCTATATATATATATATATATATATATATATATATATATATATATATATATATACACATACATACATGTTTGTGTGTGCGCGCACGCGCGTGTGTGTAGTGGATAACAAGCTTGTCTCGCTAGAACAGTTAGGACTGAGTAGTGAATTCGGTTCTCACTGGCTGCCCCATACTTTCGGCCTTGTGCCATAACTAAGCTACTCTTGGAAAATCACTGGGCACCTCGACGTGGTGTAATGGTTAGCAAGCTTGTCTCGCTAGATCAGCAACGACTGAAAAGTGAGTTCCATACTTCCGGCCTTGTGCCACATCTAAACTTCGCTTAGAAAAATTTTATATATATATATATATATATATATATATATATATATGATCGAAATAAAAGTATAAAATTTAATTTACAAGACATATTAAAACAATATTAAATAATAAAAAAAAAACACAACAAGGGGTGGGAAGCAACCGGTTTCGCTCCCGCTCTTCAGGCTTCCACAGGAGATTCAAAATTAAAACAGAAAAATGTACAATAAGAATAGGTAAAATATATATATATATATATATATATATATATATATATATATATATATATATATATATTTGTATTTATACAAGAAAGAACTAGAGGCAGATGACAGCGAAGAGCGGGAGCGAAACCGGTTGCTTCCCCCGCCCTTGTTGTTGTGTTTTTTTTATTATTTAATATTGTTTTAATATGTCTTGTAATATTAATTTTTATACTTTTATTTCGATCATTAAATTTTGTACCTACAAAAACATCTTTATATATATATATATATATATATATATATATATATATATATATATTCCGAATAATTGTCTTTTTCTTCTTTTTTTCATTTTCACCATGATATGGTCTTTTCTTCTGTTGATATGAATGCATGGATCGAAGTTTCGCAACAAATCTTTCAGACGATATAGACGAACAAAGCCTCCCCAAAAAAGAAATAAAATATAGACGTAAAGGAAGGATATCAAGCAGGCATTTTACCTACACTGGCCATTCAAATAAGCTCTGACAAATGACAGGCTTATCACCTTGAATACAGGAAATATCAGAAATCCGAGTAGTCGTAAATCTGGCCAAACCGACTCACTTACTTCGCAAACTTTAATGAAGAGCAGACGGAAGACAGCCTCGTTTGCGTAAAGGCTTCTGGACTTTAACGTGTAAATGGCGCAAAAATTATCCTACGGCCGTGCACGCCACAAAACGCTTACAAAACAAAAAAAAATTAAGGGTATTCTTATGCTTATTTTAGTTCTAATTCTATACAAAACCTATAAAAACATATTCAGGCTGCGGCATCAATACCTCCTACATTTCAAATTGTTACCAGCCTGCTACTAGTAAACTTAGGAAAGTGGCAATGGTGTTCTCCTTTACCTAATGTCTTACTATTCTTTCTTTTAGATACTGTATGTTGCAATCATGGTTGCTACTGGTGTATATCATCCGTTCGCTGGTAAAATCGTTTTTTAAAGGCTGGTCGATCTGTAATCTCAACACAGAGAACTTTTTTGCGATCATTTCACGTTATATCGTAATGAAGCTGTTCCGGATAGAAAATCGATACTGAAAAAATTTCGGGGCCACAGGTTCAGCGTTTAAAACAAAGGCATCGGGAAAACCTCGAAGCGGTCGAAGTCGAAAAACACTTTGGATGATGGAAAAGTTTTACAAATCTTCTACAACAGTGTATGAACGAACAGAGTCCACAATTTTGACGATGTCAATTTTTAGAGCGATTTGTTTAAACAACAGTAAAATATTTTTTTGAATATTATTTACTTTGTCATTTTGTCCACCATGAAAGCATGGCAGGTATTTCTGTCGCACTTCGTATTTAAATTATTTTGGATTATAGCATTAAAGAAGGGAAATATGATTTTAATTTCGTAAATTAATTTTTCTTAACAGTATACAATACCTTGAAGAATTCTACGCATAAGTTAGATGCGTATTTTTTGCATCAATTTATCTTTGAGAAGTATGCAAGAAGACATTACAATGTATTGAACTTGTTCTTCCGGATTTATTTGTAAGCAAATACTCCCGGAAATGACGTACCCATATGAATAAATCGTAACGACATTTTTCCAGTTAGGCATTTAGTCACGAATTATGAATGAACGATTCATGTATCTTTGGAAAAAATGTTTACGTCATCAATTGATGACATCCGCTGACAAATTAAGTGATGATGCTCGTCGTTTAAGGGTTAAATCAATGAACATACCATCCGAATGTGCGTCTTTCGCATCCATTCATTCACCCAAATACGAATTGAAAGATGAAACTGTAATTTGACATGCGCTGAGCACAATGTATCGACACCAATGAAATGATGTGACAGCGGTTTTAAAAGCCTCCCTGTCTTGTATCCGTTGTCTTTCGAATATTTTCTCCCAGATATAAAAACTGTTCCTCCCAATATATTGGAGAAACAAGTAAAAGTTTGAAAAAACGCATTTATGAGCACAAAAGAGACCTCACAAAAAACAACTTAGCTAATGCAATAGTCATACATAGGAATAAATTCAACCATAATTTTGATTTTAAAAATGCTACACTCATAAAAAAAGAAAATAACTCACTCAGAAGGAAAATTCTAGAGAGTGCCTCCATAGAAAATTGCCCAAATATTAATCTACGCCCAGGTTTTCTCCCCATTTCACCTTTCTTAACAAAATTACTGCTCTTACAAACAAATATACATAACAGATTCATAAAATCAAAAGAAAATGGTTGAATACATCAACACAGATATAATGACAATATTCTCCACACGTGACAATTACTGACGTTATTTTTCAGTTAAAAATATGAAAATAGAGTTTCTCTATATTCCAGTTGCTAGGTACATTCTGTTTTTGTTTTTATTAGTTACTTTGTTCAATTAATTTCATTTTCTTATCTTGCTTTGATAAAGTCCACATTGAACGAAACGCGTCAGCAATTACTAGTTTTCTTATTGTCATTTTTATTCATATATATATATATATATATATATATATATATATATATATATATATTAATTAAAATCCGATATTATTATTGATTCATATTTATTATTTTGATTTTATTCTTTGATGGATTCTTAAAATCGAGACCCCACTTTGCCAAAAATTCTCGTTAGGATGCCCACTTTAAGTCTATAAAAAGGAAAACATATTCTCTCTCTCTCTCTCTCTCTCTCTCTCTCTCTCTCTCTCTCTCTCTCTCTCTCTCTCTCTTGCTTCCAGATGAAGAATTCTGTCGACGGGGCGTGTTAGCTTCCTTGGTCCACTGTTGACTTTTGAACTCTCTCACATACTCAAATACACACACATGTCTATCACACGCACACGCACAAAAATATTCTTATAAATAGTTTCAATGTTTTTTTTTTTCCTTTCATTATAATTGTGTACACATGCAAATATATATTTTAATACATGTATTAATTGCCGTTTGTTTTAACCGCTTTGCGTTTCTTATTTTACTCGGACTCACATGAATCCGCTAATATCGTTTGCCAAGCAAATGTTTTAATTTATCAGTTTCATTGTATAGTTTTTCAAGACTATGGTAATTTCTAAACGTCTACCATATCACAAAGTGCTGTCGCTTAAGTTTGGGATAGAAATAAAGGACACAAGTTTTTTTGTTTGTTTTTTTTTATCTGTCGCTTATGTTGAAGAAAATACAGACTATTCTGAAGGACGTAACTCTGGTTATATATATATATATATATATATATATATATATATATATATATATATATATATTATACACTATTTATATAGAAACAGATATTTAAGTAAATGCTCTGTTTGTAATAAACAGTATTAACAGCATTTACCGGTCTGAATGTTCGAGAAATCTCATAGAAAATATGCGTCCTCCGAAAGGAATCGTAGCTGTATCCTACAAGAAACCATCATATAGCCTGACATGCTCTACCAGTTTAGACATATTCCATGACCAGCATAATCGCCTGATCTTAAAATAATTGAACCATTATGAGAAGTTCTAAAGCAGAGAGTGAGGAACAGGTTTCCTCCCCCATCATTGCAGAAGCAACTTTCCAAGAATGGGATAAAATTCCACTGGAAACAATTCCAAACGTATTTGACTTTATTCCACGTAAAATCAAAGCAGTCTTAAAAGCTAATGGCGGTCTAACAGCGTATTAGTCAATAAATTAAAATTTAAACCAGGTGTCCACACTATTTTGTCTAAACCCCTGTACGAGGGGGGACCCAAAAATAACCAGAATCGTTTTCTGTGTGACAAGCTCGTAGTAGTTCTGGCTTCCACCGCTAGATGCTATTTGAGGCAACCAGTGTGATAACTGATGTCATCGTGTGAGGGTGTAAAGCTCCGTGGATCACATTTGTTTTGAAGAGCTTCACGCCTTTTCGTCTATTTTTTACCATGGCTGAAAGGAAGGAGCAAGCGTGCTGCTATGAAATTGTTTTTTTTTTTTTGTTTTGTTTTTTGCTGGGGAAAACAGCAGCCGAAAGAGTTGTCATGCTTAAAACAGCATACAAGGATGCTTCCATGAGTAAAACACAAGTTTATGAGTCGTTTTCACTCTTTAGGAATGGTCAATTGTCGCTGGAAGATCAGCCTCATCCAGGGCGACTTTCAATCTCCAGAACAGTTGAAAACATCATGAAAATTCATGAAATGATCTTGGAAGACCGTCGCCAAATAATTGACCAACTTGTTGATTTGACCGGAGTGTTCTGGAGATCATGTCACCAAATTTTGACTGAGAAATTGAGAATGAAAAGAGTTGCAGTGAAAATGGTGCCTCGCTTGCTCACGGACGATCAAAAGCAGTCACGAATGGATGCTTGTCGTAAACTGAAACAACAGTTAGAAGTTGATCCAGACCTTTTCTCGAAGGTCATCACTGGTGACGAAAGCTGGTGTTATGGCTACGACCTGGAAACGAAGCAGAAATCAAGTCAGTGGAAGCATCTAATGTCACCCCGACCCCACAAAGCACGTCAAGTGAAGTCCAATGTCAAGACGATGCTGATTTTGTTTCTTTGATGTGAAAGGAATTCTCCACAAAGAATTTGTTCCTCCTGGTCAAACTGTTAACCAGGCTTTTTACTTGGAAGTCCTGAAGGGTTTGCAAGACAAGGTGAGACGAAAACGCCCTGACCTGTGGCAAAATGGAGGGTGGCGGTTGCATCACGACAATGCGCCAGCGCACACCGCCTTAAGCGTGAGACAGTTTCTGACCAAAAATGACATGACCCCCACTTCCCCACCCTCCCTATTCACCCGATCTCGTCGCCTGCGACTTTTATTTGTTCCCCCAAATGAAGAAAGTCCTCAAAGGAAAACGTTTTGCAGATGCGGAAGGGGTTAAGAAGAAAACGATGAAGTAATTCAAAAACATAACTTCACAAGAGTTCCAGGAATGCTTGGAACAATGGAAAATACGTCTGGACCGGTGCATTGCTTGAAATGGAGAATACTTTAAAGGTGATAAGAATATAAACATGCAATAATAAATGAATAAAATTATATGACACAATACTGTTTACTTTTGGGTCCCCCCTCGTATACACAGACAGACAGACAGACACACACACACACACATATATATATATAAATATTGTCATCCACAGACAGACTGTTTTGCTGTATCACAGCTCATCAGTGACATATATATATATATATATATATATATATATATATATATATATATATATATATATATATATGTGTGTGTGTGTGTGTGTGTGTGTGTAGGGGAGTATGAGTCCAGACGGACGACCAAGTATGTATATGTGTCTACATACATCGATGTTTGCGTTAGTACGATGAATGACAAAACGCAGAAATTTCCCCACCACTTCCACAATAACACCAATACACGCAATCTACATAAACCCAAATTTTTAAAACATTAATCAGTTTGTCTGACGATCGCTAAAGCGTGAAACCCAGGGTCACAAACTCACATCTATCCAATATATATATATATATATATATATATATATATATATATATAAATAATTAGAAGAAAAATTCCACGTGCGCTTCATATGATTTATAAAGTTGAATAGATAGGTTGGCTAATAAAATAAATGGGAACCAAAGGGTACCGATGTGATCAGTACGAAAAACATTTATTAATTATTATCCACAAGACCATGTCTGTCTGTTTATTTCTCGTATCCTCTGATGAAGGACACTGGCGTGCCCGAAAATTCTAAACCTGGAACCTTAATTTCCATACTTTATTTTCTGTCATGTGCTTAATAATTAATAAATGTTTTTCGTACTGATTACATCGCTTCCCTTTTGTTTGCCTTTGTTTTATTGGCCAACCTATCTATTCAACTTTTATATATATATATATATATATATATATATATATATATATATATATATATATATTTGTTCGGCATTCCTCCTCAGGGAAATCAGGTTTTGTGTCTGGCGAGGATTTTGATTGTTGATTAACATGGCAAAAAAAAAAATATATATATGTATTAATATTTGGGGGAGTTACGAAAAAAATACAGGTATGCCGAAAAACAATGTTCATGTTTATTAGTGATACGATTTGATTAATCCAAAATTTGATTCAGATATCGTCTGAGTTTCATTTTATATATTTCTTGGTTTATTCCCCTCTCAATCACACGCACACACACACACATGCAGAGTATATAACGCTAACGTTGAATAATATTAGGAGATAAATTTGGAAAAACACGTAGAAATTGAGGATAGATAAAGTATTACTGATTTTGCTACTAACCCGTATTCTTGGAACTACTAACCTGCTTTACCAGTTTGTATTATTACGTTAATACATTATTTTCATATATTCATTTACTGGCGTTTCTTATTTATTGGTACCGGATTTGAACCTGAAATCTACAATATATATATATATATATATATATATATATATATATATATATATATATATATATATATATGGCGAGATAGATGCATAATGATGAGAGATACACTGTCATAGAGATGCAAACATGCAGACAAAACCGCACACACACACACACATAGCTACATAGATAGATAGATAGATAGATAGATAGATAGATAGATAGATAGATAGATAGATTCGAGACTGAGATAGATAGATAGATAGATAGATAGATAGATAGATAGATAGATTCGAGACTGAGATAGATAGATAGATAGATAGATAGATAGATAGATAGATAGATGTGTTCTTCGAGGTCACACGAAAATGGATAGTGCTAACAACCGGAAGTAATCACTCTTTTGTACGACCCGTGAACACTTTGAAACTGACATCTTTTCTCGATTCTCCGGCCGCCAGCTGCGTTCCTCAGGCTATCGCCAACTCCAACCCGCACCTCTTCATCCTCTACTCCCCCTCCCTCTTGATGTCGTACTCTTACCTTACTCCCTCCTATCGCTCCACTGATTATTTCGTTCGTTTCCTAGTTTAACGCAAAACACCCCGTCGTCATTATCCCGATTAACATGGCCTTTTGTTTCCTTGTCTCTGTTAACGCATCCCGATTAGATGCGATTTAAGGTAAATTAGGCAGCTGGGTTTATTTATGTTTTTGATACCTTTGCTTCGATATATATATATATATATATATATATATATATATATATAGAGAGAGAGAGAGAGAGAGAGAGAGAGAGAGAGAGTGCGGCAGTAGAAACAGAAAGAGATAGATAGATAGATAGATAGATAGATAGATAGATATTCTTCATATTTATATCCAATCAGTTCCCGCCTCTTGCCAAGAACTGCAATATGTCACTAGTGTAATGAAAATGATTGTATTTTGCATCGCTTAGGTATAACGGTTTGTAAAGACTCCATGTATAACGGCTTGTAAAAACTCCATGGATTTTATTACTGGTGTGTAGTTATTTGTTTTGATTTCCAAGTAAAATTTTGAGTGTCGAGGCATTTGAATATTTTTTATTGGTAAGAGTCAGCAATGCCGTGTCGTCCGGTGGTTTGCAGGACGGCCAAAATAAAACTTAGTCTCGCCATTTTTTTTAATGCTAGCTTTATAAATGGCGTTATGATTTTTCATAAGTTCTTTGTTTTAGGGAAAACTTTTCCTTTATTATTTATTGTGCATCACTTTTTTATTTCTTCATTCACTATCTTATCTCTTGATACTTTTCCATATCCAGAGATTGCTACTGTCCACATATCGTTTTTCATATCTCAACGACTCTACATATATATATATATATATATATATATATATATATATATATATATATATATATATATATATATGGGTAGATAGAGAGATGAAAATCTGGAATAGAGATAGAAAGAGAGAATTGAACTAACTGAAATACCTATTTTGACAGAACTGGCTGTAAATAGACAGAGAGAGAGAGAGAGAGAGAGAGAGAGAGATGTGAACAACGTGACCTATGTGTAAAAAGAAGCTGCGTGTGTGTATATATACTTATTAAGAAGCCTGAAAATTATTCCTACTGGAAATTGGTGAATTAATAAAGCTCCATCCAAACCTCAGGGATCTTCTCAAGGTGCAATATTTAAATGATCGCACTCTTCGTAATAACTATAATATTCTCAGAAAACTCAATATATATATATATATATATATATATATATATATATATATATATATATAATGTGGATTTTTTAAATATATATTATACTTTTTTTCCATGTTTTGCTACACGTGTCATGGGTCTTGTCACCTGCATCAGGCGACGAATGGTTATTTCCACATATTATTTAAAGGAATTAATTTTTTCCTTATGTTTTCTTACGTTTAACCATTGACACAACAAAAACCTATCGGCTGAGGTAGCGACCATCGCCCTGTTATAGGTCAACTAAGAGTGAAACTACAGAAACTGAAGAAGCCTAACGCAGTACCCAAAATGCAATACAACAACTCCTGAGTGACCCGTACCTGAAGGAAAAATATATGGACAGTCCGAAAAGAAGATACGAGAGACACAATGGAAATGGAAACTCCAAACGAGACGCACTAAGTGGAGGTTTAGGGACATCAGTAAACGATATTATCCCGAAGGGGAATGGACGAAGAAGAAAAAAAAGAATGGATGACTGATGAGATTCTCGACATGATGCAAAGGAATCAGAAAACTCTAACAAAATGCAGAACGGAGTACAGAAAACAACATAACGAAACGAAGACCAAATGCAGGCAGTCTAAAGAAGAATGGCTAAGCAAAAAAAAAAAAAAATGCAGAAACAGATATGCATAAACAAATAAGGCAACTAACAGGACAAAAGACATGCTCTTCAACATGCTGCATAAGATCAAAGGATGGAACGCTCATATTAGAGGAGGGAAAAATTCTTCAGCGCCAGAACGGATATATCGGTGAACAATTTCCACGACGAAAGAGAACAACCAGCAATACACAGAACTACCGGCGGGCATGAAAATATAAAAACCGATGTAGAAGCTGCACTGGGGAAAATGAACAGCAGCAAAACGGCGGGGCCAGACGGAATTATAACAGAAAGCCTGATTGCCTTATTTGGGTATAAACAAGATTGGTGGTGTAACTTAGGCGTAAAGTACGTCATACATTTGAAATCCGAACGTAATGTAATAATACTTTGATATATGCAAATAGAGTGAGGCTTATTGATACATCACGTTGAAACACCCACAGAATCATTGAAGTTAAGTAACGTCGATCCTGGTCAATCCCTAGATGGGCGACAGCTTCGAATATCACGTGCTTTGATGTGCGTGTGATGTAATGGATAATGGTTAGGAATTGTTAAACTGAGAGCCGAGTACCAATTTCCGTGTTTTTTTTTTTAATATATATTCACTTACACGCAAATACATTTGGGAAAGGTATGAGTCCACCTCTTTCCCCCATCTAGGCGTTAATTTGTAAGAATTTCTGTCACTAAACTATTCAAGAACATCGGTAAACCTGCACCTCCGTGCCCTCAAAAAATCTGAGTGTTAAAAGGATGGTTTTTCCCATGACACCGGTTTCATTTTAACGACCTTTACTCCTCAGCAACATTTATTGTCTTAAAAAAGCGTTGCTTAGAATTGTAACAAAATCTAAACATATGAAAGTGAATTTATGCCTTTTCTTTCTTCCTGAGAATCGACAACAAGAAATAAAACTTTTATTTTTTTTTGTGGACACGGAATTCCATATTTGAAAAAAAAAATCTTACAATCTGAAAAATAATTTTCAGGCTTTAAATAACACGCAAAGGGTTGATAAACCATAAAAAAACGAATCAATCATTCAGTCACGTAAATAAAGTACCTTCTAAGCCAGATCGATGTACGCGGCAGTCTAACAATTACACTGTCATCGTAGAAAAAAGATTAATATTCTAATATCATATGTAGAGTGGCTTATAAATTGAAGTATCTGATAGAACAGGACTATTTGAATAGAACCTAAGGTAATAATAGCGTAATATTGAATGCAACTATAGTAGTATTTGGGGCAATGATGTGGTTGATGGCGGAATAATGGTTATAGAGTCGTCGAATATCAATAAATGAAACTTGTCAGTTTCTGGGAAAATGATCGATTCATTGTACAACTCCAGTAAATATCTAACTCCCTCGATAATATTCTATATTTACAAGAGCAAGATCAGACCAAAACATTAGTAGTCCTGCTATATCTAAGGTGGGTTGGACGTTTCTACATGGTGTAATGGTTAGCAAGCTTGTCTCGCCAGATCAATTACGACTGAATAAGGAGTTCGATCCTCACTTTGTGCATCATATTTTCAGGTTTTTTTTTTTTTGTGCCACATCTAAGCTACGCTTAGAAAATTACCGTACCCAGTCCACAATTGCTTGTTTTGATAGGTTTCAAAATCCTTTTTATGGCCTGGTGAGTGATTAATTTATTTCCACTGTACAACACTTTTTCAACAGGCAAAACTTTGCGAAAATCACCTTGCTCTATCGCTATATCCATGGCATGTGTTACGACGAGCGAAATTATTTAACATCTCCCACCCAACACGAGCCCGTTCTGTCTATAACGATAAATTACATCCGCGTCATGGGTAAGACGATATGTCAAACAGCAAGGTCTCTGATCAGGAGTTTTCGAGGTGCGTGGAACCACCTCTTAATTGCTGGTGTTCCCAGGTCCACCCTGACCCGCGGTGGTAGCACCTGTTAGGGTCTCAGCTATGGGCAAATAGTGAAAACCCAAACTTGTGTAAAAATAGGGTTGAATACAAGAAATACTTTGTAATAAAAAAATTATTACTAGCAATAATTTTTGAAGGAAAAATTATTATCAGCAATACTTAAAAAAAATACCAGTAATTCAAACAGCTATACATTCTTAAGAAGTTGGATTGTACTCAAAAATATGGTTAAAAATATATGTATATATACATACCTTTTCTACCAAACTATCGCTATATATCTATTTCAAAACTTTTGATGGTTGATATGCCATAAATCAAAACAAGCCAAACCAATCTATCACTATGAATCTATTTCAAAATTTTGTTGGCATTAAATGACCCACTGAGGTTGATATGCCATAAAACAAAACAAGCCAAACCAATCTATCACTATGAATCTATTTCAAAATTTTGTTGGCATTAAATAACCGACTGAAGTTGATATGCCATAAAACGAAACAACCAACCAACCGAGCCAACACCAGCCCTGAATTTTGAAACTGGGACCAGCCATGCTACATAGACAGGTGGTAGCACCTGTTAGGGTCTCAGCCAACTGAGGTTGATATGTCATAAAACAAAACAACCAACCAACCGAGCCTGACTTTTGAAACTGGGACCAGCCATGCTATATAGACAGATGTGAAATATACACGTTCCATTTGTATTCCATCAGTAAGAGGTTCCACTTCTTCCCAAGATCTTCGTGGAACAGACACCAGGCAGAATTTTTCTCAATCACTATAATCTTGACCGCTTCAAATCTAGCTTTAATCCTTATTTTCCCTGCATAACTTAATAAATATCACTTCTTGCCTTTTCATTAGCTCATATAACAGCACACAGCCTCTTCATTGAATGGCCTCTGTACTGGGTGAACATTAGTATAAAAAAATATCTTAGTAATCTTATATATAAGGTACAGTATATGTGTGTGTTTGTGCTTGTGTATATCTAAGCAACTCCTTCACTCCCATTAGACCGATTTCAATGATTCATTACTCATTCAAAAGCCCTAGAAACGTTATGCGCAGGGAACGATTTTCGTTGAGCTCAGAATCAAGGTTGCCAGTTTATCCTGATGTTAAAAATATATATTAATATATTATACTAGCCATTATCGTTTCTTTCATGGTTCAAGGTAAGTAACTATTATTTTCGGGCGGCATTTAAGCTAGCTCCTGTGGAGGACTCATGGTTTCGTCATCATCACAATAGCTAGGGAGGAGAAGATGCAATAGGCATCAATAAACTACCGAAGAACTCAAAACTGATCGTTGCATTTAAGCATTAAATTAATATTTAAGCTTACCTTTTAAAAAGTTCAACAATAATTCTTCTGCTGCCACTTAATTTAAAGACGATTTGATGTACGTAGGTCCTTACTTTCCGCACAGTTATTTTTATTTCATGGCTGACAGAACAGGAGACAATTTATAAGATAAAATTAATATAGCGTAAAGATGGGAAAATAGAATTAATTATACATTTAACAGTGTTAGAGAAACATAATTGCTAATTAAGTAAAACATATATTATGGAATCTATATGAATAAATGCAAAATTGGAGCACAATTCACCCACGCATGCTGAGATTAAAAAGGCCTAGCTTTACTTTATAGTAATTTATGCAACGATTGCTCAATATCTGTATAATATATTATCTAATTCTAGGCAATATGACTCTTCAGGTTTAACTAATTTGCATATTGATTTAAAAAAAAGTTTATTTCATTAATTAACTCTCCTTCATTACTGTTCTTTTATTCAAGGATTGTTTTGATTTTCTTATCGAAAATAGTTCTGTTCAGGAATATCGCTTTATATAGTGCGGAAAATGATTGAAATTTACATTTTACTTGGCCTTCAACAAGTTGGAATCTATTTGTAAAACTTTTCTTAACTATAATAATCCAATTTATGAATGAAATTTTTATTTTAAAGATTTCAAGTAGTGAATATATCTTAATTTGTGAAGCCTGCTCGTATTTAATATAAATATAGTTCTCTTATAAAAAATAACGTTATGGCTAGTTGGTTAATGTTTAGCCATTAGTATTTACACTTCTGCTAACGCTATATTACTGAAATATTCAACAAAAGCCTAATAAAGACCATTTCCCATCTGACATTTGGGGCAACATTCACATCACATGTGGTAACAAGATGGAAGTTATATATGATGATGCGTTTCTACAGTTCGGCAGCTGGAGAAATTCGGTCTACAGAGATGAGTCAGCATATTCCGTATCGCCTTTCTGTCAAGTGTCGAAGTCAATTACAGGTTTAATTACAAGAGGTTGATGATCGCGTAAAAGAAGTGAATCATTTCTCTGATGAAGGCTGGAGTGGGGTTTGAAACAAAAGGACCCATGTCTTCAAAACACCTTTTCCCTACCATCTTAATTAACAACAAGCGCGCATGCGCAAACACAAAGTATAAAGATATAGACACTAGTATCAACGTACGCTTGCATCCATCAATATCTTCGCACCCACACACGCATATATATATATATATATATATATATATATATATTAAAGAAAACCAAAGCAGTTGATGGAAGCCACGGACAACTTACCAAAACCTAAAACTCTTATCCAGATAAATTCTCGAATAAAAAGGACAATACTGAAAAAGAAAACGAAAAAAAAAAAGCCAAACTGGAAAGCTACCTAATCAGTATAGTACTCGAAGCCTAGATTGACTAAACCGAGTAAAAAGTGCTTACTAACGTTAAATCACATGAATGAATGGCCCTTGTCCTGACTTGAGTTTCATGCTCTCACGATCTTCAGACGACTTCTATTTCAACTACGATATTTATATATATATATATATATATATATATATATATATGTTTGTGTTTGTGCAAGTATTTATGTATATCATCTCCTTTCTCTTTCTTTTTGTCTCTCTCCCTCTTCTTCTCAAAACCTCTTTCTTTTCACCCTCCTCCTTCACCCTCTCTCTCTCTCTCTCTCTCTCTCTCTCTCTCTCTCTCTCTATATATATATATATATATATATATATATATGTATGTATGTGTGTATCCTTCTCTATCTATATATATATATACATATATGCATGTATATCACCTCCTTTCTCTTTCTACTTGTCCCTCTCCCTCTCTTCTTTACACACGCTCTTTCTACCTCTCTCTCTCAATATATATATATATATATATATATATATATATATATATATATATATATCCTTCTCTATCTATCTATCTCACGTTCTACATAACCCCTCGCACCATCTCTCTATATTCGCCTTTATCTCTCTTTCCCCTTCTTTCTCTCTCTCTCTCTCTCTCTCTATATATATATATATATATATATATATATATATATATATATATATATATATATATTAAAGAAACCAAAGCAGTTGATGGAACTCACAGACAACTTACCAAAACTTAAAACTCTTACAAAAACGACAATACTGAAAAAGTAAAAGAAATGAGCCTAAAGGCAAATCTACCTTCTCTGTAGAATGCTCGAATTAGTAGAATTTGTATCAATAACAAATTCTTATAATCACCAATAATATTCTTACAATGTAAAAATATTTTCTGGCTTTAAATAACCTGTTTGATAAGTCATAAAAATTCAGATCAATCAATGAAACCTTGGTTATATTATATTTTTTTATTGATTTCTAAGGCCTATCAAGCTTTTGCAGTTAATGTAAGGCCAAAAAATACGTTTTGGATTGCAGGATTTTTTCTTTCTTTTTTTTTTTTGTGAGGCGACACAAGTCATGCTAGGCATGGGTTGGGGAGAAGATGTAGATTTATATCATTCCTAATAGTATTTGTGCGTTAATGACTATAACAAATCCAACAGGAATTGAAACACCACAGCTCTCCGATTAACAATTCCGAGACACTGTCCATTACACCACCCGCCCATCCAAGCTTGCAGCACCTCGTGTTCCCAAGGGATCAACCATCGAGGTATTGATCCAGGTGGACGTTGCATAACCACGAGGATATTATTTTACGTTCCGATTTTGGACACATGGTATTCTCTCGTTAGCCGAACCGTAACTGGCTTCTTCATCCGCCTCCGTCGCGCGCCAAACCCCAAATACTATCATCGCCAACGTGATTATCGATGGCCCCTTAGGACGTCAATAAATTCCTCTTGTCAAAAGGGAGGTAACCAGGGTTTACACCACTACGCTGGAGGTTATCAACGAATTCTTTTCCTTGTTTGCACATAATCTCCATCTGTAAAGTTAGGAAATGATTTCACTTAGTGCATTTTCGTTTCAAGTTTCTAAATGCACTGCATAGTTTTTGCTGTAAAGTGCTTCAAATTAAGCGGGAAGAGTGAACAATGCCGAATGCATATTTTATAATCTGCTGCATTTTTAAGCAATGTAAAGGTAGCAAACAATTCTTAAATAAAACGCAATACAAAACAGTAAATTTTATAGACATTTCTCAGATTTCTCTAGCATTGTACAAGATAGTGCCGAAATTGCTTGCATCAGCGTTTTACTTGTTTATTTGTTTATTGACATAACTGATAACGGTAGGGAAAAGGAAATTTCTTCGAAACGGGTTCGAATTAAACTTAAAGCTGTTTCCTGTAATCATACGCTTACGTCCTTGGGAATGTTTTGAATTCACCCCTCAATGCAATCTATCCTTTTCCCAGATACTTTGAGAGAATGTCTCGTCCCGGGAATACCAGAATATTTAACGCAGAACAGAATGAGTCCCATGACACTTGGACATTCAGGAATACAGCTCAGGCAAATACAAACATATAACATTGTTAAACTCATTTTCAACCATAGGCAAGACGAAGGAGAGTAGCGTTGACTTGAGACAGGGACTGATTTACTTTCACAAGTCGGGAAATCGTTACAGCTATATTTCAAACCGATTAGCTATCCCTAGATCTAAGGTAGAGTCTGTTATAAAGAAGTTTAAACAGTTTGGCACGATAGAGAATTTGCCTGGTCGTGGAAAAAAAAACAAATTGTCACCGAGAACTCCAGGAAAACTGTGTCGCCAGGTCAATTTTTCATACTGTATGAATAATTTTGTCTTTTTCTATTTAGCATAATTCGTCTGTCAAACTTGTCGCATTTAATGTAATTTTCTGAAAATTGAGTTTTATATTCCTTTTTTGTGCTTAGAAATGTATCAAAAAACTGAATTCATACAGACATTAGATTATGAGAAATGGATAAAAATATACCAAATTATACATATATTAAGAAATGGACAAAGTCCGACAATTTATTTATTAAAGACATTTTTATGTTTAACGTTCTTTTTTATGGATACAAGTATTTAAGTAAATGCTCTGTTTATAATAAACAGTATTAAATAACATTTAATCAGTTGCCGTCATTTTTGAGAGCATGGACATACTAGTATTAATTATAAGGTATTTTTTTTAAATGAATTTAAACATTCGAGTTTTAAATAGGTATTTTTACTTATACTAAATATAGAGTTTCAACAAAACGTAATTGTTGCTTATTGAATTACAAACAACTGTATATATATATATATATAGGTATCCTTCGTTGAATGTTAAAAGTTGATTGATGTGAGTTTGTGAGTGTCGTCAGACAAACAGGATTCGATACCACACAAATTAAACATATAAAAATATTGTTGCGGAGTCGCTCGTAATTCGGGTATGCGTTTATAATAATACCTGGCCACAAAACTTGGATACTTGAGTTACTTAAGGGAAATAACTGAAAATTCCATGGCACATAGAACAAAAAAAAAGAAGAAAAATTCAGTAGAAAAGACAACGAAAGTTTCAATAAAATAAACATTAATGTAACGACAAGAATACAAGATTACAGTTGTTAAAGCTTTTCATGATAGATACATTTGTCTATTAAGTGACCGACTTGCTTCAAATTGGTCTTGAAAATGTCGTTGTTTTTTGTTTGACTTTTTTGCAAAAAAAGTTCTGAAAATAATGAACATCTGAATTAACGGATTATTCGCCTTTATTTGAATTCTTTATCTTTGAGAAACAATGAAATGTTGTTATATCATACTAGTATTAATTATAAGGTATTTTTTAAAAATGTATGTATGAAAAGTCAACAAAACGTCCGTAGGTATCCTTATGGTTCATAGTCGGGATTCGATACATTAACAAAACATGTTGGATACAAGAGATAGTTAGAAATTGTTTCTAACTGTAGTCTGAATGTCCTTTTGTTTATATGAAACGCAATGAAATATCGTGTTTTAGCATGTATGGTTCATAGTAAAGAGGAGGATCAGAAAGCAACTGTAGAGATGCGCTTTTGGAACTTGAGGGTCATAAGCAAGAGTGACACCTGTGCGTGTCCTGTTTGGGCCGGATTTGGTATATTTTTATACAATTTTTCGTTACAAAATCGGCTCCAGAATTAAATTATTTATTTCTTCCTAATTGGCTCTAAAAAGCCACGTGGTATATATTCTACTACGTTCGCACGCTATTTGGGCGGTATCTACCTAAATCGTGATGACTAATACAACAAAGTTTCTGATTTGTATTCTACGATTTTATTGGTGTGTTTTAAAACCTAAGTATTTTCTTGAGTGTGATTGGTTTATAAATATTGTATTTGATATTTTAGTGGAGACGACACCCTCCACAAACGTTATCGTGACGAATAACTAGTCCCAAACTATAGATTTCATCAGTAATATAATACACGGGCAAAACATTTCCACAAAAATCCAACTTCATTTTATTTCTCATGGGGAAATGACACAGACTTGTCCAAAAATTACAATTTTTATTTTTAACATTTTTTTTCTCATCGTGCATTTATTTGGTCTAAAGGCCTATTAATATACAATAATAATAATTATTATTATTATTGTTATTTTTAAACTCGAATTTCTTTCATCGGCTTACTATATCTACACCTACCCCCATATATATATATATATATATATATATATATATATATATATATATATATATATATATATATATATATTTCTTCTATTTTCTCTCTCTCTATCTATATATATATATAAAAAGAGAGAGAGAGAGAGAGAGAAGAGAGGGAGAGAGAGTGAGTGTGATAGATTGATAGAGAAAAATAGCGATATTCAATTTTGATTGATGCAATGCATACGCATATGGCTGTTATCATGCAACCTTTAATGGTGCGGTGAGCGTTAATAATTGCTCACGCCTTCAACACGACACGATATGATTAAACATCACGTGATCGAAGAAAATGGAGCACGCATGTCTGTCAGTTCGCTCATTTTTAAATATATTCTGACAAAATATAGCAATTCCTTAGCGAGAGTATTTTTTTCTTTTTATTAGGCATTCGGTAACCCTGTGGGATATCTGGAATTTGATAGTTTTCTACTGTCTCAGCGGTTTCTATATACAAACAAATCAATGCCGATTCTGAAAATATGGTTCCTATTTTAATATCGAGTTCATTATGGATATTAATATAATGCAATTACTGGAAGAGAGATTACCAGAAAGTGTGAGCAAACTTGTTTTTATTAGGCTATACCTTACTGACAAAAAAGAAATGAACTGCTGTATAAAGTCAATTCCTGCCAAGAAAGTATTGCATCAAATAAAAAAAAATACATGGTTATTTGCCTATATATATATATGTATATATATATGTGTGTGTGTGTTGTTTTAAGGTATGGTATATTTACGAAAGTGCCTAATATCAGGTATAGGGTGTATATAGATAAAAAAGTGGACATTGAAGTCAATAACCAGAGGCGACGGTCTGTTTCATGCTTAAACGTTGTTGTCAGGCCTGGGCATTTTCTTCAATGCCGTATATATATATATATATATATATATATATATATATATATGTGTGTGTGTGTGTGTGTGTGTGTGTGTGTGTGTATATAATAAAAAAAACAGGAAGGTATATAATCCGGTGTTCTTATTGATATTTTTATTTTTACAAAACAGTGCTCAATGTAAATTTACAGAGCATAAATATTATAAATTAACTGATTTAAAATTTGGGTTCTTCGCTACACAGGAATTACCATGTTTCAAAAAACGATGCTAAAAAATTTAGATTTAATTATATAATTGAATTAAAAACTTTAGTTCTGTTTTAGCTTCAAGCAAATTTTGAAATAACTTACAATAATAGTTAATGAATATGAACACACTACCGGCCCTGTCTAAAATGATTGGATTTCTCTGTATCCTTGGAAACAAAAAAAAAATGAATTGGATGTGCGTTTAAAACTCAGTAAATTTAAAAATAATTTATTCCAAAATTTGCTTGAAGATGAAACAGAACTAATGCTTTTAATTTAATTATATAATTAAATTCAATTACGATTGACTAGTGAGTTCGATCCTCCCTGGGTGCCCCCTAATTTCAGTCTTGTGCCACATCTAAGCTACGTTTGGAAAATCATTACGGCATCTCGACGTGGTGTAATGGTTAGAAAGCTTGTCTTACTAGATCAATTACAACTGAGTAGTGAGTTCGATCCTTGCTGGGTGCCCCATACTTTCGGCCTTGTGCCACATCTAAGCCGGGTTTAGAAAATCACTATTTTCTGTTTATACGTTATTCATGTAGACACACATATTTTAGTAAATGCTTTGTTTATAATAAATAATATTAACAACATGTACCGGCCTGAATGTCCGAGAAATGTTATAGCATGTCAGGCTATATGACCGTTCCGTGTAGGATACAGGTTCGATTCCTGTCGGAGCACACATAATTCCGTAGAAATTTCTCAGACATTCAGTACATAGGGGAAAAATGAAGAAGATCTTCCTGGTATATGACATCTTCACACACACACACACATATATATATATATATATATATATATATATCGGGTGTAACAGCAAAATTGCCCGAATCGTGTTACTGCATAATTTTCCATCCCGTAAAATGTTTAATATCTATTAAACCACTAAAGTAACTGAGTTTCTTTTTTCCGTTAAGCTTATTGCTCAAAGTAGAATCCAATAGTGTTATAAAATCCTCAGAGAATTCCAGTAAGATATCTTGAATCATCTCTAAGTTCAATTTAACAAACGCACAATTTTGCTTTTACATGATTTGGACAATTTTGCTGTTACACGTGGTGTATACACACACACACACACACACACACACATATATATATATATATATATATATATATATATATATATAATCTGTGTAGGTACTTCCGACAGAGTTATAGGTCTTTGGCATTTGGAGAAATATTCTTGAAAGTATGTTACGAAAATGGTATTCGATAATGCCTTTTGCCTCCATGGCTTATCAGATGGATGACGGAAAATGTGTTGTTTTTGTATGATTTGTGTATGTTTAACATAATTAAATCCTTTATTATTTTTCCCAAGCTGACGTTGCTCGAGATAAAAAGAGAAAGAATATGAGTGAATTTTTAAAAAAATCGTTTAACTTTTTATATTCTCCGCCTTATGTGTCCGGTGTCCGAGTTTTGAGACAGAAATCCTTCAGAAGGAATAGAAAATTACATACTCAAATTACATACCCAAATTTATCACATACTGTCGAAATGAGGAAAACATGGATAAAAACAATCACTTTCATCGATTTTCTTATTTGTCACTATCATAATTTTTGACCCTACAGACTTCGTCTGATGTATGTTGATCTGGGTAACTTGCAGAGTATTCCGAACTGAACACTTTCTTTGATCTACGGTGGTAGACTGTTCTCGTTCCACTGCTCATGTCTAGGGATATCTCTTCTAGTTCTTATTTTTAGTAGTGCTCATTATTGTTCACCACTTCCCGGCCCAGGGATTGAACTCAAAATTACTGTTACCAAATTCCCAAAACCAAAGCTTTAATCTACTAGACTATTGTTTCGTGAAACTAGACGAGATATCCCTAGACATGGATAGAAGGAGAACAGTCTAAACCCGTAGATTACATAAAGGGTTCATTTCGGAATATAAGACTTGTTAGACGTTTACTTACTTGGATTGTTGTAGTCCTGCTAAATGTCAGATGTCTGTGAGAAGGCTAAGAAGGCCACCAGGCCATTGTACTTTGAACACGGTGCAACACTATCTTATTTATTTTCAGTTACACCTTTTAATTAAAGCATGTTCATCTACCTTGTGAAATAATGTTATCGGTTTTTCTGTCTCTTCTTGTTGTTTCATAGACTGCAAATGCTGACCTCCAGAAGAGTGGCTCGCTGCGACTTTTGGGGCTAACATTATCGCCTGATATGAACTACATTGAATAGAATGCTAAATCAGCTGCCAAGGATGGTTAGTTCATTGTATCGTGTGAGATGGTTTTCTTCTCCAGCGTCTATCTTACATATAAGTCTACCATTCGTCTCTGCTTAGATTATTGCTGTCACATATAGCTCGGTACTACTGATATCTATCTAGATCCCCCTGATAAAATCCAAAGAACCAGCAATATTATGGGCTTCGATCTGGCATCTCGGCTTCAGTCACTTTCCAATCCCGTAAGGTTACCTCCCATTCCCTTCTTTATAACTACTTTCATGGTAATTGCTCGGTTGATCTCTTTAATATAGTACATAGACTTTATTAATTTAAGCGCTGTACTAGTCTGTCGACGAGGCCTCACCAATTTACCGTTGAACTGGCTAGATTTAGCTGCAAATTCTATGCACTTTCTCGCACTTCTTTTCAGCCAATTTTAATATGCAAAATTTTAAATGCAATGTCAGTCGCTATCTGCTGTCTTCATGATTATTCTTCCTCTCTTCTTAGCAATATTACTGTGTCTAACTCTTCCATACCCAGTCTTAGTGACTTTATTGTCTTGATTGGGGTGATAGTATAGTATAGTTGGCCATTCGTATTCGAGGAGACATGTCTACTAGGACGGTTAACCAATCCCTATTGCAGACATTTATTCAACACCCACAGATCACACCAACTATGCTGAGCAGACCTTAGTTACAGTTTCTGGGAAAGAGCCTGTTATCTAGCGTGATCAAGCTAGCAGTTCCGTCTACCAAATTTCACTCGCTTGGGTCAACCCCTTTCCAAAGGTGCCGCACGTTGGGATTGACCATCCATTCCGATAGCATCAGGAAGACTCCTCCCTAGCAAATCGACTATGGTGAGATTTGAACGGGTTTCATGGCCAGAATGTGCTGGGGGTGATAGGATAATATATATATATATATATATATATATATATATATATATATATATATCGGTTTGTTGGCTACGATTTAGTGTTGGTGAAGTGTTCTCTCGTGTTTCTTGTCGAATTTGAAATTAGTTTTCTTATCTTTCTGTTCTTCACTTTTGGTTATCCTAAAAAATAAAGAATAACCACACACGGTAAAACCTTCCCTTATTGTTCGTTATCTAAAATTAGTCCATTTTCAAAACATGCTGACTATAGATTTTTCTCTTTCTGCGTATAAAAATACTAAAAAAAAAAAGAAAAAGGCATCTAAAACTCTGGCATATCGATCACGAAAAAAGTTATTAAATTTTAATTAGCATTTAAAATTTTCAGCAGATAATGAATTTTCTTGATATCTGTTACCTGTGAATTAATATTATTTTTCGTGAGAAGAACTGTGGAGTCGTTTCTCTTTATTTTCTCCGCTGTGTTTTATCGAGACACCATCTTCTAATTAGTTGACTGCTAACACTTTGATAAACCCTAGCGCTTATTCGCTTTCCTATTGAATTGCTTATCGCAGCTAATATTCAGACCGAACTGATGGAGCCGGTTCTAGCTACGACCATCCGACGAAAAGCGAAAGATAAATATTGTGTTTTGCCAGTCTTCAACTTTGAAAAACAACATTCACAGTCATGCTACCTGACATCGAACATCAATCTATGCTGCGAAGTTTGAAGCTATAATAGCCATACTATTGTTATAATATTTCTCAAAACGAAGAAGTAATTCCTGAGTTACACTGCTTTCAAATGATTAGTATTTACTAACCTAGGCTTAGCTTAGAAAAAGACTATAGAAGCTCGACACTTGTTGCCGATCAAATTCCCAACACTAAAGAACAATTTGTAAAATAAGCTTCATTATTACCAATTTGCACATTATAGATATTCACTGAACATTTAGAGTGCCAAGTAGGGATTGTTGGAATTTAATTTGAGAACAATATTTTAAAAGTTCACATTCTCGCTATTTTTTCCGTCTTCACTCCAACCAATTTTTACTTTCAAAACTAGCTCCCAAAGCCTTGATTCTTATCAGAGATAAAGAATATATTTTCTGACTAACGAGAGAGAGCTGGAAAATATAAAAAGAAATTCCACCACCATTATTCTTTCCATGGTGCCATAATGTCTGGGGGAAATCTTACAGCTTGTTCACTGCAACCTGTTTTCATTACTTTCAAAACCGGCTTCCAGGGTCCTGATTATCACAGATAAGTATATATTTTCTGACCAATGAAGGGGCCAGGAAATTTGTTTAACAATTTTCGAGGGAAAAGTCCCCGATTCTTCTGAGACTACCAAATCTCCATAAGTTTGGGAATCTTTGCCTATTTGTCAGTGAGACTTCTGCCCGCCGTCTGTGAGGTCGACGATAGGAAGCACCAGTCAACTTCAGATCATTTTCAACCAAAGAAGTGCTACCAATTAAATGGTTGTCGGGGACGAACGTCGGTCTACAATTCAAGACCAATTCAAAGCTGCATCCCTTCACCTCTCCTTCTGTCGTACCCACTGGACTTCTGTCGTCGACCTACGAACTCACTCAACTGCAAGATGCCTATATCGACCAAAAATTTCCCTACTCTACAAAAACTGTGAGTGTTTCTAAACCTTAAGAAAATTCTACTCGCTTAAAGAACTTTTTAGGCGCCCAGAGAAATATGTTGAGCAAACCTTTTTTTCTGTTATGAACATTTTCTCTTCCCTTGAAGGACATTTTCTCTAATCCTTTCTTTCACTCCTAGTTGTCTTTATCCCTTTACCATTTCTTTTTCTGTATATGTAAATAAACACTTTCTTCTTTTATTGTTACACACCGAGCAGGAGTTTTTTCTTTATTCGTACGCACCTAAAAGAGAGAGTTTGTCCGCTCTAATCTTGCTGTTTTTTACTCGCGTTTAGTCGCAATTTTTTTAACCTCAACCCAATTTTTAAACTCAACCCTTGGATGCGGGAAAGCCGGGATGATTTACCCGCAGGATTGTTCCCATTGATGAAACCTTACAAATCTTTTGACACTTTATCGCTACTTATATGGAAAATATTCTGGCGAACTCCATTCCTTAGATACACCATGCCCACTAATTCTCCTCGTTACTTTTGTAGTTCATTAGTATGAAGTTAAAGAAGTTCCATTCGACATGTTTATGCCAAGGAACCAGTACTTTGTGAAACAGACACCTGAGAGGATACTTTCACGATCACTAAAATCCTAACGTCTTCATCTCGTTGTCTTTCTTGATATTGACCTGGATCAACGTTGCTAAACTTTGATGATCGTACACAATCCAAATAGATTAGGAAATCTGAAAACATTTATAAAGATAAGCGGAGAGTGAATAACACTTTTATACAAAGTATTAAACGAAAAGAAAAAGAAAGGAATAGCTCTAAACTGCTAGAAGCCATATTACAAGCTTATCAGTAAAAAAAAGATTGACAATGATGTGAGTTACGTATTGAGAACACCAAAAATCCTCATAAACTGCACTTCGTAACTGCTCCTCTTTCGTTTATACAACTCCATTCAGTAATCCTGTAGATTGAGTGACATAAGCCTTATACTGGGTGAGCAATATGTAAAAAAATATAGTAAGCCAGATATATTTGAGAAATATTACACTATGATGAACGTTACTTTAAAAAAGTACCTAGTATGGCAAAAGGCCATAATCGGAGAGTGAATGGTGGAGGTCAAACTCGCTTCCATCATTTACATTAAACAAAAATAATAAAAAGTGTCTATCAAATGTGTAAATTTTTCTTTACTGAGGAAATGAATAGGAAAATGGCGGAGAAAAAAAAATGTAAAACAAGATTTTCTTGTGAAATCTTTGAACAAATATTGATTATTTAATTGCGAACTGAAAGCTCTTAATCGAGCAATGACGCAAATTATGGATTCGTTTTCTACGGCTTATCAATCTTTTGTAGATTATTTAAAGCCAGAAAATATTTTTAGATTATAAGAATTCTTTTTGAGATAATAATGGTTTTACTGATAAAAATCTTACTAATTACCCTATACTGGAAGGAGAAGCGGTATATGCGTGTCAATGAATATAACAAACCCAACGGGAAATGGAACCCGACTCTCTGATTAACAATTTCGGGTCATTATTCATTACACCACCCCCACATCCAAGCTTACAGCACATGCTATTCCCAAGCGATCAACCATCTAGGTACTGAACAGGATCAACGTTGCTAAACTACGGTGATCGTACGCAAGCCGAGTAGATTAGAAAATCTGGAATCATTTATAAAGATAATAGGAAACTGAATAACACTATTATACAAAGTATTAAGGGAAAGCAAGAAGAAAAGAATAACTATAAACTGTCCGAAGCCATATTAAAAGCTTATCAACAAAAAAGATAGACAAAGCTGTGAGAACATCAAAAATCAAACAGCTACATAAATTGACAAATCTTGGAAGTGTACCAGTTGTAACAGCAAAATTGCCCAAATCGTGTAAAAGCAAAATTGTTCAATTGCGAGATTAACATTTGAACTGTTATGACTTAGAAATTATTCAATATATCTTTGTTTTTGTAATACTAGTGGACTCTACTTTGAGCAATAAGAATGTATAATTACTGTCCAAGCTTAACAGTTGAATCGTGATCAAATCGATCATAAACGAAAATGACATATTCGTCATTAATTAATCACAGCTAAGGATCGGAATCTCATGAAGGATTCAAATAAAGCTCATATATATATATATATACAGTAGCGTCCAAAACTAAGGGACAAAATTTTAAAACCTAATATTTGTTAGAAATAACAACTGTGAAAAGCTGAAATTTTGACAACTGGTAGTCGTTATTATCCATAATAACATACTAAAATTTGAATTTTGAAAATAAATAAATAATTGTTATAATTCTTTTTACTATCCTTTGCAAATGATTCAAATTTTAGTATGTTATTATGGATGATAACGACTACCAGTTGTCAAAATTTCAGCTTTTCACAGTTGTTATTTCTAACAAATATTAGGTTTTAAAATTTTGTCCCTTAGTTTTGGAAGCTACTGTATATCTATATATTATTCCAGGAACATTTTCCAACTTATTCAAGATTAGCTTCGCCCACGCTAACCTTCTAACTTTCTGTCCTGGATTAACAAAGTACATCAGAGATTTCACGTACGATTTCATTTTCAAGTCTTTTTTTCACTGTTCTTTCGACCGCCATAGCTGAAAATTCTCACTCATGTGCTAAACGTCTTATGGATTGAATTGGATCTTTTCTAATTGATCACTTTAGCTCTAAGTTGAAATAATGACCTCTCTTCCTGTTGTGACCTCCTGATCCAGATTTCCCTTCTACTGTTCCCTCTTTTTTTAAAAATTTGTTCACCGTTCTCTTGTTTGGGCTTTGAAGATGGAAGCTAGAGTATGAATGCTGGTATCATTACTGAAGGCCTTAATTATTTTTTTCTCTCAACGTTGCTCTTTTTGGAAGACAGATGGGCCTATACAAAACAATTTGTTTTCTTTCTAGCTGGTGGGAATATGGCAAAACGTCTTACTAGAAAACCTGGAAAAAAGAAACTCAATTAGTTTAGCTTTTTTTTTTTTTTTAGATATTAAACAATTTGGGGGATGGACAATTATCTCATGTTTTACACGATTTTAGAAGCCGGTTCAAGTGATGATATACACAGATAGTAATTATTAGGAGGATTTGATAATTATATTTAATTAATTCATAATTCTAATGCTCTAGAGTGAGTGGTTTGGTGAGAGTAGTTGTGGCTCAAGGGGGCACAGTCCTATGGTTACAGAGAACTCAGTAAGAGTTCCACCACGGAATATGCGAGCGAGCAGAGCTATGTTGAGTCTGATTTGCAATTTCCTCGTCACCGAGTACCATTAGAACAGTTTGTAGTGTTTGCTTGACAACCTAACTGTCAGGGTTTCAATTCTCGGTAGTGGATGCGCACTGCTGATGAGTCCCAAATATAGAACGAAACGGCCGTCCAGTGCATTCTGTTGAGGTTTCTATCAGACTCGATGAATTAATTAAGCGTAATTATTAAATCCTCCTAATAATTAATATATATATTATGAAATGGACAAAGTCCGAAAATTATTTAAAGACATTTTTATATTTATACATTCTTTTTTTATACATACAAATATTTAAGTAAATGCTCTTTAAAAATATTGGTGTTTGATTATATGTATTAACTTTTTCCATTTAGGATTAGTAAATATAGTTTTGGCTTAAAAATAATATCGTTTCAAAAGGGGGAATTAATGCAGACATTTAGAAGATTTAAAACTTAACAATATTTTATAAGTAAAATTTTTGAAAAGTGAAACCAGTTCCTGTAAAAATTCATCATTCATCGAAATTTTTTTCTTAAGAGAATAGTATCCTTAATGTATCTTATTTCTAAAATCAATTAAAATTTTCCTAATTAAATAATATCATAGTTTTACAGCATTTATTATTCTTTGATTCAGATTAGATTTTCGGTAAATTTTGTTTCTGTTTGACAAAAAAAAAATTAATGATTTAAATTCTCCAAGGACTCCTGCTTTTAACTAATATAAATATGAAGAGGCTGAAATTATATTTCTCAAAATTTCATTAAATTAAGTAAGTGGGGGGAGTAATATAAATAAAAAGAGAAATACTTTTACTAAAATTTAAAAAAAAATCAAAACTATTTTCATCCATTTGTGAATAAGTCCTGCAAATTTTATTAAATTCCGACAATTATTTTATTTTTGCAAGTATTTCCAAACATAATGTGTTTTAACAATAAAAAAGACTGAAATGTCTTTAGGCGACCCGCTGACTCAAGAAAAGCAAGACTTTTAACCAAAAACGTGCAAGAAAGGATTACAATATTTAATAAAATATATAAAAATATTTTTTTTTCTTCTTAAAAATAACATAAAAATTTGGACGATAAAATTTTGGTTTTATCAAGTTTCGGGGATTTTCTTTCATCATGGTAAGCTCTTTTTTTAGAAGTTGTTTGGAGATACCTATATAAAAAGTGAAGAGATATGTTTTCTTTGTATATTTCGTTTATTTTTATTACGTTGATATTTTTATTTAGTTGATATTTGGGACAGCAATAAAGTTTTTAGAAATTAAAAAATCGTTTACTACTGCAGATATCGTTACTTTTTCCACGAGTAGATGACAATTTTGTAATTTACCCTAAAATACATTTATATACCCACATATGTCAACTAAATTAAAAAAAAATGAAAATATATTGACTATATCGTCACTTCATTTACACACACACACACACACACACACACACACACACACACACACATATATATATATATATATATATATATATATATATATATATATATATATATCAGTGGCGATTCTGCTGGTCAGGCTTGTCGGGATTAGCCCGAGTGAGTCAACATTTAAAAATATCTATTTCAAAGCATCAAAAAATGTTTGTAGTG
>CAHIKZ030003526.1:1447500-1452500 GCA_903632075.3 Acanthosepion pharaonis
GTGAGAATGAGGGAAGGGCGAAACTTTTACGAGAATAGGCAGTAGGTGGTTAAAGAGTGAATAAGACAATATGAAGAAGGTTGAACGGGAAGGAGAAAGAAAAGAAATAACGAAATGACGACATTGTTGTTTTAAATGAAGAAATTGTATCTAAAAAGAATATTTGACGAAGAAGTGTGAAGAGGAAGTATTGAAAGAGATGTAAAAAGAAGAAAACGAGAATAGGAATAAAAAGAAAGTTTGAAGAAGTATACAAAAAAAGAAAAGAAGAAAGAAAGAATAGGAAAATAAAAAAAATAAATAAAATAAAAAATATGAAAAAACAAAAAGAGATATAAAATATAATAGAAGATGCAGAAAAAAGTAGAAGTAGTTAGTTCTAGAAAATAAGGAAAAAGAAGACCCGGTAAATCATTGAAAATAAAATGGAAGAAAAAAAAAGTCGGAGAATATAAAATAGAAGAAAGAGTAAGTCGTTGATAATAAAATAGAAGAAAAATTAGTAGTAAAAGAAAAGTTAATTCACTAAAAATAAAATAGAAGAAGAAGAAAAAGCAGAAACAGAAGAAGAAAAAGAAAAAAAGTAGGAGTAATTCAGTGAAAATAAAATAGAAAAGGAAAAAGAAGAATAGTTAAATCATAGAAAATAAAAGAGAAGAAGAAAGTGTAGGTCATTGATAATAAAATAGAAGAAGAAAAAGAAAATGAAGAAAAAGAAGGGATAAGTCACTGACAATAATGCAGAAGACGAAGAAGAAGCAATAGAAATAGAAAAAGAAAAAGAAGATATAAATCACTGAGAAGAAAATGGAAGAAGATAAAAAAACGAAAACGATGTAAGACATCGAAAATAAAAAAAGTAGACGAAAAGGATTGGTCATTGATAATAAAAGAGAAGACAAAAAAGAAATAAAAGAAAAGGTAATTCACTGAAAATAAAATAGAAGAAGAAAAAGAAGAAGGGGTAAGTCATTGAAAATAGAAAAGAAGAATTTGTAAAAAAAAACAGAAGAATGTGTTTAGAATCTTTTCTGTTAAAAAATTGCAGATCGATATTCTGAAGATGAAAAAAGAAAACGAGAAGAAAAGAAAGTTCGAAACAAGATATGGTTGACGGTGGGGAATTCGAAAGACAAAAGACAGACATCAAAAGCGAAGCCGGAAATAAGAGCCTAGAAGGTGAGTATATTTAAGAAAGGCAAAACGAAAGCGAGACAACGAGAGATGTGATGCATAAAAAGAAAGAAAGAAAAAAAATAACAATCAAAATGAATCAACGAAGAAGAAAAGCTAATAAAATGACAATTTGAAGAACAGAACAATATAGAATAAAGGACTCCAGGACATTTAGGGAAAAGTCTTGAAGTGAACATCTAGCCACCGGCAAATCGGTAACAATCTCATCTGGACACAAAACAATCGGGATCGATTCCACTCCCGCCATTGTAAACACAGTTGCAGCCACCAACCATAAGAAGAAATGGCCGATACCCTACCCTTCCCACTATCACCTTTGATTATAGTTCGTATTTAATAACCGTGATGCCGCGGCTGTATGAATTACTTTTCGACAAGGGGTAAAGTCGACGGTGGTCATCTGGCTGACCGGCGCGTGTCAGGCCAAGACCTGAAACATTACAACCACCCACTACAGCCATTACCACTGCGGCCTGCATAATCGACATCTCGGAAGAAATGGGTCCGGGATGGCAGTAGTAATTTCTGCTTCTTTTTGGCGGAAACTCTTCTTCCTTCGGGCAAATCTGGTCTGTTCCGAAATTAAGTAAACAAGACTCCAGACCGGTGGTAGTAGGATAGTGGGGTGGTCATAGCTGAGATAACGTTTCAGGAAGAAATAGGAGACATCGTCAGAAGTTGCTTCGAGCAGGAGTACACTTAACTGCTGTAGAGAAAGAATGAAACGTCTGCTAAACAAAGAAGGGCGGCTAACTATATCTTCATTTTGTACCATAATTTTTCAATTCTCTTTCGAGAATGTCTCCGCCCTCGTTTTTATTCTTCATTTATTCTTTTATTCATTTATTATTCTATACTTGCTTTTTTTTATTTTTATGATTATGACAATTATTCGATAGTGATTGGAACGAAAAAAAAAGCACTAATAGTAATAATATTAATTCTAGTATTAATACCAATGGAAATTTTTAGATTTGACATTTTACACATGAAATGTCAGATTCAAAATTATTCCTGATTTCTTGCTATCGTGGTGGATTTATATTATAAAACCGCCTCTTCTTCTTCTTGTTTATGTTCGTCTATACATCGTGTTCTTTCAAAACGTGGTTGATCATAGCTTTCCACAAATTCTAATCTACTGAGTCTGTCTATATTTCTGAGATGAGGTATTATGTACATTATTTAAATTATTCAAAATTGCAATATGAGCACTGGTAAAAATGGTTGATAAAGACATTAGGTTTATAATACCCAGAAATTCATACTCAAGGACACATGATACAGTAGATAAAGGCGTTGGTTAGATCCAGTGACAGGACCCAAAGAGTGTGAGTTCAATACCCAGTTAAGGCAGTGGAGAACTTTCAGAGTGAAATTAGCAGGAGATAACTGAGCGAAATAAAGGGTTCAGTTCGAAATTCCAACCACTTGAAACGTTATGATAAATATGACGACAAAGATGAGGACAATAGTCCGAATAATGTAAATAATGTTCTAATCTACTGTATCTAAAAATAGTTGTCGTTTTACTATTCCTAAACCCCTCTATTCTGTTATCCATTTAGACACAAACAACTTTAACCATCAGCGAGAACTACTTTTGCCCTCCACCAGCATGGCTGATGCTAACCCCCAGGAGAGCAACTAATTGCACCTTCTATCAAGCTTTCTACTGGCATGTAGTGGGACGTTTATATTGTAGCAGTTAGGTCTGCTGCTAAAAAAGTTGGTTCAGTGTCGTGCAATACAATTTTTTTATCATTAGAATCTATCTTGCACGTTTATAACTCGACCATTTGATTTGTTCGTGCATTGAATATTACTGTCATATCTGATATAGCTCTCCGGCTATATATCTCGAGATTCTAGACAAAATTTTAAAAAATGTCTGTAATGTTACTTATGTTATTTACTTATTCGGATTGTTATCCTATTCTTTATTGCCATATTCACAACGTTTCGCCCGTTTTATGCTCCGGCCTTTTTCAGGTGATTGAAATTTCGAACCGAATGCATTATTTCATCCGCCGGGGTAGATTGTTCTAGTTCCACGTGCCATGCCTTTTCCGGGTGTCTCAGTTATTTCACTTTGACTCAACTCTCCATGTTTTTGGTTCACAACTGCTGAAACTTGGCACTGAACTCACAACACTTTGGGTTTAGTCACTGGATCTAACCAACGCCTTTATCCACTGGGTCATGTGTACTTGTAATTCTATTGGTCCTAACCTGGCATCTCGACTTTAGCCACTTTTCTAGAGCTGTGACGTGGCTTCCGTTTGTTTTTTTGTTTTTGTTTTTTTTTCAACAAATATTTTTATATCTGTTATTCTAATGGTCTCTCCTTCTTGCTACATCGATCTACTGAATTTAAATATACTATTAAATGGCTACTAAGTTTCATTGTTTTACTGTTGAAATAGCTAAATGCGACCGGACGTTCTATTCTCGCACTTCTCATCTGTGGAATACAATTTTTTTTGCTTCCCAGTTACATACAATCTTCAAAAATGTAAATACGTCAAACGTTATCTTCTTTAATCTTGATCTTTTATTCTCCTTTCTCCTCACTAAATTTGTTCTCATTCTCTTCTACTCCCAGTAATTCATTGAGTCTTAGTGGTATTATCGCCTTATTTGGGGTGAAAGGATTAAAAAAACACAAGCATTTTAGGTAGGTTACTCATTGTTTTCACTTGTTCCTCTCCCCCCACCTTATGTCCGGCGAATGCTAAAGTTTACATCAGGTTATCGTGCCCTAGACTGCTTTATGAGTGCAGTATTTATGAGGCAGAATCTTGGACGCCATACAGGACACACGTCAATCAACTTGATGCTTTTCATAAACGCTGTTTTCGTTCAATATGCGGTTATACATGGCAGGACAAAATTTTCGACCTTGATCTTTTCATCAAATGTGGCATCGGTGGTATCGCATCCTTTCTGATGCAATCACAGTTCATATGGCCTTGTCACGTGATATAATGGAATATGCGTCCACCTGTGTTCCCCACCATACTGGAATATGATTGGATGGTGTCCGTCATAAATACCGATGGACGTGTAGGGGAGTCAAAACCTTAGTCTGGTAGCTAAGTCTATAACGACGCCCATTGGACTACGCCATTGATCTACACTTCTTACCTGCGACTACGACGCGTACCAGTCGATTACTGCTACCGTATTCTACTTGCTTATAGTAGCCGAAACCACTTAGCTACTTCGTGAAAATATATCCCTTTCCGGGACATATCATCATGTCATAAGAATGAGTGATAATCGGATGCCGAAAATCCTCATGTATAATCAGCTTTTTTCTGGTAAGCGTAATGTAGGCCGTCCTTGGTTACGCTTCAAGAACAAGCTCAATTTAAATGCTGCAAACATCTCTATAGAGGAGTTCGAACTTGCTGTTGAAAACCGAGTAAACTGGAAAAATACTTGCTTCCGAGGTATAACCAACTTTACAAAGAATCGTCTCAACCATTTTAGAGAATTAAGAACCAACACTAAAGCTTGGGCCAATATATCAGCCCATATGACGGTCAACCCTTCAGTATGTTTGCGAATCCCGTGCAGGATTGTTGCCTCATACTAAACATAAACATAAAACCTGAACTGAAAGACACTCATAGAGAGTCCATCATATATGGTACACATATGACTCTAATGGACTTAGGTGGCGTGATTTTTACGATTGTATCATAAGAAGTTCAATTTTAATTCATATTTTAATTCTATGAAGATAAATTTGAATAGGTATTATATTTTACTAATTAGCAAATGATCACATTTTAATT
>CAHIKZ030003526.1:1457500-1475000 GCA_903632075.3 Acanthosepion pharaonis
CCTGACAACTCTCTTGTATCCGGGTTACACTGATATATATATATATATATATATATATATATATATATATATCATATATATTTATTAAAGACATTTTTTTTTTTTTATGTTTAACGTTGTTATTTTATAGATACAAGTATTTAAGCAAATGCTCTGTTTATGATAAACAGTATTAAATAACATTTACCGGCCTGAATGTCATAGAAAATATTCGTTCTTTGACAGGATTCGAACCTGCATCCTATACGGAACCGTCATATACGCTGACGTGCCTTACCGCTAGGCTACAAAGAAGCGTTCGGTAGACAAGGTCGAATTTACTGCTTATAAACTCCAATTTTCCATGAATCTCGCACATTCATAACTGCTCTGGCGTATCGAATGTAAACAAATGTCATATATTAAGAAATGGACAAGGTCCGACAATTTATTTATTAAAGACATTTTTTATGTTTAACGTTGTTATTTTATAAAAAATGTCTTTAATAAATAAATTGTCGGACCTTGTCCATTTCTAATATATATATATATATATATATATATATATATATATATATATATATATATATATATATATATATTATTTGTTGTTGGGAAAACAAAAATATTAAACACTACTTATTTATTAGATTGTTTATTGGAATGGTTGGCAAAACATCGGCTAATTGTCAATCAATTCAAATTTTATAAAATAGTAAATAATAAGGATTTACTTATAATTAATTCACATATTTTTATAATTCAGTAAATATTAATAAATTTATGAATAAAAATTGTTTTTATATTTATTTCTTCATAAATTTGTATACGATAAATATTACATTAGTTTTGAAATACAGTTGTGTTAGTTTTGAGAATTTTGTAAATATAAAATTATCCGTGTAAATAAACATTCTAATAAATAGTGTTTACTATTTACTCGTTGTAAATTCTTAAGGACAAAAAATGTATAAACTCACTTTCATCATATGTTTAGCCTTCATTACCATTCTAATTATAGCTTTTTAAAACATTGAATATTGCCGAGATGAGAAGATGATGAAAATAATAGCGGTGTCATGGGAAAAACCGTTATTTTGACTCTCAGTCTTTCTGCGAGCATAAAGGTCAAAGTTTGCCAAAAGAAACATCGGTTTATATTTTTTCGAGCCGAATGTTGTTGGTCTCGAAAAAATATCATATTTCTGGGCTATTTTTTTTAAAAAAAAGAAATTATCTGTACTTAGAAAACTTGACGTGACGGGGTAGAATGGACTAGCTTTTCAGATTTAGCGTGAAAAAATAGCCCCCAAAAATGTTTAGGCACACGTTTCTGGGCTATTTTTTCACGCTGAATCTGAAACTCAAGTCAATTTTTCCCCCCATTAATCACGTTTTATCAGTACTGATAATTTCTATTTTTCTTAAAATCGGCCAAAATATCCATTTAACAGTGATATGCCAAGGCTAAGTAGAACCAACATTAAAGGTTTCCAAGTTAGAATAACTTATCATAAAATAAAAAGTATCCCAATAACTTGAAGAATGCATTTTCAGCATTTTTAGTTCAGAAAAAGTTTTCAGAAAAATCTCACACAAAATTAAATGAAGGCAAACATGTGTCATCAATTTTTGTATCAAAACAGACAAAGAATATAGAAAGGAATAAAAAATACATTCATTTTTGTCCATCCAAAGGTATAAATCTACTCTTCTTGGAAACTCTACAATGCTTTTGAGAAGGTTGATCCCTTTTGATGTTCCAGCAGAAATCAGCCATCATGTTAACATCCCATCTGCCTTAATTGGCTATGGCTATCTGGTGTTTGGTGGCTATTTTTAAGCGCTAATAAAGAAAATTCTAATCTTGCTAGTCTCAAATACACTCGCCTAATACCCTAACAACCTCATTTATCGATGTTCCTATGCATGTTATACAGAGACTGCATGAAAATAACAGAACGACGTGAAAAATACAAATAAAAACTAAAATCGCTGTTCTTGGATGATTTCTAAAGAGCTTCTTCTATGAAAAGTAGAGAAGAAACACAAATCACAAAGTTTTAACAAGCTAAGAACATTGAAAGGAACAAGAACATTTTTCAGTGCGATATCTGTCACAAAACGAAGCATTTTCAGGTCAGCTTATGTGAACTGAAATAGCTTAGAATTTATTTTAAAAGTTATTTGGAAATTTTTCCTTGAATGATAAATCATTTTAACATGAAACGAAATGTTTGAACTATGTCACACTCATATCTAAGCCGTGGCATATCCCTGTGAATTTGCCATTTTGGCCTATTTTAAGCAAAATAGAAATTATCTGTACTTAGAAAACGTGATGTGATGGGGCAAAATGGATTTGATTTTCAGATTTAGCGTGAAAAAATAGCCCAGAAACATTTGGGTTGGAACAAAATGTCAACCGGTGGAAGATGGTAAATCATACCAAGAAGCATATTTTAGATTATAAATAAAACGACAGCCTAAATCGGAATTTTGCGTTGGTGATGTCAAAATTTTAAAACAATTCTGGCAAAATGTTTGATTCCTTGTAACAAGGCAAAAAGTACCTGACTAATTTTGCGATATTTTATCACTGCAAGAATCAGATTATGACCAAAAATGGATTATAACTACTATTTTTACACCCACTGAAGCTTTTTTTTAATCTCTTTTGTTACAACTGCTGCTACCGTTGAAGACTTGCGCTTATTTGTCTTTCTTTCTTTATAAACGCGGCTATTATATTGTATTTATTTCCTCCTATCTCAATAGCAAATCCTCCAGAGCTGACAAAGTTAAATTGGCCACTGCTCTTGAAAAGCATCTCCAATCAGTGGTGCAGGAAATGGCTTATATAATTTGGATGACTCCAAAAGAAAACTGCTCTGATTTAACCACCATAAAAAAACTTCACATCCAGGAGATCTCAACAATGCGCCTTCTTGGCCTCACTTTTTCAACTGACTTGAAGTGGAACAACTACATTGAATCGATAGCTGCATCTACTGTAAGGAAGGTTGGGTCACTCTGTCGTGCCAAAAGTTTTTTTTTTCCTCGTCGGGGTCCATCGTCTGTGCATTGAATAGTGTTGCCGTATCTGGTCCTACTATTTATCGCGAGGTTTTTGACAAAATTCAAAGAAGGATATGTAATGTAATCGATCCTGACTTGGCATCTCGATTTCAGTCATTTTCTCACAGACGTGATGCGGCTTCCCTTTGTCTTTTCTATAAATATTTTCATGGAAACTGCTCTGACGTGCTTTTCTTCCCTTGTGCCCCGATTACATGAATTTAAACGTGCTACTAGATTGGCATCTACGCCCCACCATTTTTACTGTTGGAATAGGTAAATATAACTGCCACTTCTATTCCATCAGTTTATTTTCTCGAACTTCCGGCTTGTAGAACTCTTTTCCATTTACTTGCTTCCCTGAAACGCACAGTCTACAAAAATCTAAATGCAGCAATAATCTCCATCATTTGTCTTCTTGAATCACGTTCATCTTTTATTCTTTTCTTCATTCTCACTTGTACCTAGTCTTTTCTCTCACTTTCACTATCTGTAAAACCCTGCGTAGTAAATTCCCGCCTTGCTTGTGGTGAAATGATTAAAAAAAATACTAGGCCCACTAACGTCCTCATAGCCTAACATATACGCTTAAGACGTATAACTCACATTTTGTCATCAATTCTTATAAATATTTTCGTAATATTTAATTTCAGAATTCTGTTCTTAATTTTGCTTAGTTTTAACACTTTCTTGTTCAGGTAAACTGGATTTTTTTTCAACCTAATTGAAAAGCAGCCTCGGGAACAGGAAGATGTTATTAATGGTTACTCAACAATAAAACGGTTGCAAAGAAAAGATCAACGGAGTGGTAAAACAATATAATATAACACACTTTTCCTTAACATTTATTGACTATGAAAAGACCTTTCATTCTACTGAACACTCAGCAGTCTGTAAAAGCAGGGTATCTTCACAATGTATTGAAAATATGTATGTAACATGTGACTCACCTGAGATCATGATAAATAAAACTCCCGCCCACCCCAGTGTTCATCAAAGAAACCTGCTACGACAGCGAACTGACCTGAGAGATAACCAGCTCGCCTCCGAATGCATATCCACTATTTATCCAATGGCTGGCGCAAATATGTACAGCCATGGTCGATTCAGCTGCGTCTAGAGTTGGCATGCGCTGGAAAATCCGAATGACAAATGTAAACAGTGCCACATACATCCTTGCGAGAATGTAGTTTCCACGGTCGAAAACGGTGTACACCTCTTGGCCGGGGTTCATTATTCTCATTCACATTCGCATATATTTAAAATTTATTATGTTGCGAGTTCAATCCCTGCTGAAAATCGTGTAGGAAGAAACGAACAATCTATGCAAAAAAAAAAGCCTGGTTAGTATTAACAGACATGAAATACGGCAGAGAAAATAAAATAATCCTCTTGGTTCGAAATTCTGAAAGGTTTCGTCTACCCATTGTCAGTCAGTTATGTGCCATGCATGATACACGCTTAGGTGATCGTGTATCTTTCGATACATGACTGACGAAGCAGATTTTTTTCCGCAGTAGGTTGCCATTTCTTTCTGCGTTAGACCAGTTGCCACACGGTCTGACCTGGTATTTGTCCATATTTACTCATAGCCGGGGGGGGGGATTAGAAAAAAATATTAAGTGAATGCAATGGATTCGACTGAAATTCGAACTCAGCTCTCCGATTCCTCAATCCGAGCCGCTATCCATTACTCCACTGTGCCTCCTTTCCCACAGACATTCCTATATTTTTCCAAATGTATCTCAACATCAGTTGTAAATGAAATACTTGAATCATCGACCATCGTGAGATTCGAACACGTTTCTCATGTTCGGAACGGTAACATTCTAATCGCTGGGGAACGCACACACGCCAACAAAACTGCTATTAATAATATTAACACACTTACACCCTGATACACAAAGCAGTCACACACAATGTGCTCAAAATGCTCCTACTGCTGCTAAATTCAGCTACGCCATATCATGTGACGACAGGTTAAAATGAAGGTCGACGAAAAACTGAGTGATAAAAGCAACAAAAACAATGAAAGTCCTCAATCACCGCAGCTAAAATATTTCCTTTCTTTTATTATCGTATCTTTTTTTTTGTTGTTTTTATTGTAGTTTGAGGTCGAATAGTCTACGTTCATTAATGTAGGTTGCGTAGTCAGAAAAAAGTGTTTGCAACTTGATGTCAAATCGCATCCAAAGAATTCTATGCTGTATTTATTTTACCGATAAATATCAGGGAGAAAAATAGGAAGATAATAATAATAATAATAATAATAATAATAATAATAATAATAATAATAATGATCTGCACTGGAAAATCTGCAACTTCTACGGGAAGGAGACTGAAAGAAAATGGTATGAACACCACCCAGACCCGGTTACGGAGATAGGACCTGTTACAATTCTATGGGACTACACAATACACACTGACAGAACAATCAAAGGCAACCGCCCAGATATTGTTATTAAAGACCACAAACAAAAACGATGCCTCCTTATAGATATGGCAGTCCCTGCTGACTGCAATGTATCTTTGAAGATATTCAAAAAGTTGTCAAAGTACAAGGACCTTGAAATAGAAATCTCGAAAATGTGGCATATGAGAACATCAACAATCCATGTTGTAGTTGGAGCCCTAGGACTGGTTGGAAAAGTAGACTAATTGAAGGGATTCCTGGAAGTCCATGCCTCAAGGAGATACAAAAAATTGTTCTGACAAGTACAGCCCACACCTTACGAAGGGCTGCTTTATCTATGTAATTTAATTTTTTTTTTTTTTTTTTTTTGTCAGTGGAAAGTGTCATGATGCCATTTCTAACCTTAGGTCTCTAGGCGGGACCCGGAAAGAAATGTGTAAACGCCAGAAATCAAAAAAAATAATAATAATAATAATAATAATAATAATAATAATAATGTGTGTATCGACCAAAGGATATCTGATAAAAAAAACAGCAACAATAATTTGAATACAACTAGTAATAAAACGATAGTAATAATGATGACCATGTGTGTTTGAATAAAAAACAACAATATTAAGATGGAGTAAAACTAGAAATACAACAGAAGTAAAGAAAACTGTATTGTGGTATAGATTTGAGGATAAAAATCAACAATAATAAGATGGTGCAAAAAACTGCTACTAACTACTTCTCCTTCTTTTCCTTCTACTAATCTACTACTAATAATAATAATGAAACACGGCATGACAGAGTGGGCCAATATCTACACTGGAAAATCTGCAACTTCTACGGAAAGAAATTGCAAGAAATTGGTATGAGCACCACCGAAACCCGGTTAGGTAAATAGGGCCTGTAACTATTTTATGTGACACACAGTACACAGAGAGAGAAAAATCAAAGCTAACCGCCTAGAGACCGTAAAAAAAAGTGTCTCCTTATTGATATGGCAGTCCCTGCAGATTGCAATGTATCTTTGAGGATCTTCAAAAATCTATTGAAGGATCTTGAAATCGAAATCTCAAAAAGGTGACACATGAGAATATCAACTGTTGTAGTTGGTACCCTCGGATTGATTGGAAATGATTTCATTAGAATCATTCAAGGATTCCTGGTAACCCATGCCTTAAAGTAATACAAAAAATTGTTCTTACGAGTACAATACACACTTTACGAAGGGCTTTATTCATGTAAAATATGTTGTTTTTTTTTGTTTTTTTATTGCTCAGTGGAAAATGTCATGATGCCATTTCTGACCTTAGAACTCTGGTCGGGACCCGGAAAGAAGTGAGTATACACCAGAAATCAAAGGAATAATAATAATAATAATAATAATAATAATAATAATAATAATAATGAAGAGTGTATCGACCCTAATTGTTGGAATATAAATCAGCAATAGGATAGAGTCATAAAATAATATTAATAACTAGCAGTAGAGCCCAGCGTTGCCCGGGGATGTAACAGTAAGAGATAGATCAAGTATCGACCATCATAAAGACTGAAAAATAAAATTAACAAAGATTATTGTTTAAGGTTGACGGACACGCATGTCTTAATTAGTTGTTTTTTTTTTGTTTTGTTTTGTTTTTTTTACGAATTGGTCAAACCCAAACTCAAACAAAAACATTGTTTTCAAATAGAATTTTATTATAAACAATTGTCTTTTAAATGGAATTTTTAAAGCATTCTGAATGTAAAAATAAAGAAAAAAGTGTGCAAGACAATAAGGAACACTATCAGCCAAAAAAAAAAGTGAAGTTTTGTTGAAACCGGTTGAAAAATGTAGGAAATCCGATCCCATATATAAACGAACACACACACACACACAAACAACCTGGGTTTTATAATAAGTATAACTCGATATGAGTTGTCCCCCTTTCATTCAGCGAAAGCGATGCCTCTTAATCGTGTTTTCAAATTGATTTCGTGCAAAAACAATTGTTTTTCCAATTGTTGTCGCTGTCAGAACCACCGCAAGGTAATTTTACGTAATCCTGTGAAGTTTTGTTGAAATCGGTTGAAAAATTTAGGAAATCCGATCCAATATATAAACGTACACACACACACACACACACACACACACACACACACACACACACACACACACACACACAACCTGGGTTTTATAATAAGTATGATGAAGAGTGTATCAACCCAGAATGTATAGACCCAGAGCAATGGGATTAAAAGCAACAATAATAAGATAATTGTAATAATGAATGGTATATCGATTCAGAGTGTTGGCATAAAAAGTCATAATAAAATTATAATATCTACACGACCAATGAAAATAAAACAACATAGAATTTTAAAAAATGAAAACAAAAATTCCGCATTATTTCACTTCGCAAGGAAAACTTACACAATGACACATGGTACAATGGATAAAGGGGTTGGTTAGATCCAGTGGCAGGACCCAAAGAGTGTGAGTTCAATACCCGGTTAAGAACTTAGAGATAATTGATAACTAACCTCCATTAAACATGGCACGTGGAACTAGAACAGTCTACCCCAGTGAAGTAAAACCAGTAAGTAAAAAATACTAATAATGAAAAGCGTATTGACCCAGAAGATGTGGTGATAAAGGATACTAAATTTCATCAAAAAATGCCACGCTTCGTTTCTTCATCTTTGGTTTTTTTTTTTAACTCAGCTGAAGGCCGAATAACCCACCAGCGTGAACGTAAGCAATGAGAAACTAGAATAACACACGACCTCCAACAACACTCGAACTCTTATCTCCAATACCATATTTCTCACCGTCTATTCTCGTGTTCTTTCTTCTTCGTTTTCATTTCGCTGGTCAAAACTCCCAAATCAAGCGACCCGTTCTTGCGTGTTTAACGTTTACTCAGGTGAGCGTGGCGTAAAAGCGAGGCGATTCTTATCGGATTCACGCGGACCGCTTACTGAAAACCGGGAAAGCATCATCGTCATAATTGTGTAAGTATAGTGATAGCTGTCATGCAGGCCATGGGCCAGTAAACGGTCAATGGATAGTAATTTTTATTTCGCGCGTTCGGTAAAAGGTATTTATGTACATCATGTATGGCGTCTCCAGGACAAGGACTTGCGTTACAGAGGCGCCTCGCTCGTCGACTTTTTACTCGAAGACTGTAATAGAACCGAGTAATGACAGCCATTACGGTGTTGAAGGGTGAGAGGAAAAAAAAAGCTCCGCGCGGTTAATTCCTATCGCGATGCATATAACAGAGTTCATACTTTGTTTTTATTGAGCATTTTGCTCCTTACGGTGAGGCTATAAAGAAATCGGATCGAATCGAAGTAGAGGCTGTGTAATAATTACTTCCTATGTTATTATCTTATCCATTTCTTTCTTTCTTTTTCCTTTCATTCTTTCCTTCATAGTGCTTTCTTTGTCTACATTTTTTTTTCTTTTGTTTTATATTTTTCATTTTTAGTTTTCTTTTCTCCTACATTCCTCATTTTTTATCTTTTTGGGGATGACAAATGTTTGTTTTTATATCTTATTTCATTATCACTCACCATATATATATATATATATATATATATATATATGTGTGTGTGTGTGTGTGTGTGTGTGTGTGTGTGTGTGTGTGTGTAAAAATATATAGAAAATAGGAAAGAACTCGTTAGGTAAATAATCCAAAGTTCTTTAGTATTTTGTTATTATTTAAAAAAAAAAAAACAGTGCTCGATACAAAAGTAGAGCATAAATATAATTATTTATTTAAAAATATGATTCTATCGCTACAAAAGAATTCTCATGTTTCAAATTGTTTTGAAACATGAGAACTCTTATGTAGCGATGGAATCGTATTTTTAAATAAATAATTATATATATATATATATATATATTTATGCATGTTTCGTTAAATAATATAGACAAGTTTTATCTATTTATTTTAAGTAAATTCCTTTCATATTGTCGAATAATTAAATTATATTTTATTTATTATTTAATTGTTTGTAATTAATTGTAATCTCTGATAATGGCGTATGTAAGCCGAAAGCTTAGACAGGATTAGCAATAAAAATGTAAGGTAATGAGATAATCATAATTAAGAAATTCATTGAGTCTAGAAGAAACCTCAAAAGAAAGTCCTATATTTGGGACTCATCAGCAATATGAATATATATGAATAGAACATCAAATACAGATAAGTCGAAAAGGAATCTGACAAAACGATAGCATAAAGAACAGGTAGGAAACAAATCTAACATGATTCACTTTATTAAACTTTCGTAGGCGGTCCTGTCTGTCGACTCTTTAGAAATTTTACTACATATATATATATATATATATATATATATATATATATATATATATATATATATATATAGTTTCAAAAATATTACGATGGAAAATCTTGCACATTTGTCATACCACTTCACAGAACCCAATGCAAAATAACGCTAACATATTTTATAAAAGTTATCAAGCTTAACAGAAAGACATCTTCAAGAATGCAGGTAGTAAAAAAGTGTACGTCGCTCATTAGTAGAAGTATTTATACAAAGTTGTGCGTTCTTGGAAAAAGATCGAAAGTACTCGGGAAATAGAAATAAAAGAAATTCAAACAGCCATAGCACATTTCTGTCATCCTTAAACAACAATACACGGAAGGTCATTCGTGAATAACGGATTTTTTTAAAGAATTAGCAGACATAATGTCTGTAATTTATTTAATCAGAGATGGTTAAAAAGAGCACTTGCTGCCTAAATACACAATATATATATATATATATATATATATATATATATATATATATATATACTATTTACATTATTCGGACTATTGTCCCCATCTTTGTCGCCATATTTATTACAACTTTTCGGCCGTTGTACGCTCCGGCCTTCTTTAGGTAGTTGGAATGACGAACTGAACCCTTTATTTCGCTCACTGGGGTAGACTGTTCTAGTTCCACGTGCCATGTTTAATGGATGTTAGTTATCAATTATCTCCAAGTTCTTAACCGGGTATTGAACTCACACTCTTTGGGTCCTGCCACTGGATCTAACCAACCCCTTATCCACTGTGCCATGTGTCATTGTGTAAGTTTTCCTTGCGAAGTGAAATAATGCGGAATTTTTGCTTTCATTTTTTTAAAATTCTATGTTGTTTTATTTTCATTGGTCGTGTAGATATTATAATTTTATATCATGTTTGTAGGCATCTCTTTGTTAGCGTAATTTAAATACATGCTAAAATTTTGTATATTATTGCATTTTAATTTCATAATTATTATGAAACAAACTTACAACGCCCGCTTACATCATGTACAAATATTGTAATGTTACACTCATTAATATAGGTTTACGAATATTGGTGATATGAAAAACTGTACATTATTTACATTATTCGGACTATTTTCCTCATCTTTTTCGCCATATTTATCACAACGTTTCGGCCGTTGTACGCTCCGGCCTTCTTCAGGTGGCTGGAATGTCGAGCCGAACCCTTTATTTCGCTCACTGGGGTAGACTGTTCTAGTTCCACGTGCCATGGATATCCGTTATTAGTTATCTCCTGTTAATTTCACTCTGAAAGTTCTCCACTGCCTTAACCGGGTATTGAACTTTGGGTCCTGTCACTGAATCTAACCAACGCCTTTATCCACTGTGCCATGTGTCCTAGAGGGAAATTAACAGGAGATAACTGATAACTGACATCCATGGCACGTGGAACTAGAACAATCTACCCTAGTGAGCGAAATAAAGGGTTCAGTTCGACATTCCAATCACCTGAATAAGGCCGGAACGTACAACGGCCGAAACGTTGTGATAAATATGGCGACAAAGATGAGGACAATAGTCCGAATAATGTAAATAATGTACATAATACCTCATCTCAGAAATATAGACAGACGATGAAAAACTGTGTCTTATGACTACTTATTGTATGTTAGTTATTGATTTATATTTATTCTAGTTATTTTCTTTGCAATGGGTTCTATTTTTTACGCGGGTAGCATTTTTCAAATGTAAATTTTCTCCTGTTTTATTTTAATTAAAAATTAATCGGTTATCCAAACAGAGGTCTCATCTGTTTTCATAAATGTAGTTTTGTAGACGTCTCTCTCATATATTTCATATGGCAGACAGGCAGTCGATCTTATATATCCCAGCGTTCATTGCGATGTACATTATGCGTCATTTTTTGTTGAAATCTTTTATGTTTTGATGCTAGTGATTATAATTTTAGTATCTAGGACAGTAAAATCATTTTTGAGTTCAATTCGTTTATAGTATTATGAACATAGTCATTTTCTGTCTATATTTCTGAGATGAGGTATTGTAATCATTTACATTATTTACATTATTCAGTAACTGACTATTGCGGTGGTGAATAAAAACTTGTAGAGTTGAACTAAAGGGAGATAACTGAGACATCCAGAACAACGACGAAGTTTTGGGGGAAAAAAAGAAAAGAAACAAAAATGAAACTTATACTTGTTATAGACAAGCGTATGGTTGCAAGAAAGAAATACGAAAACAGCAGAAATAGATTTACGTGGTTTATTTCAATAGGAACGTGTGGGTTTGGGACAGCTACCTTGTGGTAAAGTTCATAAGCCGGCTTCGGATCTAGGTCGATCCCTCATAGTAGTTCACACATGTTGACGGTGGTTGATGCTCCCATGCTGTCAGCTGCTGACCGTGACAGGTCTCTACCCTGGGCACCTGTGGACTGCCTGTTGAACTTCCGTGTGACCCCTTTTATAGCATTTTTTTTATTGCTTAACAGGCTCGAAAAACGAAGCGAGTATAATTAGGAGGGAAGCATTTTTATTGGACGAAAAATAGAACACTTTAAATATTATTTTATTTTTCGACCGGAACACGTATGTCGGTAACATTTGTAAATGAAGATAATGGTCATTTTGTGACGGGTTTTTTTCCCGTTCACATCCGACTCTCGCTCTTGAGTATTTGCCTGTAAATCAGCCGAGATATGTCTTGTTTTATTTTATGACATACTTAACATCAGGAAGAAACAGTTGAGGTTTCTAGATTAAATAATGGGGAAAAAGTGCTTGGAGAATCTGATACCCACAAGTCGGATTGAAGGCAAGAGAGACTTAGGAAAAGAAAGCATACCGCCGTAAGTTTGCTTTTCTGTGGGTATTTTTTTTATAAATAATTTCATGGTAATTATTCGGATGAGCTCTTTGCTATGATACCTAGACTGTATGAATTTAAGCGCAGTACTAGATTGGCGTTGAGGTCTCAACAATTTACAGTTGAGCTAGCTAGATGAAGCCGTAACTTCCATGCTAAGAGTTTTTTTATCTCGCACTTCTCTCTTGTGGAAATCCCTCCCGAACCCATGTTTTCCAACCAACTTTATTTTGCAAAAATTTAAATGCAACGTCAATCGCTATCTACTGTCTTCCTGATTACTCTTTTCTCTTTCTCCTCATTACTAATGTCTCTGTTCCTAATTCCTCTTCATCTTGTAACCCCTTGCGTGCTTGTGGCTGTACTGCTTTGCTTGGGGTGATACCGATCAAAAAAAAATTATTTAGTGATATTGAAGCAACAGAAATGTGGTTCTACAGAAGGATACTGAGGATACCATGGATCGAACGTGTGAGCAACGACGAAGTTTTGGAAAAAATAGAATCAAAAATGAAATTTATACCTAACATCAGTTGGGGTTTCTAGCGCACATAATGAGGAACGAGAGCTTGGAAAATCTGATACCCACAGGTCCGACTGACGGCAAGAGCGATAGAGGAAAATAACGCATAATGAGCTTGAGTAAATGGATGACAGAACAGGATTTAGGAGAAATAACAGAAAGACAAAAATTATTAAAAGTTAAAAGAGAGAGGAAGTCGTGGAGAAGCATTATCACCTATTTTCTGCTTTTCTTCTTGCATAGTGAATGAAATGAACGATTGAGAAAGATTTTTTTTTTCAATATAATTTCTTTATTTAGCTGTTCTGGACTACATATTCTAAAGACACTTAGAAATATATCATTAAACCTGATTTTATTGTGTTGTTATGATTAGAATAATATTCATTATTATATCCCCCTATCTCTCTCTCTCTCTCTCTCTCTCTCATTCGCTCCTTCTCCTCAAGTAACATTCTTCTTTCTTTCTTTCCTTCTTTGATTTTTTTGTTTCTTTTCTTCTCTAGATTTAGTCTCTCTTTTGCTTGGCCCCTCTCCTACGATCTAAATCCCTCTTTTCCATTTTATTTCTTTAGTGTCTTACTCTCTATATCACTCTCTATCTATCTCTCCTCAGACTCTCTCTCTCTCTCTCCCTTTCTCATTATTTGTCTGTCTCATGCTTTTAGATATACTCCCCTTTTCCCGCTCTTTGTTTATCTGTTTCTTCTCCTCATCCTCCTCATCCAATTATTGCCTCCTCTTTTCTGTTTCTTTCTGTCTTTTTAACTTCTCTCTTTCATTTTTCATTCTCTGATGCTTCCTCCCCATTTATATATCTCTCTTTTCTTCAACCTCTCTGACCTTTCTCCCTCTTAAACTACCTCTCTATTTTATTTTTCTCTCTCTAAATTCGTTTTTTTCTTCATTCACTGACCTTTTCTTCTTCTTTATCACTAATCCTCTCCTACTTTCTCTCTCCCCCTCTCTCTCTCTCTCTCTTGTTATCCCTCTCTAACATTTCTTTCCTTAAAGCTTCTTTTCCCTCTATAGTCATTTTCCTCTCTAGTTTCCCTTTGTGTTCTCTCTGATTTCTATATTTTATAGCTTTTTTCCTCTCTCTCTCTCTGGTTTTCTTTCTCTTTCCCTTTCCTTCTCTCTGGCATTATAATGTTTCATTACATTTTCCGCCTTTTTTTCCCCCGCCACTCTTCCTTCCTATTTGAAAGACTATTCTTGTCTTGCCGCTAATTCGGGTTGCCGGTAAATAGCTATCCCACCCGACAACACAACTCTACTTCTCACCCCGAACCTCGTCTTCGATTCTGCACTTCACACACGCACCATAATTAGGCCCGGGGTATGAGCTTTTACAGCAATGTTTTGCTTATTTAATTTTTTTTTTTTACGTATTAGTCAAGAAGTTAACGACCGGCTTTTGTTACACACGCATACGGGGCCCAATTAGAATCGTAGCTTAGAGATTGTTCCTAAATAGAACAACAGTCGATGGCCAAGTAACGGATATTAAGACAAGTCAGGAAAAAAAAAAACTTACATTTGCAAAGCTAAGTATAGCAAATAAAGAGAAGGTCGTGAAATAAAACGCAAATAAAATAAATTGTAAGTTTAAACCGGGCATGATTGAACACAATGGCGACATTCCATTGTCGATCTGAAAGTTAACTATCTGAAAGAGGCGGGATAAGATATATTTCCTAATCTTAGCTTTGTACATCGAATCAGTTTATATTTCTATCTATAATATAAAAGTTCTTTAAGCATTGATAATTGAATTCTATGGAATTGTCTGTAAGTTTCTTTCTATTCAAAACAAGTTATTGTGTTTGATATTTTCCAGAATTTGCTTTATTTCGTCCAGCGACATCAAAAGTGATTTGGTAACCCAAGCTACGGGACAATACGCTAGTAGGTATAATCGTTGGTTTGTGAATTTGATGACATATAGATTGTGAGTTCAGACACTGGGTACTTGCACACTCTGAAAACGGGTGATCAATCAGTCTGTTATGTGCCATGCTTAGCTGACCATGTATCGTTCGATTTTCCTGCAGTAGGTTGCCATTTCTTTCTGCGATCCAAGGGTATTTACAGTCCTACTATATACTCATAGCCTTGGGTGGCGAAGAAGAGAATTCATACCTTTCTCAAGTGTGTTAGCACGTAAGTGAATGTAATGCATCGACTGGAATTCGAACTCGGCTCTCCGATTCCTCAATTCGAGCCGCTATCCATTACTCCACCGTGCCTCCTCCGTCGAATCCATTACATTCACTTACGTGCTAATACCCTAGGGAATGGTATGAATCCTCGTCTCCATCCCAAACTAAATAACAGGACAGACCTTGTTCTAATATCCTTGCGGGAAAAATAAATCTACATTGTCAGTGATGTATCGAAAGATACGTGATCGTCTAAACGTGTACCCCTTATGTCACATAACTGACTGGGCGATCAATAGCTGAGCAATACTAAATAAAAATAATAAAAACAAACTAGACGGTGTTGAGCAGTGGAATTAGATGAGTCTCTATCCCCGTAGATTAGATAATGAGTTCATTTCAGGATATCCTGTAAGTTACACGATCACTATACATCTGAGTAAGGTCGGGGGTAGACAACTGTCGAAGATGAGGACAATAACCCGAATATAAATAGTGTAAATAAGGATAACTCTTCATCCCTGACGAAAGAAAAGATGTACATATATAAAATTTATTTACTTCTTTTTTGTTTGCATTTAAGTTTTGATGCTTATCTATATTACTGTAAATGCATATTTATACAACAATTTATACAATTTTATACAATTTATAAAATTTATACAATTTATACGACAATTTATAATTATTTTATACAATTTATAAAATTTATACAATTTATACAACAATATATACAATTTATACAACTTTATACAATTTATACAACAATTTATACAATTTTTTATACAATTTATAAAATTTATACAATTTATACGACAATTTATAATTATTTTATACAATTTATAAAATTTATACAATTTATACAACAATATATACAATTTATACAACTTTATACAATTTATACAACAATTTATACAATTTTATACTATTTATAAAATGTATACAATTTATACGACAATTTATAATTATTTTATACAATTTATAAAATTTATACAATTTATACGACAATATATACAATTTATACAACTTTATACAATTTATACAACAATTTATACAATTTTATACTATTTATAAAATGTATACAATTTATACGACAATTTATAATTATTTTATACAATTTATAAAATTTATACAATTTATACAACAATATATACAATTTATACAACTTTATACAATTTATACAACAATTTATACAATTTTATACAATTTATAAAATTTATACAATTTATACGACAATTTATAATTATTTTATACAATTTATAAAATTTATACAATTTATACGACAATATATACAATTTATACAACTTTATACAATTTATACAACAATTTATACAATTTTATACAATTTATACAATAATTCATACAATTTTATACAATTTATAAAATTTATACAATTTATACAATTCATACAACAATTTCTCGCTTAACGACTTTACAGACTTACAACCATCTAAAGAATTTTTTTTTTAAATAAAGAAACAAAAAACAATTAAATTAAGGTACATTGTAAAAAAAAATTGTTCAAGATTGACTTCGCTTTCTTAAAAGTGAATCAAAATAATTAAAATGAAACATAATCAAAGTGAAAACTAAATTTTAAATATATACAGTGTAATACGATTTTGTCCTTGTAGAAAAACCATTATTTCCTATTTGTTTACACCTAGAAAGTGTGAAAAATGGCTAATACTTCATTCAAACTTTGCATTTGTGAGCAGGATTGTTATATTTTTTTTTTAATTTACCGATTCCCATTGGGAAAACTGGCGAATGGGATCATTCTCGTTTATACAAAGTAGGAATAAAACAATATTTGATAGAAAAGTAGCATTTATTATTCTAGGATTACACAGGAGAGATCAGAAAAAAATGAGAAGTGAGTAGTTTTTAGCGATTTACTCGTATACTGTAAATTACTTTCAAGAATCAACCGCCAAATTTAGTCTCCCGTCATGTTTTCGTTGCACAATCATTGGTAGCCGGAACGATTTTGAAATTCTTGAAACTTTTAGAAACTTCTCCAAAGTCCTTGAAACTTCTAGAAAGTTCTAGACAATTCTCCTTCAACAACTGAGTGCTGAATCGGCCGGCAATGTAATGGAGAATAGGTTAATTTCTAAACAGAAGCAATTAGGGACTCACTGACCAAAGACAATAAAAGTCCAAATTCTATTACACAGTGTTATTTATACTATATT